>OZ022247.1:19506426-19838926 GCA_963978895.1 Erpobdella octoculata | reverse complement strand
GAATTAAAATTATCGAGCATTTAAATGGACCAATCCCCGTTTAGAAACGTTCCGTCAGTATCTCAGCGAGCGATGCAAGCCGAAGCGAAAAAATGTTTTAAAAACCACTGTAAAAACTGCTGAATAGTCCGTTTATTATCTTAAATAAATTTGCTTAAATCTTTAATATCTTTAGTTTTTCATTTAATAAAAACTGAAATGAGATTTTGATAAAAAGGAGGAGCTAAGCAATCGCTGGTGGGTGGAGTCGAAACGTTGACGAGACAAGTCCACAGAAAGAGGAATAGAGTTTGTCGGTCAGTCATGCGAATCAGGAATTCATCTTCTAAGTAATTGTGCACATCTCAATAACTTCTTCTTCTTACTTTTCATATGCGATAATTGATTCCTGCAAGATCGTCTCCATTATATTTGACTGCTTACGTCATTACAGGTAAGTTCAGCCAAGCGTGGATGGATGATACCGATCGGAGATTGAATATTAAGTCGATGGTTTTTTTTAATTCTGGAAAACAGGTATTCAAAAAATTAGTATATTTTTAGAATTATATTTTTTCACTTAATAGTTGTTTTATTTGATTTGTTTCAAATGAAAATACTGTCTCAATTATTCACAGTTAGATAAAACACGCTGATAGCTGTGTGCATGTTTCATAGAATAAATATTTAACAGGTTAAAAATAATAAGTTTTTTATTAAATGTTTGAGTAACTGAAATCAATGTATATGTCTTTAATATTATGCTATTTAAAGGGAGTAAGGATACATGTGTGTATAAGTCCGTTAATTAATTGAAATCTTTCCCTAATAAGTATATAATTTTTTTAATTAGACAGTATAAATAATTTTATGGTAAACTAATATTGATATTATTTGAAAATACAATACGTCGAACAGAGCAGTTTTACAACGTTTTATTTCAAATGGGGATGTTACAAGCTGCTTGCTATAGTCACACATGTCATCAACATCTTCGTTGGTTCATTCATTCATTCATTCATTCATTCATTCATTCATTCATTCATTCATTCATTCATTCATTCATTCATTCATTCATTCATTCATTCATTCATTCATTCATTCATTCATTCATTCATTCATTCATTCATTCATTCATTCATTCATTCATTCATTCATTCATTCATTCATTCATTCATTCATTCATTCATTCATTCATTCATTCATTCATTCATTCATTCATTCATTCATTCATTCATTCATTCATTCATTCATTCATTCATTCATTCATTCATTCATTCATTCATTCATTCATTCATTCATTCATTCATTCATTCATTCATTCATTCATTCATTCATTCATTCATTCATTCATTCATTCATTCATTCATTCATTCATTCATTCATTCATTCATTCATTCATTCATTCATTCATTCATTCATTCATTCATTCATTCATTCATTCATTCATTCATTCATTCATTCATTCATTCATTCATTCATTCATTCATTCATTCATTCATTCATTCATTCATTCATTCATTCATTCATTCATTCATTCATTCATTCATTCATTCATTCATTCATTCATTCATTCATTCATTCATTCATTCATTCATTCATTCATTCATTCATTCATTCATTCATTCATTCATTCATTCATTCATTCATTCATTCATTCATTCATTCATTCATTCATTCATTCATTCATTCATTCATTCATTCATTCATTCATTCATTCATTCATTCATTCATTCATTCATTCATTCATTCATTCATTCATTCATTCATTCATTCATTCATTCATTCATTCATTCATTCATTCATTCATTCATTCATTCATTCATTCATTAATTCATTAATTCATTCATTCATTCATTCATTCATTCATTCATTCATTCATTCATTCATTCATTCATTCATTCATTCATTCATTCATTCATTCATTCATTCATTCATTCATTCATTCATTCATTCATTCATTCATTCATTCATTCATTCATTCATTCATTCATTCATTCATTCATTCATTCATTCATTCATTCATTCATTCATTCATTCATTCATTCATTCATTCATTCATTCATTCATTCATTCATTCATTCATTCATTCATTCATTCATTCATTCATTCATTCATTCATTCATTCATTCATTCATTCATTCATTCATTCATTCATTCATTCATTCATTCATTCATTCATTCATTCATTCATTCATTCATTCATTCATTCATTCATTCATTCATTCATTTTTGCAATCACCAATATTTGATTTTTTTAACTTCTCTGCGATAACAGGCTTGCGTGATATTTCAATCTGAAGTCAAAAATTACAAAAACTGCGGATACAATTACTTTTCTGGATCCGGAACTAAATGGAAGCCATTTCCTATTTCCTACTGTTGTGTGATTTGATTCTAAACAAAATAAAATGTATCTAGATTTTTTTTATCATACAACAAAGTGCCAAATTGTTTTTGTAACCAAAGATAATAAATAACATTTTGTTGACTTTTAAATAAGCTTTATTAATTTTTAACAGTCAAGTTTGATGAATGTTTTAATAGTTATGTTGAATATTTTTGTCTTCAAGATCTTCTGCACCGATATATGAAAGCATGGTTACAAATCCAACAGTTCAACTTATTAGATTTTGACAATTTCAAAAATTTGAATTTGAAAACTCTCTCACGATTGGATTACGAAGGATGTAATTTAATGACGTCAGTTTTTCGAGCGAATAACTTCTTGAATAATTGAACTCATCAACGAATCAAATCTCATCTTGTGAGATGCCAACCAAAGGTAGGTCTTGTTATTTGAAACTTTAAAATCTGTTTATAACGGTTATCATTATAAACATTACGTCACGATAAACAAGAGGTACTCGTAAACAGATTTATTAAATGATAAGTGTTGTATTTTATTGGCTCTTGTTGCCAATTGAAAAACCAGAGAATTACCGTTTTAAATAAAAAAAGTTATTCCAAACACTTTGATTCAAAATAATGTTTTTAAAAAATTGATTTTTTTTAAATTTAAAGTTGTGTAATAATCTTTTCACAATGGATTCATCGAAGGCATAGCAATATTTTATTGTTTTTGTTTATTATCATGAAATTTATCACAATGTTATCATATTAAAGGGGCAAATAAATGGTGCAAATGAATCATGCATATAAACATTGTAGATGGGGACATGGGTTGGGACGGGTTGACCCTTGGGTTGGGTTTGGTCCAATTTTTTTGACAAATGCGTGGGCTAGGTTGGGTTGGAAAAAATATAATTTAACAAAAAAATGTTCAAATGCGGGTTGGGCTGGGTTAGAATATTTAACTTTTCAGTTGGGTATGATTGGGTTGGGTCGCCGATATTGGACCCATGTCTACCTTTGAAACAGTGCATTCACAAAAATTACTTGTGTTGGTGCTGTATCAATTTATACGATGTCATAAGCAAAAATTGTTTTGTGTCCACTGTAATTTGTTGTACACGAAAAAATAAATGAGATATACCATATCACATATACCATAAACCCTATACCATACCTATACCTTACATGCCACATATCATATACCACATAACATACACCGTATACCAGATAACATATACCATTTTAAAAGTGAACAAATAAGTTTCAGTACAGCTTAATGCAGTAACATATATTAAATCGAAATGTAATTAGTCGTGTACTAATTAGTGTAAATCCCATTACAATTAAATGTGATCGTATAAATTTAAGTATAATGTGGTGATGATCGAAGAAAGTCTCAATTTATATTATAATTTCACTGCCAGCTTCAGAAATTAGACGGGCGCTAATTCCACATAAGAAGGTCATTTCGAATTTCGATGCGGGGGCATTAAACGACCGAATGAAAAGGGAGGATGAGGGAGAGGGGGGGAGGGGGTACATTAACATCCACCATCGTTACATTGCATGCGTCTTTGAAGAGATTTTGTTCTTGGAATGTGTGTCGGCACGTGTATGGTGGTGTGTGCCTGCTTGTTTGTCTCGGTATCTCTGTATGTATGCGAGTGTTTGTGTGCGTTTATTTCTTCTTATTTCAGGTGGTTAAAAAGAAAATTATTTATTATAGTTTTATTGGTTTTAGTTTCAGATGGCTCCCACTGTCGGTGTTTCATCCAGATCCTTTGAATTTGTCGGGGGGGGGGGGGGGCTTGAGAATTATGGATGGGTGAACGACTGCTGATTAGTGCTGATGTTTTAATTGAGCTTCTCTCCAATTTTTGTTCTACAAAATCAAGTTTTAAATTTTGAGTTTTTAGCCGGCGTCAGAAACCGTTTTTAAGGCCAAAAAATTTGCAA
Source organism: Erpobdella octoculata (assembly GCA_963978895.1). NCBI lineage: Eukaryota > Metazoa > Annelida > Clitellata > Hirudinida > Erpobdellidae > Erpobdella > Erpobdella octoculata. Next base: position 19,834,636 of record OZ022247.1, on the reverse strand, counting down.
TTTTTTTGAAACTCTTAGCATAAAAACTGTCTACTGGTTTTAGAGAAATTTGAAATTTTTGGGGAAATTTGAAACTGTTTTAGGGGAAATGTTCTTGATGAAACATTGCACATGACTCACTGAAAAATTGTTATTTATTTATTTTATGAATCAAATGATTTTCATGACGACGTTGATGTGATGGGCGATGATGATGATGATGATGATGATGACGATGATGATGATGATGATGATGATGATAATGATAGAAACTGATGACGACAATGATGAGGTTAGCGATGATGACAGTGACGTTATATAAAGATTTTCACTCTATTTATAACTTAATCAATAACTTTTAATCGAAACATACATGTACGCTTATATTTTTTATAAAAAGGTATTAGTCAGTGTTTATATTTTGTTCAGGCTGGGGGTGGGGTGAAGCCCCATAATGTCTGTTGACCCCGAATCAGTCTAAACTAAATGCATGAGCACCATAGTATTACATTCAATTACAATGTATAAAGATAAGTTAATAAGTTAACTCTAATTTGGATACAGATCAGATCAGACCGGATCGGGTTGTTATAAAATATGGCGGACTGTGTGCGAAAATGTGGAAACTTATACTGGACTCTGTGGCTTATTGTGCACTTATACTGGACTCTGAACGACCCGTTATTTCATTACCTTAACAGAACATCATAGTAGTTCTAGTCTGTACAAGTTTATGAATGTGAGGGATATAGTAATGAGCGAATGTATTATTGTGCGAACGTAATAATGTGCGAATGTAGTAATGTGCGAATGTACGAGATGCAATCCGAGAAAATCCTGGAGCAGGGATTTTTTTGTTGTATTGAGAGACGAAATGAGAGTTCTAATTGAATTTTGTTGTGCTCTGTACGTGTGTGGATGCTTGTGTGTGTGTGTGCATACGTGAGTATATGTGTGTGTGTGTGGGTGAATGTATGTGGGTGTTTGTAAGTATTCGTGTGCGTGTGTGTGCGTGCGTGTGTGTATGTGTTTGTGTGGGTATTTGTGGGTGTTTGTGTGTGGTGTAGTTACAAAACAGTTATTCTTTTTACAATCTACTGATGGAGTATTATAACATAAAATGAGTTTAATGCATGCAGTGAGAGAGAGAGGGAGAGAGAGGGAAAGAGAGAGAGGAGAGAGAAAGAGAGAGAGAGAGAAAGAGAGAGAGAGAGGAGAGAGAAAGAGAGAGAGAGAGAGAGAAAAACAATTTTTGATTTTTTAAGAATTTTTACAATGAATAATTCTGCAATTCGGCATGCAACAAGTTTAAGAAAATCTATTTCTCTGCATTTTTTTCAAAATTCGTTTGTTATAATTATAATCACGAGATTAATGAACAATATCAAAAATTCTATGATTAATCATGATGATAAGCAACATCACATATTATATGAATAATGATGAGGATGGACTATATCACATTATATGAATAATCATGAGAATAGTCTACATCACATATTATATGGATAATCATGAGGATGGACTATATCACATTATATAAATAATCATGAGAATGGACTATATCACATATTACATGACCGATAAGGCTAAAATATATCATCAATTTAGCTATAAAAATGGATTTTTCAATCTAAACTTGACACAAAAAAACGAATGCCATTTTTAAATTCAGCAGTGTCAAATTATTCTAAATCACCTTAAAAACTTAAACAATAGGAAAATACAATTTTTGTGTTTGTGTAACCCAGTGTAATCATGAGGATTTAACAAGTGAATAAAAAAACAAAGTTTTTTAAAAACACACTTTTATATAATCGATTGTGTAGGCTACATTCTGTTGCATAAGCAAAGAGCATATTAACATAGACAATAAATAGTTCGACGAAAATATCACAAATAACTATTTAATTAAATTTTGTCCAATCCATCCGAAAATTTGATTGTTAATCAGTTCGGAGGTATGTTTAAATTTTTACTCATCAGGAAATTAGTTTAAAATCGATTGCAAAATTTGACGACAGAGAGACAGACAGAGAAGTCAAGTTAAGTAAAAGTGTGTAAAAATGGACTATTTAGACAAACAAGTTTATTGTTTGTCCCATATTTCTTCTCAACTCCTTTACACTTTAACCCCTCGATGAAACAAACCCCACTCTCATTGATTTTTTTATTCATTAAACATCTCCCCCCCCAATCATCCTGCCTCCTCTACCGAATTGAAATATTGAAGAATGCAACTGGATCTTTGTGACAAGTCCATCGAATAGTAACAGATGCAACCTTCTGTTTGGCGGTGATGTTACCGTATGAGGCAGATATCGATGAAACACCTGAGGATGTCGCTTGAAAATTCTTCCGCTTAAAAAACTAGCGCACACGTTTTCTGTCAAAAATACAAACTGTATTATTCCGCCGTTGTTTCTCCTATCGCTGTTTTTATTTTTACTTTGAATATTAGTTTTTGTTTTGCATTTTTTTTCTTTTTTTATTAAAAATACAATAATGTTTCAGGGCGTAAACAAATAATTTTTCTAACACCCGGTGTGTGTAATGTGTGTTTATATATATGTGTGTGTTTGCGTGTTTATATATATATATATATATATATATATATATATATATATATATATACTATGTATGTGTGTGTGTGTGTGCATGCATGTTTATATATATGTGTGTGTTTTTGTGCGTTTATATGTGTGTGATGGTTAATCACAAGTTGATCCCATTGTTATACCTTAATTTTTTTTATAAATCCAAACCTAACCAATAAAAATGACTAATAAACTAATAATAACAACAATAAAAGTTATAATTGTTCGATGGGATAAAGCGTGCAAAGCATATAGCAACTTTTAAATGTTTCAGATTTTATGCTTTAAAATAATCATCAATAATTTAAAAACAGATTTTATTCCACTGCGATTGAATTTTTTTCCATTTTAATGCTCGTCTAAAATCACGACCTCCATTATAATTTTTTTACAAACATTATCGGAAGTTTTTTAGAATAATAATAATAGTAATAATAATAATTATTATTGTTATTATTTTTTATTAAATAGTTGATATTGCAGTCTTGGTAATAATCGCCAATAACTTTCTCCCTTTCATCTGTCTTTTCTCATCACCACAATCAATATCATCACTACAATCATCATTCACCACAATCAATATCATTACCACAATCATTATCATCACCACAATCGTTATCATCACCATTAACAAAATCATCAAAACAACCAAAAATCATCACCACAATCATTATCATCACCACATTCCTTATTATCACCACAATCATTATCATTACCACAATCATTATCATCACCACGACAAAAAATTAACACAACAACAAAAAATCCTCACCACAATCATTATCATTATCACAATTATTATCATCACCACTATCATTATCATTACCACAATCATTATCATTACTACAATCATTATCATCACCACAATCATTATCATTACTACAGTCGTGATCGCAAACGGCCTTCACCTACCTACCTAATCATAATCATCACCACCATTATTACGATGATCGACGTAAGAAAGTGAGCTACTCACAGATGTGAGTCAAGCACAACATTGGGTGACCCCAGGTGACATATGACACGACATTTACTGATCTCGCAGGGGTCAGCTGATGACGTCGATACGAACGAATTCTTTAATTATTATTTCCATTATTATTTTAATAAATAATATTTATTTATAGATTAATTATCATAATTTACTATTTTATTTTTTTCAGATGAAGCTCTTAAACGTCACGAGACTTCTGTGCAAAATGAAGATCAGAAAAGAAAAAACAAACGAGGTTATTTAAACAAATTTTCTAACTCTGCCTGGATTTAATAAACTTCGAAAAAATAAATAAATGTTAATATTTTTAACAATTATATAAAAGATTTATATTTTAAATACCAAAAATCTTGTTGTGTAAAGAAAAACTATTTTAAAATACTTATTATCTAGATACACACATACATCCACACACACCACACACTTACACACACACACACACACACACACACACACACACATATATATATATATATATATATATATATATATATATATATATATATATATATATATATATATATATATATATATATATATATATATATATATATATATATATATATATATATATATATATGTTAGCATGTGACGGCAATTTCCTTGTTTGATCAAATAAAGCTAAAAAACACTTGAAATACCCACTCAGCACATCATTCGTGACAGACGATAAATGGAATCAATTAAAAAATATATAAAAAAATAATGTTGTTGTTGATATTATTTGTTGAAATTAATTATGGAAGAGAATATTTCTTGCCATCTGTCGTACACAAGTCGTCTGTCTTTCGTCGCGTTGCGCGAAGTCATTGAAGCGTGAGTCTCTGAACAACAACCCACATATAAGCAGCACCCCAATCTTTTTCTTTTCATCTTGTCCTGTCATTTTTTGCGTCTCTTTCTTCCTCTCGTTATATTTATCTTTTCTTCTCTCTCTCTCTCACTCTCTCTCTTTTTTTTTCTTTCTCTGTTTCTGTATCTCTTTCTCACTTCCTCACTTTCTCTCTTTCTCTCACTTCCTCACTCTCTCTCTTTCTCTCACTTCCTCATTTTCTCTCTTTCTCTCACTTCCTCACTCTCTCTCTCACTTTCTCACTTTCTCTCTCCTTTCTCTCTACCTTTCATTTCCCTCCCCCACACCTTGAACATCACCTTTAGTAGTTTTCACTCCTACGTCTCCTTTTCCCACAATTTTCTCTCATTGATTCCTATAAACACGGAGAATGATGAAATCCATCTTGCAAGCTTCTCTTTATCATGGTCTCAAAATGATTTAACAAATTATTATTACCAAGTGATGATTCAATAATTACATAACGATTTATTTTTACAGTATTCCTATTTTAATATTTTACAGTTTGTGATGCCGATAAAGAGAAAAAAGTTTATTATTTTCACGATCCGTTTCAAGTCTATTTTAATAAAAAAAAATCTGTTTAAAAACTCTAAATTTAAAGGTTTATTATAATTAGAGATGTGTGTTAATCCAGAAATGTATTTTAATTGACAGAAAATAAAACCAGGCCTTTTTTTGTGTTCATTAAAAATTAAAAAGCACTTTTTCATAAATGGAAATTTGAGATGTTAATTTGAATTAAACTCCTATCGTTCTTGACTATTATATAATTAGAAAGCAAAAATGAACTGGAACTTGATATTGTTAGTTAGGAGGAGTATATATATAAATGATCGAAACTGTATAAATAAGCATTTTAAGAATAATAATGTTGAGAAGAAAATTGCGAAAGAAAAATTATTTTTTATTTTTATAAAACTTGATATGTTTAGATAAAAAATAAAATATTTAATCTAGTCATGTTTGTTAAAAAATGACTAAATTTAATGAATTTCTCAATATTTTTCAATTTATAAACAAGCGAATTTTTTTATCTGATTTGTTTCAAATTTTTAATTTATTTTTGAGCATCACCACATAATACCGAATTAATGAAATTATTTTTTAATGTTAAGCAAATTGTATCTTCAGTAGTTTCTGTATTTAAATATTTTTAAAAATACTCAGTTATAATCTTTTTGTTAGTACTTTCGATCAGTTAAGTTAAAAATAAATACATTAATGCTAAAACCTTAAGAGCTTGCCAGTCAAAAAGTTGATAAGCAACAATTGCGACATTGGAGGACAAAAAGACACACATGAAAACAAACAAACAAACAAACAAAGAGATGAAGAAACAAATTAACAGATAGACAATGAAACAATCGGACAGACAAACAAAAAACAAATAAGAACATTTAAAAAAATATTTCGTCACAACAAAGCTAGCTAAGAATTGATATATTTGATGGATTATGGTCAGATTTTTGTTCCAAAACCAACCAATTATTTTTTTCCATTCGTATAAATTAACAAATAAATGATTTATTAGCAAACGTTCAGCAGTATTCATCTGATGATCAAAATTGAGCAGTAAGTAGCATTTCAGTCGAAGTTTAATATTCTCAGGTTGTGGAATCGGGGAAGTTTGATGTTGTCAAGTTATTCTATCGTTTTGGTTTCTTCCTTGAATATCTTTGAAATTTAACTATTTCTTTTTAAATTTCATCAACTCTTTCAGTGTTTTCATATTTTAAGATAAAAACTAGCAAATTTGTTTATCAAAGAAAACCAATTTTATGAAAACCCTTAAACAACGGAACCGATATAAAAAATGTTTTTGATATTCCGCCATAGCCTTGAACTTGGAATAACTTTAAAAATAACTTGCAATAACTTCAAAAATAGTTTTTATAAAGTTTCGATTATTTTCATTAATTGCTGTAAACATATTAAAATGTTATTTTGAACTTATTTGTGACAGCAGGCGTATCACGTGGCAAAAGATATTTTTAGATTCGTCGATACTACATGCCTGGGGCCGGCATATTGTCTAGATAGAGTTGACGCAGTCTATTTCATCGGCAATTTGTCAGCACTATATTTATCAACTATATACTTGTTATTTTTATCGTCTGTTGAAAGTTCAATTTCTTAGAAACCCTTCGCTTGACAGCCGAAAATAAAAATAACGCAGTGAAACTCAAATTTGTAAAAAAATAGAAGACAAAATGTTGTTTAGTATATACATTTACAAATTAAGGTTATTTATTCAGATATATACAACAAAACAGCATTTATTAAAATAACAATTTTAAGATGATGCTTTGGGGCTTTGATGTTTCCTACAGTTCTCACTTTTAAATTCTGTTAAATAAATTATTAATTTTTTAAACTTGATTGGTTGAATCTAAAAGCCCTAAAACCAAAATAAGACAAAACCATTTAATAGAAAATGAGTCAAAATATTATAACGTCATTTTTGTAAAAGACCAGCAGCGCCAGGGCTGGGAACAGCTCGTGGGTAAGGGCTCAGGATCATCATCATCACACAGTTTTACCTGCCACTTCAGTAACCAGGGTACTGTGCCAACACACGTTTGTCTGAAATCAAAATGTTCCAACTTTTATTCTTTCTGTCATGAAACTTGCATTCATTTTACTGGCTAACCCAATAAGGGATAGAAACGTTGAGTCGATTAATATATCGACGTATGTTGCACTTGAACCAATGATCCGGAGATCCCTATGAATGAATTGGTCACAGTAACTACTCGTCTGGCTGAGAGGTATGAAGAACAAATGCATAAATGAGCTCGAGGAAATTTAAAATCAAAATAAAACAAGTAAATAAAAAAAATAGGTCAAGTTGACAAACAGAAAATTGGAGCAAGATAACAACAATAAAATGTTTTGCAAATCTATTGTACTACTTAATTATTATGCAATTAAATTATTCAGTTTAATAAAATTAAGTGTTTTTCTTTCAGGGCACAGCGGTGTGAACCAGTTAGGGGGTATGTTTGTAAATGGAAGGCCCCTACCCGATTCAACGCGTCAGAAAATCGTCGAATTGGCTCACAACGGAGCTCGTCCATGTGATATATCTCGCATCCTTCAGGTAACAAAATATTTGTTACAGGTGTATTTTTATTTTATTAACTCTTTAAATTAATCAAAGCTGAAATTGTCCAGAATAACTTAATTGATTTCTGTTTTATAATTTTTTTTTATTTCCTATCTTATCTTTAAAGCGAGAAGTTTGCATTTGACTGCCTCACGCAACAAAAACGTTTGAGCAGTAAACTAAAACTAGGCCACCTCAAAACTTGCTTTGTAATTTTAATTTATAATAAAATATTTTATGCAGTTATTATCAACTTATTATGTTGTTTCCATAGAAACTAATATTTTTAAGTATTCATATTTTTAAAACTACTTGACTACCTGAGTGACCTCTAGCAGTGGTTTAATATATATATATATATATATATATATATATATATATATATATATATATATAATATATATATACATATATATATATATATAACTCAAGTAGTCAAGTAGTTTTAAAAATATTACGTTTTTGCGAACTGAAAAAAAGAAAATAAATTTTTCTTGGCTGTGTGAGAAATGTCTTGATGAAAGCATGCATTAATTGTGGACATTCGTTCAAAAAACAAGTTATCAATTTTTAAAACTTAAAATGTGAGCGCCATTTATATTTAGAAAAACGTTCTATCCTGTTTAAAAATAGCCGATGGTTAGTTTGAGTGGAAAGAGCCCCACGTTTTAAGTTTTAGAAATGTATGGCTTGTTTGTTGAACGAATGTCCACAATTAATGCATGCCTCCATCAAGACATTTCTCAAGAGAAAAATTATTTTCTTCTTTTCAGTTCACAAAAATGTGGTATTTTAAAAAGTTTTTTTAATATTTTTTAAATCTGAAACTAAATGAATTTTATGTAATCATGTTAAATTATTATCCTAAAAAATTGATGCTGTAAACAAATCAAAAATATCTTGATATAACTAGATACCCTTGAAACGAATATACCTTTTATGATCCAAACGTAATAAATATTGAATTTATGTCTGTAAATAAAAACGAGTTATGTCACTAATAAAAAAGAAATTATGTCACTTATAAAAAAGAAATTATGTCACTAGTAAAAAAATAGTATTTTTCATGCTTGATAAATGTTTAAGGCTTACATCTGTCAAGATATAACGTATGTTTCAAATGACATTTCAGCTAGTATTTGGTCCCATTGAAATCGTGTTTAAAAAAACGTTTCCGATGCAGCATGAAAGAGCCGCTGGCTCGAGTGACCACACAGCAAGCAAGTTTTCATCTATTAACAGTTTAATAGCAGAAAATCTTTCTTGAACCACTCAAAATATGTTTCCTTCATCTACCATGGCGAAAAACTAAGTAAACAGAGTCACCATGGTTTTGAACGACTCCAAACGAGATTGGACAAACTTTCGCGCAAGGCTGAATAAAAACCAATCCATGTTTTCACCTCATTTTTAGCAAAAGCATTCGAAGCAACAAAACTTACAAATTCGTAGGTGCTTTTACTAAAACTATTCAAAAAAACTTCTTATCAATTTTTGTTCAAAAATTTTTTGCTTCGGAAAATCTTTGGAGTGGGAGGCAACCAACTTCCATGTCCCTTCTTTTAAATTATACGCCGCTGCTTGACACCATTATTGAACATGTATAGATAACAGAATGAAGCAAAACCTAAGCAAACGTGTTCATATCACTATTTTTTGCATATTCTGCTAATCTCATAAACATATTGCCTAAAACACACTTTTGAGTTCAGACAAAACTTTTTGCCGAAAGTTTAAAAATTTGCCGAAAGTTTAAAAATTTGCCGAAAGTTAAAAAATTTGCCGAAAGTTAAAAGTTTGCTGAAAGTTCTTTTAGTTTACTTTCAAGCCACGCAAATGTTGTGGCGTTCACAACCTATAGAAGAAACTACATTCACATAAGCCTATGTGTAAAATCTTGACCCCTTTGATTATTGTTCTCGGATCAAATCTTTATTCATAACCTTCTTCAAAGTACCAATAAATTGAAGAAAACCTGGAAGTGTTAACACAAGTCACAAGGTTAATGACAAGGCAAAATGTTTGTGGAGAGAGTTTAAATGAGGAACAAATATTTTTTTTAAATTTTAATAAGTTTTATTGAACGGAAATATAATTTGAAAAATATGATGATTTTGTCTTTGGGGCTGCTGGTGAAGAAAATGATTTAAAATACTACCGGATTGTCAGATTGAGCTGCAATTTAAGTTAAAAGAGCAATTTTATATTAAATAAAAACAAAATAATTCGTATTTTGAAATAAGATTAAAACAAAAATATGTTTATTATTGTAATAATAATAATGTAAAAACTGCTTTTAAACCACCAGGTATCGAACGGATGTGTCAGCAAAATCCTGGGCCGATATTACGAAAGTGGCTCCATCAGGCCGCGAACGATCGGGGGCAGCAAGCCTCGTGTAGCCACGTCCTCAGTTGTGACGAGGATCGCCCAATACAAGAGGGAGTGTCCCTCGATATTTGCCTGGGAGATCAGGGACAGGCTGCTTGCCGAAGAAATCTGTTCACAGGAGAACATACCCAGTGTGAGCTGCTTAATCTAATAAAAAAAATATTTGTAATGAATGAATTGTTTTCGTTTTGGAATATCTAGAATATTTTATATATAAAAACACTATGCAGTGTGCTGATAAATATTATTTAATAAATAACTTATTTATTATATATATATATATATATATATATATATATATATATATATATATATATATATATATATATATATATATATATATATATATATATATATATATTTATCTTTCAGTACAAATTATATGTAGATGACATATCCAGTGTCTATTGTCCATGAAACTCCAGTAGCATAGCTTTACTATACAAACAATAAACAACAAGAAAAATAAAACAACAACATCAAAACATGAACATCAAAAACACGAAGAACATAGCGCATAAGAACATTGGGAGTGACCTCCTCTCTTGTCCTCAGTATGAGGGACACGTCCCGCTCTAACATGCTTTCTCAATTCCTTCTAATCTCAATCCACTTTTCAGCACACACGACCTCGTTATCGTTCCTCGGGCAGTATTATATGCGGAGGTCTCCATGCATTTTAAAATGTCAGTGTGAGCACGAGAACCAATTGTTCGCAATATAATGTATGTATGTATGTATGTATGTATGTATGTATGTATGTATGTATGTATGTATGTATGTATGTATGTATGTATGTATGTATGTATGTATGTATGTATGTATGTATGTATGTATGTATGTATGTATGTATGTATGTATGTATGTATGTATGTATGTATGTATGTATGTATGTATGTATGTATGTATGTATGTATGTATGTATGTATGTATGTATGTATGTATGTATGTATGTATGTATGTATGTATGTATGTATGTATGTATGTATGTATGTATGTATGTATGTATGTATGTATGTATGTATGTATGTATGTATGTATGTATGTATGTATGTATGTATGTATGTATGTATGTATGTATGTATGTATGTATGTATGTATGTATGTATGTATGTATGTATGTATGTATGTATGTATGTATGTATGTATGTATGTATGTATGTATGTATGTATGTATGTATGTATGTATGTATGTATGTATGTATGTATGTATGTATGTATGTATGTATGTATGTATGTATGTATGTATGTATGTATGTATGTATGTATGTATGTATGTATGTATGTATGTATGTATGTATGTATGTATGTATGTATGTATGTATGTATGTATGTATGTATGTATGTATGTATGTATGTATGTATGTATGTATGTATGTATGTATGTATGTATGTATGTATGTATGTATGTATGTATGTATGTATGTATGTATGTATGTATGTATGTATGTATGTATGTATGTATGTATGTATGTATGTATGTATGTATGTATGTATGTATGTATGTATGTATGTATGTATGTATGTATGTATGTATGTATGTATGTATGTATGTATGTATGTATGTATGTATGTATGTATGTATGCATGCATGCATGCATGCATGCATGCATGTATGTATGTATGTATGTATGTATGTATGTATGTATGTATGTATGTATGTATGTATGTATGTATGTATGTATGTATGTACGTATGTATAATGTGTACATGTAGGTGTGAGTTTATGTAATTATGTTGAACACCAATATTTTATATAAATATTTCTTTTATTTATCATTAAATAATGGTTTTTTAATCAGCTATAATTTCACTTGTTTTAACAATATTTAATAAAATATTATTTTTTAATAATAATCAGCTAATTAAAATACCGGCCATTATCTCATCGAATTCATTTGAACATTTTGGTTCTCACTTTCATAGAAAGTAAATTCGGTCAAAAGAGTTTCAAATAAATTCGACTTTTCTGAAATCCTTGATAAGAAATAATAACTCTTAAATGAGAAATGAGCACAAATGCGTAGCTGTTCAAGACGAAATTGATAAGCCGATCGAATGGCATCGTCTGTCACCAGTGGCGCAGCCAGAAATTTTTTCGGGGGGGGGGCACAGGGGGAGAAACTGATTAGTAAGGAGTTTTCTGAAAAAATTACCACCCAAAGAATTTAAAGGTTAACGACAGTTTCGGTAATAATTAGTAACAAAAAACCATAAGACATTTAAAATAAAACAATGGAAATGTGCAGAGCGCACAAAATATTAGAGAAATAATAGAAAATATACATCGAGGAAAGAATTGAAAAACAACCCAATAAACGGGCAGGCGCGTCATTTCAAAAAAAATTCAGCAAGTTTTATGCCCAGACCCGGGATTGAACCGGGAACCTTTAGATCCCCAGTCTAACGCTTTTCCATCTAGACCGACATTCTTCATAGTTCACGCGCGCGACTTTATATATAGCTAGCCTGAACTAGTTGAAGATTTGAAAAACAACTCAATACACGGGCACGCGCGTCACTTCAAAATCAATTACGGCAAATTTTCGGGGGGGGCACGGACCCCTCGTGCCCCTCCTGGCTGCGTCACTGTCTGTCACATCATATTCATATCTCCAAAGCTATAGTACTCCATCCTGTAGGTAGTTCCACCTCGTTCTCTCTCTCTCTCTCTCTTTTTCTCTCTTTCTCTCTCTCTCTCTCTCTCTTTTTCTCTCTTTCTCTTTCTTCTCTCTCTCTTTCTCTCTCTCTCTCTCTCTCTCTCTCTCTCTCTCTCTCTCTCTCTCTTTTCCTTTTTCTCTCCCTCTCTTTCTTTCTCTCCCTCTCTCTCTCTCTCTCTCTCTCTCTCTCTCTCTCTCTCTCTCTCTCTCTCTCTCTCTCTCTCTCTCTCTCTCTCTCTCCTTTACACACCCGCATACACATACACACACATAATCAATCACATATAAGTCAGTTTCAAAAAAATTAAAACTAAAGTTTGTTTTTTCTTAAACAAATATAATTATAATTAAGTACTGATCGTTCAAACAGGAGATTAAAGGGAAATGTTTGAAGCTAATTTGAAAAGTTTTTCCGCTAATTAGTTTCCTCGTTTATTCGTTCTCCAGGTATCTTCCATCAATCGTGTCCTGAGAAACTTATCGTCGACCACGCCCAATTCCTGCATCGAAAAAGATTTGCTCCTCCCCCAACCTGTCAATCTTCACGTTTCTAATCATCATCAACAACAACCACAACCTCCAACACAGCCGAATCACATCCAGCAACTACACGAAACTTCGGCGGAAAGCCCACAAATGTACGGGGTCAGAGAGGGCCTCTATGGGAGCCGGAGTGGGGATTGCTGGGGCTACAAGAGTGCTGATGAACAGGACGCCTGGAGCTCCGGGAGGAGTTCGTTCAAAGTTGATGAAAAGAGTGCTGAAGATATGAAGGTCGATAAGATGGATGGCAACCATCTGATAGGTGAGATGACACGAAAATAAATAGTGGTGCCTATGACGGTGGTGGTGATGATGGCGATGATGTGATGCTTGTGATGATGATGAAGATGAAGGTGATAATGGTGATGGTGGAGATGATGTTAACGATAAATGAGGTGATGTTGATGGTAGTCGCAACCACAATAAAAAAATACAATACTCGCAGTACCATAGCTGAACTAACACCGAAACCTCCGAAAAACATCGCCCTGTAAAATTATTTAGTCATATAAACTATTCTCATTATGCCATAATTTTTTTTTGTCATATACACATATCACACACATCCTACTTATTTAGTCCTATCTACATATCATATCATTATATCATTATAAATATACACACATAAATGCATATGCCATTTCATCGTAATATACACACATACCTCTGGTATGATACCATAAACGTATTGTTTTGTAATACGACCCTAGCGACTCAACGGATATTACAATATTATAGATTATTCACTTAAAAACTCAACAGCTACAACCACAGTATAACTCAATAGCTACAACCACAGTATTCTCCCTTCCTTTACTTTTCAGCGGTTTTCAAGCCAAAAAACGTATCGTCGCAAAAGAGACTTCCTAAAGCCTTTTTCAGTCGGTATTTCCATATCTGGTATGCCTATGACAGTGTTCCAACGAGTGTCAAATTCTTATAGACAAATTTATAGGCTACCTCTGAAGTTAAACATGAATTAAACACGAAGATTATAAAAAACAAACGAGTATTCATGGAAACAATAGAGCTGAGGAAAGGGAAGGGTGATGATAATGATTCCCTTTCTTTTTTATACCCCGTTCAACAAAGGGATAGGATGCTTTGGAAAATGTTTGATGTATGTATACCTGTGTTTACGTTTAGCCCCGTGGTTAAATTAATTCAAGATTGCGCAATCACACTAAAAATAAAAATAATAATAATAAATAAAACATTTATAATTATAATTACAATTATTAATATTGTTCTTGTTACTGTCTTGAGCAAACCAATCTAATCCAATCGATTGTAGTTGGACTAGGGTTGTTATTGCTTTATTGTACGAATTGATAGGAATATGGTTGTTGTTTGATTGTACACAACATATCGATAGTTAAATAGTTATTATTAGTACTTGATTGTGCACAACGAGGTTTGTGTTAAAAAAATATTTATTCAAAAAAGCACAATCCTCTGAAAATTCTGCTAAAATATTTTTATCAATTTTAAAAAGAGTTGCTAAATTATATTTTAAAAAAAAACATAAAAATCAGCGCTCGCTGGAAACGATTTTGCATATGGAAAAATATTTCATCGAGCGCTCTCGCCAAGAAATATGTTTGCATATAAAGGTTTGATCAGAATTCAATGAAGACCCGCTGTCAATTGGAGCGTGAAAAATAATGCCGGAGGCAGCTTATGTGCATCCATCCGTGAAATTGTTCCTCGTATTTTTGCGTGTTCCCGTGAAAATTTAAGCGCAGATGTGGACGGAGCTAACTGGGGAAATTTTTTTTTATTTGATTCCTCGTTTTTACGTTTTTTTTTATAAATATTTTTATAAGTAGTTTAAACCAAGAATTATTTTGTTTCTAAAGCGCGTTTAAACTTATAAAAAATTAGGTCTAAATTATCTCTTTAAAGATAGATTTTATCAAAATGAATATTTGATACAACTTAAGCAATCAGAACACAGACAACAACAAACGATTATTTTAAATAAAGTTTTTAATTTGGATTTTTTTAATAATCTCTGAAAGATGCGGAGAACTTCCTCCTTCACAAAACTTTTTCCCTTATAATTAAATTTTCTCTTCTACTGCTTTCTTCTTTATCTCTTTATGTGTGCGTCTGTATTTCTGCATATCTGCATTTATGTTTCTTCATGTCTGGTTAGGTATTTCTTTATGTCTGAGTCTATATTTCTTTAAGTAAGCTTCTGTTTTTTTTATTTTGTGTTTGTATTCTTGTTTTCTGTGTCTGGATTTCTTTTTGTTTTTGTCTCCGTTTCCTTATATGCGTGCTTGTATTTTTCCCTGATTGTCATTTCTATTCCACTCTGTTCGTATCTGTGTTTATTTGTGTCTGTATCTGTGTTTATTTCTGTTTGTATCTGTATTTGTATTTCTTTCTGTCCATTACTTTATTTCTCCGTTTGTGCAGTTTCTACGTTTGCATTTCAACGTAAGTTTGCTGGGAGCTGTTTGTCTATTTCTTCGACTTTTTATTAAACACAAATAAGCGAATAGTGAACGCGCACATTTTTATAAATCGCGTGACAAAAATATTCGTCAAAAAAAATTTCATGGAAAATAATCATAATAAATACGTTTAAAGCATTTATCATAAAATACCGCAAAGTTCCATTTCAAAACGTCACTTAACTTTTAAATTTTTCCCATTTCCATATTTACCACATTCTCATACTTCCCACATTTTTAAACATCCCGAAAACGTTCAAAAATTTCCATAATTTTTATATCTCTTACATTCCTTTATCTCACACATTCTAATACTTACCTTCAAAATTACCTTATTTTCCACATTCCCAAACTTCCCAAGTTTTCATAATTCCCACACCTTCCTCAATCCCTTATGTTTGATATCTCACCCATTACCAGACTTTTTTTTAATTTTTCTCTATCTTAGGAATCTTGAGAAAAAAATTTTAAACCATCAAACGACAACCGTTTTATTTTTTTATTTCCTTCAACTCCCTCGCAGAACTCTGCTCTCCGGACCAGAACAGCTCCAACGACTCCTCCACAAAAGAATACCACCACTTGCAGCCACGTGATCACCCTACAACAACCGGAAGCGACCTCGAGAAGCAGGTGCGCATGCGCTTAAAAAGAAAACTCCAGCGGAACAGGACGTCGTTCAGTACTCAACAAATCGATTCCTTAGAAAAAGGTGAAGGACGATAATGTTTTTTCCTTACAGTAAAGGTTCTCCAAGAAACTGTTTTTAAATTTTCAACAAATATATCAAACAAATCTCAACTTATAGAAATTGCTTCTTAAAGTGCACAACATCTCATCGAAGTTTGTTTTTTTTTAGAATTTGACAAAACTCACTACCCCGACGTCTTTGCAAGAGAAAGTTTGGCGCAGAAATTAGACCTTCCTGAAGCGCGTATTCAAGTTGGTGTTATCAAAAAAAAAAACTTTATTTCTCGTAGTAATTGTAATATTCGTAAATTTTTAATTAGTATAAAAATATTTTTTTTATTATTTTTTAGTTCAATTATAAATTAAAAAATATACATGATTTAAATGTTTATAAATAAATAGTTTAACAAGTGGGTTAATTTATTAGTCTGTATGTATATTTTTTTCTTAAAGTATTCAATTCCTAAAAAATTTTCAGGTTTGGTTTTCCAACAGACGTGCAAAGTGGAGGAGAGAAGAAAAGTTTCGCGGTTCAGGGGGAGACCACCCTCGCACCACGGATAGTTTTCCATCATCCAGACACCCTGCTCCTCCAAACAGTCCTCCGCCACTTCATCGAACATCCTCGTTTCCATCCGAGGGCTCGCTGCCCTCTCCGCATCAACACCACTTCACGAGCACTCATTCATCGTACGGTCCTTCCTTCTATCACTACCCTCATCATCCTGTCTACCCCTCACTGGCGTCCCCTGTATTTACGCTGGCCTCGAGTTCAACTCCAAACAGTAACCACGTCAACTCTGGATTATTGGGGGGTCAGCATTCGTACAACAATCACGAAGCTCAAAGATATCTATACGGCTCAGAGTAAATCTATTTCTTCTCTTAAATTTAATTTTTGTTTTATTTATTAAATTTATACATACTTTTTAACTTTTTTAAACGCAGATCGCCAATAGGAGGTCGAGTCTGCAGTCAGAAACACAGCAGTTTTGGCTCCATGCCCAGTCACGGCTACATTTTCGCTGGTAACAGTTTTTTTTTAAATTTAAAACTTTCAACAGATGGATATACTGAAATAAATTATTGCCGAATACTACTTCAATTTTACAAATTGTTGATATCGTTGCGGGTGTTGGTGGCAGAATGCTAAGACGCTTGCAAGTTGGTGCTTGAATTTCTTTTGGCATTTGTTCCAGAGGTCTGCGTGGCCACTAGCCACAGCTGCCTATGTAGCTGATATATCGACAGCAGTGCTTAATAACATCCAGTTTTCAATTAAAAACTTTAACAATCCGTTGTCAGTTCCTATAGAAAACTTCGTGTTTTTCCGTTGCTTCCAGTGGTGGATTTAATAAACTCATTCCATTTGAGACAACCTGTATCGAGAAAGTAACAATCCTCATTCTTGATTTTCCAAGTAATTAAAGGGCGTTTGATCACATTTTTTTTCTTACTGACCAAAGCTGCTTTCATCAAAGTCATTTCTTTTGACGTAAAACTGTTCAATGCCTTACACAACACATAAGTTGCAGCGATCGTTTTCAAGTCACTCATGAAAAAAAACAAGTCTTAACTCCGATAATATTGGTTATTATCAATCTGAGTAGACCTGAAGATTTTGTCCAAATTTCTTCAGAGACTCATTTTTCTGAGAGTGCTCAAACAACTCAACAAAAAAACAACGATCTTATTTTAAAGTGTTTTTGTCAACCTACCTTGTTAGCCATTCTACGTAGACATCTGTGCCGTGGGTCACAACTGATTTGCTCTAACCATTTGATGAATGCCTTGTTTCATTAATAATTTTTTAAGACCTGCTAATAGCCTTCGTTACGGCGAAATACGACATCTTCACCAAACGTTTGGAGTTATTCTTCGACATTGGTGGAGTTGAAGTTCCATTGGAATGGTTTCGTTCTTAACTCGCTGACCACTGCTTCTACGCTTGAAATGGCCACACCACGCCAACCGGGGCATCCATCAAAGCTCAGTCTTTAAATCACTTCGTTTTTATTTCAATAACAACCATTTTAAAAATGCTATAAATGATTTTGGAATAAATTAAACATAAACAAAAATTTCACAAAACCAGAAAACAACAGAGGACAAATGAACTACCACCACACATCAAGTTATCCTCATCTTTCTTGTGATCTTCCGAAATCATCACTGACCGGCTGCTCGCCCACTCCTTCGACGTTTGGTGAGTCACTAGCGGTAGAAGAGGACAAATAGAAATACAAAATAGAAATAAAATAAAATTAAAGTGTATAGTATCACCTATAATTTTTTATCTATTACTTAACTTTATAAACAGTGTATTAAAAATGTCTCAGGTAATTTTGCTTCTCACCTGGCGATGAACTCTCACCTACCTGATTACTTCCACACCTTCGCTTCACCACCCAGCCCTACTCACGTGGCCTCGCAGTACTGGTACAGCAACAGAATTTCTTGAATATCGACATCGCATCTTTTCTTAGAGACTATCTTATGCAATTTCATCTTCAAAGCCATAAAAACGTCACACGAACATCACAAGATTTTTTTTGGTTCATAATACAGATTATCTGTAATGTCTAATTTATTTATAACATCGCTCGACTAAATGGCATGAATATGATTATTACTCCATGTAATAACGGCCAATATAAGCCATTTGTATGTTTATTATAACAAATATAAATAAAAGCAATTTCTTACATTATATAATAACAAGTTTTTCTGATTATATAATAACAAGTTTTTCTGATTATATAATAACAAGTTTTTCTGATTATATAATAACAAGTTTTTCTGATTATATAATAACATTTTAATATGTATTAATAATTTTCTGTATCACGTGGTGTGAACCTCACGTGACATTTGAAAATAGTTTGAAATGGATGGAAGATAACTGCGAGCTGTTTTGTTTATTTTTTATCAATTTATTTCAGTGTAACTCTCTTTCGCTCGCGCGCGTCTGAGAAATTAATATCATCGAAGAAAAACGTTACAAGTCTTCATGTTGATTTTGATTCTTTAGAGTTTTGCTACTTTGTAGTTCCTAGTCGAAATCCCCCGTCAGAATCAGCTTTGAACTTTTCATATGCAAGATAAAGATAATTTCATTAAGGCGTCATCTTTTGAAAATAACTTGGGGGCTCGAAACCAGTCTGACAAAAATTTAAAAAAATCGAAACTATTAAATTTTAATGAATCATTTTTGTTTCAAATATTTCATAGTAGTTTATAGTTTCTTACTCCAGGTTTTTTAAACTCAAATATCAGTATGTAGAAAATACCAACGTAATTCCTGTCACTGAGGAATCTAGGAGAGGTAAAAGGGCCAGGCCACCCTAAGATTGCGAAAGTCACTTTTTTGATTTGACTTCCCAGTTAAAAAAGAGGAGGGTCGGTTAAATGGATCAATTTATGATCCACAACAAAAAGTACTTAGGTGCTTCCTATACAGTTTTTCAGTCTTAAAACATCTAGTGAAAAGGACAATAAACTATTATAAAAAAAAGTTAACGGCCACGAGAGAGAATAATTCCGCCTCGCTAATAGCTATCCAGTCCCAAGCTGAAAGAATTAAATATTTATCCACGACAGGAAGTACTTAGGTGTTTCCTACATGCCGCCGTCTCAGTCTTAAAACACATAGTGTAAAAGGACAATAATGTGTCAACTCAAATTGTGAGTAACGTTGCAGTGCAGTTGAACAGCACTTAGTATATAGGTACCATATTTTTGCAGAATATGACGCGCGCTTTCTACGCGATTTTACACGTGTACGCGTACGCGTTATACACGTTTTTTTATATCACGCAACCCATTAGC
Organism: Erpobdella octoculata; assembly: GCA_963978895.1. Lineage (NCBI taxonomy): Eukaryota > Metazoa > Annelida > Clitellata > Hirudinida > Erpobdellidae > Erpobdella > Erpobdella octoculata. The sequence goes on along the minus strand of OZ022247.1, from coordinate 19,814,530 downwards.
GCGGTATATGCGCGTATACTTAAAAACGATACTATATAATAATCTTGGACTTATCAATTTATGCACTCCGGTAATATCAACAAATCTGAACTTTTGCTGGCAGGCACACATCGAGGTTGACCGTCTTGTGGTCCATTGCAGCAAGTTATCATTATATAAGGTTGGCACTCTGCTTATTTCAACAGCACTTGAAGTAAAGAACTATATAAACTATTATAAAAAAAACCTATTTCAACATAGTAACACATCATAAAAAATGAGCCTGTTTAGATAAACAGCAGCCACAACTGTAACTAGAGGCTTTTGAAGACTACCGCCAATGAACTGCATCATTTTCAAAATGTCTGTGAAATGACGGGCTTGACTTGCTCCTTCTCCAATTAACATTCCGGGACATGACAGTGATTCCAGTTGCGGATCATATGATTTTTTATTTTTTTTCCCTCCTTCTTTTGGGACTGGCTCGCAATTAGTGAAATTAGTTGTTTGTTAATAGAATAAAGTTAAATAATTTAATTACGATAGTATCAGTCTATCCGTGGTGAATAATTAATTATCTAATTCTAACCAATTAGAACAAGTTTTTCTCAGTATTTATCTGTGTGATAAAAAAGTAAGAATTTTAATAATTTACTGTAAACAATTTACTGTAAACATAATTTACTATTTTGTACATTTAAGAGCAAAATTACTGTACAGCCTAATTAACTACATTTTATAAAATAATAAATAATAGCTTCAAGCATTAAAACAAATTTTTAAGTAACAATAACTAGTTTCTGTATTGTTCCCTAGAGAACTCTGATCATTTTTTTCTGTTTCGTTGCTTCCACTAGATAGCGCTGAAACACCACAGATTAGTATAGACCGCAAACGTAAATATTTTGACACAACGGGGAGAGGCTGCAAAGCAGTCCTTCCGGTTTCTCTACGCGCCAATCTTTCGCCTTCTGGTAAATATTATTGTGGATAGGAACGTGAACAAAAGTCTTTGACCTATTGAATTCGTCCCTTTTTCAGAGGGTAGATAAACTAAAAAGTAAAATTTAACAAAGAAGAAATGCGTTATTTTGTGCCACGATCTGGTTACTGAGTTACTGGTGCTGGTAGGTACTCAAATGGAAGCCATACGCTAGAAACATATGACCGATATACTTTGAAATTGAAAAAACGCCCAAAAAACCAAAACTATTTGATTTAAAAAATAACTTGTTGGTAATCGCAAAAAATCAAATATAAGCCAAGGCTATTACAGCTAATGTTTTGAATAGGAAAGAGCTAGATAAAATTAAAACAAAAGCATAAGGCGCCACTAAACTACAAACAAATTTATTGATTATTTAAACCGTTAAACAAATTGTTAAAAGTTGTATAGGTCAATTATTAATTAATTTATTTTACTAGGTGGCGCTGAGACACCACAGTTCAGTATACACTGGAAGCTTAAGTATTTTGTTGCAATCCTCGATTACTCGATTGTGACTCTGATTTCATCATTATCATCTAATACGTTTCTAATGCTTAGTTGTCTTAGTTGCTTCCAACAAGGCTTTTTCATTTTTAAAACAGCTAGTATTTATAAAAGACTGTAAACATACCAGTGGACCCTCAAAGACTTCGTTTTTTTAAAATCATTTATAATCATTCTAAACCAATAATAATTAAATAAATAAGGAACATTTTGTCACAAAGTCTTGTCATTTCTCATTAATCAACATTGAAGTATGATGGAAGTTTACGCAACCTTTCCATATCTGCCAACTTAAATGGACGCACATAATTTTAAACAAACAAACTACTTCACTTAACCTGCTTTCCCAAAGAACAACTTTTTCCAAGCTGTACCGCTCCATCTTCACAGGCGCACAACAGCACGAAAATCAGACCGTGCGACACTGCCTATAATTAGAATGACCCATATATGAATTATCGAATTGACGTAAGAAAAAACTTCAGATCGATAGGAATACGTGAAATTGTTAAGAGTTGACTTCAAAAATTGTTGCCTTTCAATGAAACAAACAATGACGCATAGATTTTTTTAGCGTGGCCGTCTCAAAATTACCGGTACTCGGGCATAAGTCGATCCGAGTATAAGACGAAGTGTACTTTTTGAGGTAAAATAGCTTCCAAAATCAAGGGCACGAGTATAAGTCAAAGACAAAAAATAATAAATTAACAAACATTAATTAAATAAATTTGGAGCCTCGTTATCAAAATCACCATACGTTGTTCCTGTGTAATTTTCATATCTGCTGTGTATTCGTCATAAAAAAAGAAAAAAAAAGTCATTCCGGGACATTAATTTTTACATTTTTTTTGCATTACAAATTATAATGGTTTGTAGATATGTTTCATCACTATTTCACTGTCATTATAAAAATCAAAAAAGCGATTTTTTAGACCTTCTTTCCTTAAAAAGTACCTAACAGTAATATGAAAAAGTTTTTTATTTCCTTTATTAAAAGCATCTGAACTAATACTAAAATAATTAGCTTCTTTCAACTCAGTAACAACTATTTCCTAGGCTTTAGGTCCTAGAATATTTTCTAGGTAGCTTGTGGCTTTAGTGCGACCACATGATAATTTTGTGGCTATTAACGAATCTGGACACAGTTTTGTTAACAATTTGTAACAACAGTCTTGACTGGCATAACTATGGTGATGCACAATCCCGTGATAGGTTGCAACCAATTCCGACAAAATTATTTTGTTTTCATCAGTTGTTATTTTTTCAAAAAAAATGACGAAATTGCTTTATTTTCATTCTGTGATGCAACACCTTTTTATGTTTTGTCGATTAGGAGTTCGGAATGACTCGTCACTGCTGTTTTACTTTCATATTTAACAAAAAATGACAGGCGGCAAATAGAACAAGCGGTGAACTCGTCAACCTTACTGAGCCAGGTTAAACCGTCTTTCGACAACCACTCTCACCGAAATTCACATATACCACTCACACCGAATACACATATATATATATATATATATATCTGTTTCCTATAAAAGAGTATCTTGAACTGTCTGATAAATAGCCTACAACCTATCCTCAGACCTACCAAATGTACAAAAAAAATTTCATAAAAATCGGTTCAGCCGTTTCGGAGGAGTTTGAAATCAAACACTATGAAACGAGATTTATATATATATATATATATAGATATATAAATTAAAAAAAGTTTGAAATATTGAAACCAATTTTAGAGTTTTACAAATTAGTTTCTGTATTTTCCCCAGAGTACGCTGATCATTTTGTTCTGTTGAGACACCACTGTTCAGCATGCACTGGAAGCTTAAGTATTCTGACAAAATCGTAATCGCTAACTCTGGTTTCTCTTCATACCACGAATAAATCTTTCGCCTTTTACTAAAGATTTCCGTGGAGAGGAACATAACAATGAGTCTTTGACCAATTTCTTTCATCTCCTTCTTTCGAAGGGGTAGATAAACTGAAAACGTTAAATAGGTGAACAAAGATCCTCGCTATTAGCACAAGGTTACCTGACCCACTAATGTTCGCAATTCCAATGGTAAGTCGTTCGATAGAAACATATTTGACTCACTCTGCAGTAGTTAAGTTGTCTCAATTACTCTCAATCATTTGGTTAGGTAAGTTGGCAAAAATTAAATTTGTGTAGTTAGAGCATGCTATTAGTTAGCTATTCTCCTGCCTGAAAATCTAAGTAATTTAAATTGCATTTCGAGCCGTTCTATGAATCACCTGGTGCTCGCTAAAATCATATTGTAGTTCAATGAAATAAACTTATAACGCGCCTTTCGTTACATTCAAAGGCGCTCGCTCTCCAATAAATTCGCTAATTGAAAACGTTCCAATGATTTTCTATAGTTCGTCTTATCAGCAAATTTATTAATTATTATCAATTTCTTGAGGCGTTTTGAAAAAATATGACTTAGTAAAAGATATAGAGACTCCTTTATCTCTGTGGTACATTTATCTTCATTAATCGAGAACATCTTCACTATATTTTACTTCTATAAATGAACATATTAATTATGATTTTTAAATCCGTTATAGCCAAAAGACGTTATTTAGATGTCGCAGTAAATAAGTCTAGTTTTATATTTTTAATTTGTGCAGCTTTTGTATTTCTTATTTTTTATAGTATTATATTTGTATGTTATTCAATAAGTGTCGAACTTGGGTTTTTTCTATTTATTTAACAGACACATGGTATCTTATCTGGGATTAACCACGCATCGCATTTCATTTCATTAGGTAATCTCCTCCAGGCACTAGATGGCGACCGGCGACCCTTCTCTTATAATGTCGCTGACTGATTGGAAAGCAAGTCAACTTTTTTTCATAAAGAGATTCAATGGTATCACCCCACCATGCACTTATGTGGTCCAGTTGATTCAGCACCCCCTAGTTTTTCCACTTTCTTAACAAATGTTTTCCTTGAAAAAAATACTTCACTTTCTCAGCACAAATTAACCAAAGCTTGAACATGTGCTGTACTGTGAAAATCCAACTTTCCCATCAAATCAAACAAGGAGCAAACTCAACAAACCTCAGACAAATCATTAACAAAATTTATTCAAAAGAAACAATGTTTCTGTCAAAAAAAGGAAGAAAATCGCAAATAAATTTATTTAGCTTTCAATTTCTTGGCAGACGAAGGATCAGAACCACATTTTCTCTTTTGACCGGCTGCGATGCATTTGTTGTAGACGAAAAAGCCAAACTTGTTTCCCCTTTATAAACAACAAACAACACACGTCAACGTAACATTCGACAATACAATCACTACATCTCTAATAAATATAAACACCTCACCTTAGTTTGTTTGGGTTTTTATTCAATTCATCGAGGATTACTTTCTTTTCTTTCTCTTTTGCATTGAGCCACAAAGCATCAAATGTTCGACTTCCCCACATGTCACAGGCAAGTTCCATATAATGCCCCTTCGTGGCGAAAGAAAATATTTTTTCAAGTTCTATTTATAAACATTTAAATAACAAATACAATTTTATCTATAATTACGTTATGAATATAAAATTTCGATAAACGAAAAACAGCATCGAGCTAGTCTTACTGCCAGCTTTCCGTAGAGTGATTCCTTGGATTTCGGAGCGATAGTTTTACTTTTAACGAAAGCCTCGACAACTCTCGAACCGCATGCATTCTTGCAAAGTAGCAGCAGTTCTTCTTTGCTCAAATCAAAAAAGCTTGAAACAACAGACGTTGGATTGTCAAAGTTCAGAAGATTCTGCACAATCAGCGAACCGTGGATGTTAACTCCTTGCAAATGTGGCATAATCCCTGCTAGATCAACATCTTCTTCATCAACTTTACTTTTGTCATCATCATCATCACTGTTAACATCATCTTCTTGTTCTACTTTCTACAAATAATTTATTATTTAAATCATCAATTTTTTCACATGACTAAAGGTCATCTTAGCAATATAAAATGTCAATAACCAAATACAACTCTGATAAGACAACCTTATCATCCATCTCTTCATTTAAGCCATCTTTTTCACCTTGTTGAACATTATAGAACACTTCGTAAGTCGAAAAAGATAGAAGAAGTTGGACCAGTTTACATCTCCTCTCTTCTGGTTCATAACAGTGGAATGACTGGCTGATGTGCTGTAATCAATGAATTAAATTCTAAAGACATTAAAATTTATAAAAATTCATTGTTTAATGACATTAAATGAGTAAATGACAGTAATAGGTAGTGATAAGAAAATAACAAACATGAACAATAAAAGATAACAGTTGTGTCATCCTGTTTGTATGTTGAACGTCGGTTCATAAATGATGGATGCAAGTGACGGTTCTTCGCAAAACCAGAATAACCAAAGAATATTTCAAAATGCAGACTTTTCGCCATGCAAGCAAAAGCAGGCAATGTGAAAAATTTGAACTATTTAATGTGCTTCACTAACTTATACTTTTAGTGCTGCACAACAAATTGTTTATGCCCATGTGATGCATAAAGTACTTTTTCATAGAAAACATCCAATGAAATCCTAAAAATCAAACCTTGAGGAAATTAGCTTGTTTACAATCGTGTTTCACGCAACCTTCGGCTAATTTAACGATGATCTCCATGTGATTGTGAGCCAAAATGTTTTCAAAGCGTGTACAAACTTCTTTGTACATCAACTTGAACTGCATATATAAATTTAAAACAGTAATGATTTGATATTTTCTGTAATTATTCCAATTTATGTGAATTGAAACGACAACAACATTAAAAAAGAGATTATTTTAATTAGATATGGACCAAAGTTTAAAATTTGCACCTGTACTTTCGTCCTTGCAGATTCAATGAGTCTCCTAACAACGAAATTAGAAACAGGAGATTCTGCCATCGACGACAATTGATCTGAGGCCACAAGCAATGTTTATTAAATATGTTTAAATTAAACCGATTAATTTTAAAATAAAATTTAATAAAAAGTTTATTAAATTTTATATATAAAAAAATACTCGAACAGATATTTTGAGATCAATTCTTAAAATTATTTTAATCGCTTTAAAATTATTCTGAATTATAAAACCAACTAATAAATATAATTATTTTATATTCAAAAAATGTTTTTACCTTTAAAAACGTCGTTAAACACGATTTCAAATTTTTCGTCGGGAAGGCAAACTATGACTTGCTCGGCGAAATGAGAAGCGACCTGATGTTCACACAGTGCTGGGATTCTGATAGACGGAAATGTATGCAAGTGTAACAAGATTATTTTATCAAACATAAATGTATTCAAGTGCAACAAGATTATTTTATCAAACATAAATGTATTCAAGTGTAACAAGATTATTTTATCAAACATAAATGTATTCAAGTGCAAAAAAATTATTTGATCGAACATAAATTAACAACAACAAAAAATTGTTTACTTTGCTTCATTTTCTTTTTTGAAAACATGTGTGTTCTTAATCAATTCATCCATGATCTTTATAGAATCGGCGAGAGAAAGAGATTTCAGGCACAAAACAACGGTTTGGAGAACGGGATTTGATAACGAGTTGCAAACATGATCTGAGCGAGATAATAATAATAATAATAATATTAATAATAATAATATGGATAATTTATATAGCGCAGTACAATGAACAGATGAGTTTTAAGAGCTTTAAAAAAAAGAGATAATAACTATATATAATTTAGCTCTACTAAATTACTAAAATATCAATGTTTCATTAATTAATACTTTAAGTTCTATGAAAAAAACACACAAATATTTAAACTTTCAAATTTCTCCAAATCATGATATAGAATTATTATGCTACCTTAATATTAAATAGAAAAATAACGTAATAATTACCTTCAAGTTTTGGCAAACCAGAAATCGATTGGCAAAATTGTAAGAGAATTTTTACAAACTGCTTTTTAATATTCTGACACATTGATATGCTAACTGTTTTGTGATGAAAAAAATTTGCTTTAAATTCAATTATTTGTACGTTTTGTGATGACATAATAGTGTTAATTTCAAATACCTTATTATTATATAAATTCAAAATACTTAAAAAACATTAAATTGTATCAAACCTTGAGGCTGAAGTTTATGATTATCAGGAAATTTCTTTCTCCCAGATATTACTTTGTCATCAACTTTCGCTTCTGCCAGGGTTTCTATGACAACCCTGACAATGTGACTCGTGCTGAAGTGCTGCATGTAAAATGCAAGTTTCGAAAGAAGGAATTTTATTAAACCGTCAACAAACATCTCCACAATTTCTTGTTGAAGCTTTGCACAATCAACGCTAGCCGTTTCATCATTGTGGATCTTGTAGTCTGCAATTCAAATGATCTTTTTTATATTTTTTAAAATAAACAATAAATCAAAAATAAAATTATTAAAGCAGCAAGAGTCTCTACATACAATAAAAAAATTTAAAAAAAATGAAAATAAAGGTAAAGTTCTAGTATAGCGTCATCGGCCGATTTCTGTGAAAAATGGCCGGTTTTTAACGTAAATGATATTTAAAAGAAAACTAAAGACTAATTAAAACATAATAATTTAAAAAAACCAGAAATTATATCACTTTAGAACATTTAAAAATTCCTTCCGAAGCTTATGTAGTTCCCGATGAAGATCTATTTGTCAATAACGATAGAAGTGAACAGTGGGAATAAAGAAAATAAAAATTAAACACATTTAAAGTAAAAATAGACAGTTTAGGAGAATAAATAAAACATTTAAATTATGAAAATTAAAACTTGAAAAACAACAGTTTGTTTTAGAAGTACGGGTTGCATAACCCGCACCATACCTAAAACAGTTTCTTTAAATGCGACGGTTTTGTCAATATGCCTTAAGACAAATAAAAAAACATTAAGAACAATAAATCAAGAAAAAATAAAATAATATCAAAGCAGAAGTACTTGGTTGTCTTTATTACGGTTTCCACCATATTACTTGGAGTAGAAATTCTGAGTTTTAGAGGTCATGATTGGTACCAGAATCGTGTGGAGAACGAGAAAGTGACCAGGAAGAGGAGAACAAGCGTGAGCGAGAAAGCGATAGAGAGCGGAAAAGTGACCGGGAGCGGGAAAGCGGCCGGAAGCGGGAAAGCGACCGGGAGCGTAAGAGTAAGCGGGAAGGCAAACGGGAGCGAGAGAAAAAAACGATAGAAAAACCCCAGGCAAGGCCGGGTACCCCGCTAGTCACGGATAAATTTCCGCTCAGCGCTTTGATTTTTTAAAATTTAAGATGCATATTAAATAATTATTTTGAACCCTTTAACATTTATTTTTTTATTTTAATATTTTATTTTTATATTAACTCTAACTTTTCATTCCTTGAATTGTATTATTCCGCGTATCAACATTGCCTTTGGATATTTTTGCTTAAAGTCGGTTTTTAGTAAGTTTTTCTGTAAAAAACTTGTTCGTAGTATGTTCTGAGTTTATTCTATTAAACAGTTTTTTAAACCGTGTTTTTATAGAAATTGGCCGATGACGCTATACTAGAACTTTACCAAAATAAAATAACTCACCACGAAGGAATCTTACTAAATGTCTAACGAGAGCCTGGGTGACAAAACTGGCAAATCTGTCACAGCAAGCAGTCTCCCAATCTTGAGAGAAGTTTTTCAAAATAGCATGAAAGTTTTCAATTTTAGCGAATGGCAAAACATTTTCGATTAATTTGCTGACCATCGGCTCTTTAGAAACTTGCAACGCTTCTTTGCAAACACTCTTCAAAATGTTGCATACAAATCTCTCTATAGATAAAAATAGTTAATTATTAGTTTCTGCAAAACAAATTCTAAAAATACATTAAGTAATAATATTAATTTTCAACAAACCCTTATCCTCCTTATTTTCAAAATCATTGCTTTCGAAAGTTTTCGCGATCCTTGAATAGTAGCCAAAGGTTTCTTCGTCCAAAATATTTGGTCTTTCTTTTTTGGATTTCGGTTTTTTACTTTTTTGTTTGTACATTTTTTACTAATATGCGAGGGTACAATTGTACAAAGCCGTCTAAAATTCTAAAACGTTTGTAAACAAACGATAATATAATATAAACACGCGGTGGGGTACTTGTTTTGATTTAAAATAGACCATAGATCAATTATAGTATAAAATATGTTCTGATGATCTGACAAGCTTAGAGGCTGTTTAAAATATGTGGCATATATTTTGCGTGAACTTTATGCAATTTTTTATGTAATAATTTTATATTTTTGGTTGATTTATGTTTAAATTCCTTGACGCCGATCCGGCTTGCTTGGTTGTTAATTGTAAATTACTTAAAATTACCAAACTTTCCGCAGGACAGAATACAGGATTAGCAAAAAGATTCAATGTTGTGTCAGAGTCAGATTTATAGGTTTTGAAACATACTTTTGAGCAGAGATGGGACCAAGACATTTTATAGTACCGATCGATCGAGACTGAGACATGAACTTTACAGACCAAGACAAGACAATTGATTTTTAACCCACGACCGAATAAAGACGAAACATTGAATCACTAAGACCGAGACGAGACATTGAATCACTATAGAGCGAGACAAGTCGAAACATCACAACAAGGGTTCACGTCATCGTCATTGACCGTGGGAGCCCAGCACACCATAGAAGGGGCCCATCCAAATTTCAAAAGTTTTCACTTTACATTTATGGGGGCATTGTTGGGGCCCACTTCTATTTTTGGAGACCAAAAACTACGCATGGGGCCAACTCAAAAATCAGGGTAAGCAAAATGGTCACCAGTTTGTACCCAAAAAAATATTGCATCTAAACCATTAAGGACGACGCGTGACCAAGATGAAAATATATTACTGATTCCAAAAACTAAAAAACACAATTATATAGATTTAAAACCCAAATATTAAAGTTAAAAATGTTCACTGTCTTGATCACAATTAAGTGGCGGAATACCGAGACATTGACTATTAGATCAAGACAAGACCGAGACAATAAGACAGTACAATTTGCTATCAATACCGAGCAAGACCTGGACTACGAAAAATGAGTCTTGAGACTGTCTCGACTAGACATTGTCTCGAGACTCCCATATTCTAGTAGTGGAATGCAAGCGCGTCATTTCAGCAAAACCATCGACATTTTCAAAAATTTTTATATTTTATTTCCAAAAAGCTAAAATGGGTATTTTACCTATAAAATATTTTGATTGATTGGTGGGGGGATTCCCATCTTCTGGATCTGGCAGTCTGGCATTGGTCATTAACAGCTGAACCCGTTTGACTTGAATTCCTACCCTATATGGTCGCAATCTCCGCAGGTGAATGAAAATAATTTAACACGCTAGCAAGCTTGATATTTGTATGTATCTATACAAGTCTTGAAAGGCTGTAAAAATAATTGTTAAATTTTTAAATAACAAAGTTAGTTTTTATAAGTTACGTTAAAATTGTTAAATGATTTTATAAAAACTATTAAATACTCAAGCATTGAAATTTCTGTGTTATCATCAGCCCCATACAAAGCTTCCTTCCTTTTCGCTCGAGGCATTGTAGAAATGGTAGGTTGACAACGTGATTCGTTAAATAACTAATGTTTGTATCATTAATTATATTGTTTCGTAAAATTTAAGTTAATAATTTGTGTTACAGTCTCACCGTAAATTCTCCGCTCCACGTCACGGATCTCTGGGTTTCTTGCCCAAGAAGAGAAGCAGGCGCCATCGTGGCAAGTGCAAGTCTTTCCCCAAGGATGACAAAACTAAGCCCGTCCATCTGACGGCTTTCCTCGGCTACAAGGCTGGCATGACTCATGTCGTAAGGGAGGTTGACAGACCTGGATCAAGTAAGTGCATATAATCAAATTTTCAAATGGTTGGACAAAACAAAAACGTGACTACATTGTTGAATACATCAACAGAGGTCCACAAGAAAGAGGTGGTTTCAGCAGTCACCATCGTCGAGACCCCACCCATGGTTATTGTTGCTGTAACTGGATATGTTGAAACACCAAAGGGTCTGAGGACCATGAAGACAATCTGGGCTGAACATATCAGTGATGAATGCAAAAGGAGATTCTACAAGAACTGGTAAGTTATTTCTATCCTAATTTTAATGTTCTTGGTTTGTTGCTGCTGCAACTCAGGAAACTTGAGACAGCAGAGAGATGCTGTCTGACAACTAAATTATAGTTGCAAAGTCAGTACTTGCTTCCTCTCAATATTCTTTGATGAACGAGACTGACTAAATTACATCTCAAAAAACCACTTTCTATGTAAAGGTATCGATCAAAGAAGAAGGCATTTACCAAGAGTTCATTGAAATGGTCAGATGAGGTTGGAAAGAAAGAAATTGAAAAGGATTTTAATAAGATGAAAAAGTACTGCACTATTATTAGAGTATTAGCCCACACCCAGGTTTATACATTTTTATTATAAAAAAATTCCATTCAGAGCTGTGTGCAATAAGCTCCGATTAATTTTAGATGAAGCTCATGAACAGAAGGCAGAAGAAGGCTCACATTATGGAGATCCAACTTAACGGAGGAACCATTCCAGAGAAAGTTGACTGGGCTCGTCAGCACATGGAGAAGGTTGTTCCTGTCAAGCAGGTCTTTGATGCCGATGAGATGATTGATGTGATTGGTGTCACTAAGGGAAAAGGATTCAAAGGTGTCACATCACGTTGGCACACCAGGAAGCTGCAAAGAAAGACACATAAGGGTCTTAGAAAGGTTGCCTGTATTGGTGCTTGGCATCCGTCCAGAGTTTCCTTCTCTGTAGCTAGAGCTGGTCAGAAAGGCTACCATCACAGGACTGAAATCAACAAGAAGATATTCAGAATTGGAGATGTAAGTTGCATTGCCATTAAACATATGCTATTAATGCAGCTATCGATGCATAGCTCCTGATGACTGTATAAAATCGAAAGCAGTCTGCTGGCATCCAACTTATTTAACAATATAGTTTAGTGCAGATATATTTTAATTGATTTAATATGAAAATTATAAGTTTAAAAATATTCTAATGTGAAAATAATGTTTTTATTTATTTTTTTTATTAAAGTTTTTAATTGCATCTGCAGGGAATTCACAAAGAAGGAGACAAGATTGTCAAGAACAATGGTTCAACTGATTACGATCTCACTGAGAAGACGATCACACCAATGGGTGGTTTCCCCCACTACGGAGAGGTCAACCAGGACTTTGTTATGATCGGTGGTTGTTGCATGGGACCCAAGAAGAGACCCATCACCTTGAGGAAATCATTGATGGCTCAGACAAAGAGAAAGGCTCTTGAGAAAATCAACCTTAAGTTTATTGATACATCCAGCAAGTTTGGTCATGGCAGATTCCAGACACACGAGGAAAAGAAGAGTGTTATGGGTCCTATGAAGAAGGATCGCAAATGAAAACCTTGGGACTTAAATCAATTTGGTTTTCCATTAAAATAAAAAAAATCTATTAAAAATTGTGTTAATGAGTTTTTTAAAAAAATATTAACAGTGTCTTATTCAAGTGTTTGTCTTCAAAAGACATGTAGAAACACTTAGTAAATGTTATTATGGTCTCAAATAGTCTGTGAACTTGCATATGAAGCAGGCATAGTCAGCAGTGGATTGCAGTTGATTTTTGATAACAGCTTACGTTGCCAGTGAATGTTATTATGGTCTCAAATAGTCTGAACTTGCATATGAAGCAGGCATAGTCAGCAGTGGATTGCAGTTGATTTTTGATAACAGCTTACGTTGCCAGACGTAGTAGAAATTATATATTTTGAAAAACATCCCCAAAATAAATTACTGTGTTTTTTAATTACTTCTAACTTAGTGCGAGATCTAATGTAATAGTAAATTTCTCACTTAAGTGCTTCTTGATATTGGTTAAAAACTAATTGTAGTTTAAATACCAATACAAAACTGACCGGACTTTGGTAGTTGTCCAAAATCACTGGCTCTGTGTGAAATGGTAATATTTGTATTATTAACTAACTATTTTGTTAGCCCGTCCAAAATCTCAATATTTTTTCATTGCAGCGGCACCTCTTTTAATCTTGATTAGGCATGGAAGATGGGAATGTAGATAAATGACAGCTGTTTTGTACTTATTATACGCTAATGAATTTTTCAGTCTAAGTATTTATTATCTAAGTACCATTTTATTTTTTATTTAATAAAAAGTTAAAGCAACTTTAACATTCCTAAACAATAAAATCATTGGTTCGTTGATATTAAGATTTGTTAAACCTTTAGTGTCTTTTAATGAAACTAGAAGATTAGAAGATTTGTTGTTGACATTTATTGTTTTTGGCTTGTCTATCGAGCTTGACTTAGTGCTTGTTTAATAATAGTGAAATATTTTTGACTGAATTATAATAATTTTTATAATTTCTGGTATTATGGCGCAATCTGAAGAAAAGGGGTAATTGTTTTCTCCGTAATAATATCTGTTAGACAAAGTTACAGCCAGCTGCATTAGTCTTTTCTTTAGTCAGTATTTAGTTTTAGTAGTAACAAACCATAACTAATGATTAGTTTTAGGTAGTCGCATAAAAATTTCAAAATAATTTGTCTTAATTTCACTAATATTTTTAAATAAAGGTACAAATTCTGAGTTTGAATATACCATATAGTGTACAAAAAAAATAAAATTAATAAAGATATAGCGAATCAAAGATCGCATACCACGATAAAACATCGACAGCGTGAGACAGTTAAAAACTGGTACCTACAACGAAGAAGCTCAGTTTACAGCGTGCACATAGCGCACAGTGCAAAGAACGCCTAACAAGGCTTTGTGCGTATGGGTTAAGAATTCCTTCTGTTTCTCATATTCAATATTAATTTATTTAGAAATAGAATTCCAAACAAAAAACTTGATAAATATGAAGTTATTAAAAGTTTAAAAGTGGGACCACGCATTTCGCTTCCCATGCACATTACTGAATGTCACTGCATGAGCTCGCGTATGGCATATAGCTTATTATATTAAATTGTTGCGGTAGTTCGCTTTCTGCTTGTTGTTTTAAGACTGATATTTGTTTATGTAGGAGTATCAAAGTATTTTCTGTCGCGGATCATAACTTGATCTGTATAATTGCCCTCCTCCTTTTTCAGCAAGGCGGAGTTAAGGCGGCTGTCTGTCAGGAAAGCACTTGAAGATTGTGAGAAAGTCCACGGCTTCGTCTTCATCATTTGTTCATTAAAGTTATTAAATAACCTTTTGAATGAAACTAAACTTATACTACTGAGATGTCTCTAAGACGAGATATAGAGACTCAAACACTATCTAAAATCTATATTATGTACGTCAGATGCAGCGCACCTACGGTTATGCGCTGCTACACGCTCTACATTCACGAAGTAATTTTTATAGTTAGTGATTTCTCAAAGTCAAAGTTATGAAATTGAACTATGTTATAATAGACAAAATAACCTTTCGAATGGAACTAAGTTTATCCTACTGAGAGGTCTCGAAGATGAGATATAAAAGGTATCAGGTAAAACTGCCGTAAAAGCGAATAAGACTTAGTCACTAGTGGATTTTTAAAAAATTTGTGTGTAAACATGAACTAAGATGCATTATAAATGTATGAAAATACAGTTTTTAATTATTCCTTAGAATATTGGGATATTTTATTATTTCTCAGAATAATAGGATATTTAATTATTTCTAAATAATAGGGTATATAATTATTAAATTATTTCTCATAATCATAATATTATAGAAATATATATTGTTTCTCACAATATGTGAAATTATATTTATACCAGCCTAAATCATATATGCTATTTGTTTTCTGTATGCATATCTTACAGATAATGTTTATTATTTGTTTGATTTATTTTTATTTTTCACAATCAGAAGTTTTTTTTTGCAGAAAGTTGTTTGTTGGAGGATTGAGTTGGGAAACTACACAAGGTGAGCAATAGTTTATTAGTTTTTATTGTTTGCTATACAAAATTACTATCATAAGAAAGAATGGACAGTTTTAAGAAATAGTTTAAAGTATTGTAATTTTGATAAATTCTGCTTTTTGGAGCCAAAATAACAACTCATTCCGTATTTTATAATGGAATTCTTAAAGATTTTTAAACAGTTTTATAATAATTGTTGCATTGAAATTACATTTCAGCTTCTCTGTTGACCTACTTCAGTAAGTTTGGTGAAGTTAAGGACTGCGTTGTGATCATCAACCCGGCTACAGGGAAGTCACGAGGATTCGGATTCGTCACGTTCAAGGACCCCGCTTGTGTCGAAACTGTGCAAGCTGCCGGTCCTCACATTCTTGATGGAAAACAGGTTTTGTGACTTGCCGTTTTGATCTTGTGTATCTTTCTTAAAATATTTGCATTTCACTCTTTTATGAGTTTAACAGTATTCAAACATTTTTTTTATCTTAAACATTAGGAACTCACATTTGTTTCAGTGGCTTTGAAACTTTTAAGGATTTATATACTACTTTGAAAATTGTTAAAAATTAAAAGTTTTTTTTTTCTAAATTTGTTTTATAATTAAAAAAAATGCTTTATTAATGTTATTAATTAGAATTAAATATTAATTTGATTTTATTATTGTTATTGATAAAAATTAAATATACTTTATTATAATTATTATTTGCATTCATAATATTATTGGTATTGATAATAACTAAATATGATTTATTATAATTATTATCCGATCATAATATTTCAGATCGATCCAAATGGTTGCAATAGAAAGAAAACGACAAAAGTTTGTTGATATTGAAAGTGAAAGTTGAATGTAGAGTTTTTCGTAACTATAAAATTTCATTCTTTACCGTTTAACAGAGTGGTAGAGGTTCAGAAAGTAGTAAGAAGAAATTATTTGTTGGTGGTTTGCCATCCAATATTGATGAAGCTCAACTGAGGGAAGGTTTCAGTAGTTATGGAAAGGTTTGTGTATTTTATGACGCATTATTTATGGAAAGGTTTGTGTATTTTATGACGCATTATTTATGGAAAGGTTTGTGTATTTTATGACGCATTATTTATGGAAAGATTTTTATATGATATCACACGATAGTAGTTGTGGAAAGATGTGTATATTGTATCACACATTAAATGTGGAAAGATTTGTATATCATATCACACTTTAGTTGTGGAAAGATTTGCACATTACATCACATTCTAGTTGCGCAAATGTTTGTGTATTATCACACATCAGTTTGTATAATATATCACCCAAAAGTTATGTTTGTAAAAAATTTCTTTGTATGTGTGTCTAGTTAGAAGGTTTAAAATTTTGTTAAATGTGGGTAGATTTTGTAGAACTATCATGTTGGTTAACAGTTTTCAAATAATTTAAATGCTTGAGTTTATCAGTAAATCTGGTTTCTTTGCGGTCTGATATGCTTATGAGAGATGAATTTCAATGCATTCTGGTTGTAATATGTTTTTATGTAATTTGAATGTTAACTAATTAGGACATTTGAACTTTAACGCATTATGACATTTGAACTTTAATGCATTATGAAATTGGAACTTTACTGCAAATTGTCAAAATATATTTATATGTTATTTGAACTGTAATGAATTGCAGATCAACGATGTTGTCATTGTCTACGACCAACTGAAACAAAAACCAAGAGGTGCGTGAATAAATAGATGGAATTAATTATTTGTTTTATTTAAATATAAATAAAAAAAATAGATGGAATTAATTATTTGTTTTAATTAAATATAAATAAAAAAATAGATGGAATTAATTATTTGTTTTAATTAAATATATAACAGCTTAGAATTTAAAGTATTGCTACACAGAATGCATATATAACAGCTAAGAATGTAAAGTATTGGGCATTTCTAGAGATATCAATTAGCATTAAGTGGTTTAGAGTTTTTGTCGTATCTGGGTGTGATATATTTTTTCAAAATTTATTCGTATGAATTAATCTATAAATTACCTGTTTATACAAATACATTATTTTCTTTATTCATGTAAGTTTGTTTAGTTTTAAATACAACACAGCTTGAGAATTTTGTAATTTTGTAATGCAGTTTTCTCTTAATTTCTCACACAGGATTCGGTTTTCTAACGTTCGACAGTGAAGAGAGTGTTGATAAAATTGTTAAAGAACGTTTTGTTCTATTAAATGGAAAACAGGTAAGTTGTTTGCTCACCTGATTTTTTATAACCCTTAATCTTTAAACAAACTGAAGATGCAATAATGTTTACAAATAGTTAAGTATGTATGCATATACCGAAAATTACAGGGAATTAATAAATCAATAATTTACTTTCCACGAGCCGATATTCACAGGTGTTAATTTAATATTTTTTGTACGGATGTGTACCTACAGGTTAAAAATCTGACGACTTGATGAAGGTTATTCCATCGGAGTAATTTTGTTTATTTGATTGTATTTCATTTTTTGAATAAATAGTAGTGCTGACTTTGTACTGTGATTATATAACTTCTCACCATATTTACCTCTTTCCCTCTCCTTCTACCTATCTCTTTTCTCTCTCTCTCTCTCTCTCTCTCTCTTTCTCTCTCTCTCTCTCTCTCTCTCTCTCTCATCTACTCTCTCTTCCCCTCTCTCTTATCTACTCTGCCTCTTTAGGTATCTAAATGGTGATTTGGTGTGTTAATTACTTCCTCTGTTAATACAGATCAAAAATGCTTTTTCAGTTTTACTACTCATGTTTTATCGTTTTTATTTTTTATTTATAAATTTAATTAATGGAGTTCTGCTGTTCTTCTTGTTCATCTGCTTATACAGTGTTAGAGGCTAAGATATTTTTGATCGTTGCTGTTGAATCTTGTTATTTCTTTTACCATTATTATTGTTATTACTATAATTATTAGCCTCTCCTATAAATAATATTAGTATATTGTTATTATGTTTAGAGCATCAAGCACTGACATAGGAAATTTTTTTATAATTTTTCGTTTAAAATCACTGCTTGTCAGCCTACGAAACTGTTTTTTTATTATTTTCCAATTTCTTTTTTTCAAAATCTATGTTGCCTCTGAATATATTTAACCAATTTTTTTTAGTTTTGCTATAACTAGAAATCTTTCCAGTCTGTCGTCAAGAATTATAATATCGGCAAGTAATGAAACTGCTTTCGGTGTGACTCTAGTAGGCCAATGTTTCTCGATTAATTAGTTAATTAATTGATTGATTGATTGAATATTTCCTTTAGAGCTTGTTTATGTTGTTCATCATCATTGGAATGCCTTTAGAAATATTTTTCAAGGTCTGCAAATAACTTTTGTCGCTGGTGTAAGCAGAGTTTGTGGAGGAGGGAATTTGATGTGCTTGTTTTTATTGTGATTTTCCACTTGTTTTATATCTATTCATTTCTAGTTTTTTCAACCACTTAGTAATAATGCACACAATTAGTCAGATGTCTCTAGAATGACCAAGAAGAGAGTCGTCCATTTTTAAATATTTTTCAAAAAATTTTTCTTGCATGAAGTCTCACTTCGAGCCTACAGTTAATATAAGAGCTTTCAATATTTTTTTTTCTGACACAAATTAAAAAAAAATGTCTCCAAACTGTCAGTTCTGCAGCTTGTATGGTACAGGTGCATGCACGTGTGTGTGTGTGTGTGTGTGTGTGTGTGTGTGTGCATGAATATGTGTCTATGTGTGTGAAAATATTTAAAAATGAAAAACTATTTTTTAGTGATGCTGTAGATTTTTCTGATTCGCTGCAACGGTTTTGTGAGAGTATTGTATAATGTATGATTATAGTAGCAATATAGTCAACCAATAGATTTTAATATTCCTACGGCTTAGGCAAATGAAATCAATACCTTGGTCTAGCTCTATTGCCCAAGTGAAAGATTGGTGCTCATCCACCGACCACAAGCTAAGCTGGCTCCTCACATTAGAGAGTTAAACCAAATGGACAAAAAACCCGAAGTTACTCATTAACATAATTTAACTGCAGCTTATCTAAATTATACTATTATAAAAAATATTGGCTTTATCCACACTTCTTTGGTGTATTCAGTTAGTTACATCATATCTGTTTGTCCGTTGTCTGTCGATGTTAGAAATTTGCATTTTAACTTTTTCATTGATTTGATGCTCACCTTTTTCTCAGTAGTAGATTATTAATTATAATTCAATTTAAACGTAAATATAATTTCATATGATGAAACTTAACTCACTGCATGAATCTCATATAGTTGGATCTCTTTTCCTTGCTTGATAATTTTAGAGAAAAGCATCTTAATAACCACTTATTATTATTATTATTATTATTATTATTACTATTGTTGTGGGCTTATTATTTTTTTTATTTAATTGTGTCACAAACAGAAGTTAGTAGATTGGCAGCTCTTACTTTGGAGTGTCCGAGTTTACTTTTCAAAGAATAATTTATTTATTTTCATTGTATATATATATATATATATATACACATATATGCATCTCTTCTTATTCTTATCGGTGGTTGTTGCTACAAATGGTTTGATTCTTCTTGTTTGACAACAAATTTTAAGGTTTAACAATTAGAAAATTATCGGACTTGTCTTTTGTTTCATTTTTATTGAATATTTCAATGTTTTATATACATATATTTATAATTTTTATCAATTTTGTTTCCTGTTGATTAGCAATTTTCCACAAACCATTTTTGCTACTAATATTATACTCATATGTCCATTACTGTTTACACTTTTGAAATTGAATTAGGAGGAATTATAACACAACTTTCAGAGTTACGTGCTTACGAGCTTATTTTTTTTTTTCATTTCTAGCTTAAAATGTTCTGTTAGTTTTTTTCCTTCTTTTTACAAGTTGACCGTCAATCGATCAGCTGGAGTTGATAATTAATAATTAATTCATTTGGCTGCTGGTTTCAAGATGTTAATACAGGCTCAGCAGAAGTTGTTTCATTGCTATAAGTGGATTATATAATTTGTTTGTTAACGACACCAGTTGAAGTTTCTCACGCATGTTTAGTACTACTACTATTACTACTACTACTACGATGATGTGTTTATTTGGTTTCATCCTAACGAGAGATTCTATCTCTATTATGAATATTTAATTATTTTTGATTAATAATCGACTGTGCTGCAGTGGAGATTGTAAATCTTTTGTTCGTTGCTACTCATCTATCTATCTACTTTGAATTGAATTGAAAAAAGAAGCTTTTTTTTGTAAATGAAAATTTCAGAAATTCATTCGCATTGTTATGATTGGTTGTTTTCTTTGTTATTTTCTCATTTAATTGAAATTGAATATTATTTTGAATTAAATTGATATTTTGCAATTTATCGGCGAAAAAAAAAACGATTTTAACTTTTTTTTTATACCGAAAGGTCGAGTGCAAAAGAGCCGAAGCGAAAGAAGCTCAGACCAGTTCGGAGCCGAATTCGGGATTGATGATGCTGGCACAAGGCCTCGATGGAACAATCGGTCTCGTTCCTGCCACTCCTGGTATGGTCTGTCCTCCTTCGTCTGGCGGGATTATTTCTCCCGCCGAACTGGCCAATGCTTACAGAGGTCTTTTTCCTGCTGAGACTGTTCAGCCTTCCATTCCAGGTTTAAAACATGGCTTTGTTGGCTTGAAAGTTTTTTTTTTTTGCATGTTTAATTTAGAATTGATTTTCTGTTTTAATAAGCTAAGTTCGTTCTTGGCTGGTTTTGATTCACAAGTGATTTTGCTAACTTTATAATTTGATGATATAATATTAATTATAGGATTGTAAATATGAGTAATTTGATGACATAATATTATAGTATTATAAATATAAGTAATTTGGTGATATAATATTGTAGGATTGTAAATATAAGTAATTTTATGATATTATATTATAGGATTGTAAATATACCTAAGTATTTTGATGATATAATATTATACGATTGTAAATATAAGTAATTTGTTGAATTAATATAGGATTGAAATAAATAACTATAAATTGATAATATAATATTACAGGATTAAAATATTTGCCTCAACAAGGTTCAACTCCTCAATATATTCTTGTCGGTTAGTTATCTGATTTCTGTTCATATTGGGTGGATTTTAGGTAATTATGTGCTCTTCCGATAATTAATTTATATGCTGGAAACCTATCAATTGCTGTGGTTGGATGTGTTGTTGTTGTTAGTGAGAAGTTTGCGAGATACTAATCGACTGGCTCTTTTGGAAAGAAAGTAGATTTAGAAGTGTAGAATTCCTTAATTTTTTTATGCTTCACTCGGTTGATTTAATAGATTTTCAGCCAACTTTCTTCCGTCAAACTGAGTTGATTTTGTTTTTCGTTTCGTTGACTAGCAACACAAAACGTTCAATTCTTTTATTTTTGTCAATATATTATGCTCGCTCTCTCTTCATTAAATCTTTATAACATCCAGATATCATTCTTTAACTTAAAATCTATATATATATAAATCTCGTGTCATAGTGCTTGACTTCAAACTCCTCCGAAACGGCTGAACCGATTTTTATGAAATTTTTTGTGTACATTTGGTAGGTCTGAGGATAGGTTGTAGGCTATTTAGAATATTTTTTTAAAATTATTTTAAAAAGTTATAATGGAAAAACAAAGAGGTGCAATTATGTCCTTTTCATAGGAAAATGCAACAGATAGAAATGCATATATATAAATATATATAAAAACACACACATATATATATATATATATATATATATATATATATATATATATATATATATATATATATATATATATATATATATATATATATATATATATATATATATATATATATATATATATATATATATATATATATATATATATATATATATATATATATATATATATATATATATATATATATATATATATATATATATATATATATATATATATATATATATATATATATATATATATATATATATATATATATATATATATATATATATATATATATATATATATATATATATATATATATATATATATATATATATATATATATATATATATATATATATATCTGTTTCTTATAAAAGAGTATCTTGAACTGTCTGATTAATTTGATTTGATTAATTTTAATTGATTTAAGGCCTAATTCATGTCGGAAACATTAAATTCATGTATTGTCATCCTGAATAAAGCTTTCCTGAAAGTTTTAGAGCTCTAGGTGGTCGAAAAGTGGGAAAGCGACCGGGAGTGTGAGAGCAAGCGGGAAAGGAAACGGGAGCGTGAGAGAAAAATGATAGAAAAACCTCTAAAAAGCCTGGGCAATGCCGGGCGCACCGCTAGTATATATATAATAAATGAATGAACAAGATGTGTAGTTGCGGTCCATGGTCGAGACACCAGGTTCATTGATGACTCGTGTTCAAGACACCATATTCACAGGTGGCTCGTGGACAAGACACAGAAATGTTAAATTTTTTTGTTATGTAACTTATGTTTGCTTCTTAGAATTGAATGTAAATTTAGTGGTGTAAACTTGATTTGAATGTTCTGATCAGGAGGATCTGGTGGATCGGCAGGTGCATCGGGTTATCTGGTTCAAGGAGGTTCCGCACCTGGTCACGGGGGTTATATCTTACAAGGAGCTGGAATGTCAGGAATGTCTCAGTCTAACCCATTCGGTGGTCTCATGATGTCCGGCGGTGCAAACCAAGGTGGAAGCTTTTTAGTGGCAGCCCCAGGTGGAGGCAGTTACTTAGTCCATGGTTCTTCAGGTGGACAAGGAGGAAGCGGGGGTTACATACTGTCTGGAGGTGCCGGTGGAAATGGTGGTGGTGGATTTTATGTCCAAGGCCCGTCCTCAGCTGCTGGCTTACAGGCAGGTCAATATTTGATGCAGTACCCATCAGGTGCGGTCGTACAGTCGCCGCAAACGGTTGATCTGGGTGGTTCCCTCGGTGGGTACGGTTCAACCATCGCCGGAGTTCAATTACCTCAAACTGTTTTTTGTGAGTTTTGTTCCTCTTTGACTTTTTTAAAAAACTTTTTGTTACTAAGTTTGATTCATACTTAATAAATACCTTTATGCTAGATAGTTAGTTTTAAGATGAATTTCCAGCTCTTGCCAAATCCGAGGCACCAAACGGGTTGAGTAGCGAAGCCGAAAAGACGCCCCCGACGGTTGTCGCAGCCCCATATTCGGTTATCAATCCATATACACTAGGTGAGATTGAAGTATAATATAAAGTAAAAAGTTCTATAAATACTACCAGTTTTAGAGCAGATCATGTGAAACATTAATAGCTGAATTCTTTGTTTAAGAAATAAGTTTTTTTTTTAAGGGCTCGTTGGAGGTTCATCAAATGAGGGGTCGATGGAAGATGGAGGATTGAGAGGGTCGTCTGCTACCGAAGTTCAGACCTCGTCGTCCGTTGCCCATGCCACTCCGAAGGTCGGATACTACATCGTTCCGAGTTATCAAGCAGCGGCTCAACTGCCAGGTAGCTAGCTGGATTTTTGCTATGAAACTTTTGATTCAATGGAATCATAATATTAATAGGTAAAGTATGTCTGCCTGGCACAAAGCCGGTTTTCACGCGAGCACGCAAGTCTGCATGTAACAGGTGGTAGTAGTCTTGCAGCGATCGCAAAACAACAGCAATTACACACGTTGATATTTAAAACATTTTTCATTTCGATGGGTTATAACTTGTAGCATTTGAAAACCAGCATTTTGAACTTCAGGTTACAGTGCAGCACAGTATGGTTCGCCTCTCATAGCAGGTGGAGATCCAAACCAACCGACCATCATAGCAGCCCCGTCACTTCCGTATGGAAGAATCGCATCGAGTCATGCTGCCATAGCACAGGGCTATCATCCGTACAGGAGATAACCAACATGTATTTATCTATCCAGTGAACCATTTTTGATGTTATAATTTGAATGCAATGATTTGACTGAGTTAGGATTGAATGAAGACAGTAACTTCGCGAGTTTAGTCTGTTCCATTGTTGTCCAATTGTGGCTTCTTTGTGTACGTATAATTTTTCTTATATAATGTGAATTGAGCAGCAGGCATTGAAAAGCAATATAGAGAAGTATAATAATAATAATAATAATACTTTTTTGTTATGCTGGAAGCTGAGAAATGTTTGCTTAAGTGAATTTTATCACTCATGAGAATCAGGTTGTGTGATCACTGTTGTTTATTGTTTATGTGAAATTTGGAACCATTAATTATGTATAATTTTTTTGTAACTAAGTAGACAGAAGATTATTTTTTGTTCATACTTTATTTAAAGATTAATAAATATTATGAAAACTTTATCAGTTGAATGACACTGGTCACAAAAAGTAACATTTTGATATTCCAAGATGCAAAATCATAAAAATATAAGTCAATATAATTATTCCCGACATAAAAATATCAACATTTAGCAAGCAATAGCAGAGCATAGTTCCATACAAAACAATATCGGGATACATTTCATCGGATAAGATGTCAATTATGTAATTTAATAAGAGGTTTCAATTAATACTGCATGCGAGAATATGTTTATTTTTGCGGATGATGCCAAGTTTCGTAGAGTTCTGAGCAGCAAGGAGGATTTCTTCCAGCTGCAAGATGGTATCAACCGAGTGGTGGAATGGTTCAACAGATGACAAATGAAAGTAAATGTGGATAAATGTTGCCTTCTCCATATCAGGGGAGGGGGGCACATCTTTAAAACATATATATGCCAATTGATTTGGATGGCACTGGTTGTGACGTTTCGTTTTCGAGGGAAGCGTCGTGTTGGTTTTTG
This sequence comes from Erpobdella octoculata, assembly GCA_963978895.1. Taxonomy (NCBI): domain Eukaryota; kingdom Metazoa; phylum Annelida; class Clitellata; order Hirudinida; family Erpobdellidae; genus Erpobdella; species Erpobdella octoculata. The sequence goes on along the minus strand of OZ022247.1, from coordinate 19,789,422 downwards.
ATTTGTGATTTTGTTTAGTTCGTGTAATTTCAGCGAGGAGTTACATTATTCGTGCTGATGATTTAATAACTAACTGCAGGAGGACTTACATTGGCAGTACATGCATGCTTGCAGGAATGTTTTTCTTTTCGAGTACGACAAATTTATACAAAACAATTTCAATTAAATAAAAAGATTTGTGTTGACTGTGAAAGAATGAATGAATAGGAATGAATGCCAGCTTGAAATAAATTGCATATATAAATACGGCTAATAAACACTTGAAAACAACATCTCACAGTTGAAATGGCGATTTGACTGGCACTTAGAGCTTGTGCAACATTGCATAAAAATACTTAATATACAAATAATACTGTTTAATTGTCAAATAACCCGTGATTTTGTGGACCAGCTGAACTCAATATTAATAAAGCTTCTTGAAATCAAATACTAAATAAATTAAAAGAAGTTGAAACGCTAGCAAATCAATCGTATACAGGACATCAACAGCCTGATAATAATCCTCCTCGGCCGAGTTTTTGAGACGACGGCTATGATTAATAACATGATAATGAATGTCAACAGATGTGAAACAAAAGAACCTGGATAAAATTATACACGAGTATTATTGAATGGAACTTATGATTGGGTCTGTTAAAATATTTATATAATATTTTAACACTATTAGAAATTAGTTTACTATAAATAAATAACCTCAGTGGAAACAGACCTGAGTCCGGAGAAGGAAGAGAGAGAGGATTGATGAGAAAGTTTGTGACGGGGAAGCGAACGCCACACGAAGATGCCAACTCACAGATGATCAGAAACCTCAAAAATTGAGTCAATGCGCCGAATGCTACGGTTGTCAGGTGGGAAGAACAGCCGTCTGTATGGTTCGCAAATCGAAAAGAGTGTAGATGATAAATTATGCTAATTAAAAATAAGAGTATAGGTGATAAATTATGCAAATTAAAATTAAGAGTACAGGTGATAAATTATGCAAATTAAAAATAAAAATGTATTAGCGTACACCATAAACTATGCAAACAACAACCTGGCAATAATTTTTCATTCAACAACTTTCTTCCCCGATGCAGTCTCTCGAGTTCGTCACTCAAATATCCGTCATTTTCATTCCACATTTGCTTCCAGCATCCGGATTCACTCTGCCAAGATAACATATCGAGCAGCCATTTTTCGTGTAGAAACTGATAGTAACCAAACATTGGACAAACCATCACTGAAAGAATTGTGATATTCAATAAGCTAATTAAAATGTAAAATCAAATTATTATGTTGATAGACAAAATCTTACATTCTTCTAGAAATAGATCCTTGTAAAATGAAGGAATGTTTAATGGGTGGTTGTTTACAATTTCACTCGTTTCATAAAAACTTTTTGTACAAAGCTCATCTTGGTATTCACTGAGAGACTGGCCTAGCTCAATGTTAGCGATGGAGCTTACTTTTTGCGTACAATTTATCTGAAAAAATACGCAGCTTTACAACCTATGTCTTAACAATAACTAAATTATTTATAATAAAATAAAATTATATAAAATTTTATATAAAATTATTTATATAAGAAATTAAAAGACTAATCAAGATAACCACTTGTTTATAAAAAATATCAACTTTTCAAGTTGCTTAGCATATGATAAAGAAACAAAATGTTTTATAATAAGCATTTATGCTTCAGGGGCTGCATAACCAGTACTAGCAGCCAATCAAATAAATTATTTATTAAATGCAGAAACATAAGTGCTTTGTAACCAATCAATCAATCTGAATATTTTTAGAGAGCCTCTTTCAACAAAGCTTGGTGTCACTGATCTTTTACATGTCCCCCCGGGAAATGGTTTCACTCAATTATTTCAGATAACATAGGCTACTTGGGTAATGAGTGGGGAACTGAACTGTAATCCTTTCACTTTCGAGTTTGACGTTCTACCTACTCGGTTATCTTGACACAAAATAGATGTTATAAAAGCTGAGAAATTGTTGGTCATGGTTGTTAAAAAAATTAAAAAATGGATTATAAATAAGTTTAGGTGTATGTAATATAATAATTAATGATATAAAATAAGAGCTTTAAATCAAAGCAAACTTTGAGTCACACTTCTTGATATAAAAAAAGACAGTAGAAAAACCACAACTTAAAAAATGAAAATAATTAATCAAATAAATTTCAAACTGACCATATGAATGGCCATGATGAGTAAAAGTTGATGAGTTAATTCATAACCAGCTGACTTCTTGTTCATTAGAAACTTGAGACATATTTTTGATAGATGGCACTTAGTAGGATGTTTTACCAGACTGCTCAAACAGCTATCACTAATTTTTTCAAGCTTCTCCATATCTAGCCATTATAAAACAAAATATTTATATAGTTAAGTGATGTGCACATATATTTTTTTGAAATCATCTGTGATTATCTACTTAAACAACTGTTATATTGTCAAATATATCTTCCACACAAATTAAAATATAAAATACAAATATAAAAAAGTAAACTTCAGACCTTTAGGAACTATAACTGTTGCTTCATCATATATAGTAGCTTTCTTTTTTGGATCAATGTTTTTAAATTTGCTGGATGCAAATGTCCAAGGGTTGAGAATAACCCAGTCAAGTTTCTTCAGGTATTCAGAAGAGTCTTTTTCTAGGTATTTCAATGAATTTGTTGCTAAATTTTCAGCTTTTTTACCGAGCTTTTCCAGCCTCATAAGCAGAGGCAATGTTGATAAATCATTATTTAGTTTTGTCAAGGTATCAGTAATTTGCATAATCTGCCCTTTTAGAGAAACTATATGTCAGAAGATTTAAATTATATAATACAAACATAATTATTAAAAAATACCTTGTATCAGCCGAAGCCCAAACACTCCATCAAGGTTCATATTGTAATAGTTATTTTCATAATATGTAAAGGTTTTATTTACACCAGATAAGGTTAATTCCAATAAATCATATCTAGGCTTGTAATAAGAGTCAGCAAACCCCGATAAAACGATCGCGATTATAAAACAAGCACTGCACCATTTATTTTTCATTGCGAAAAATAACGAAATAACGATGTTGCATGCAATGTAAACAAACGAACATATGGGCGAATATTATAATGAACTGGAAATATGGAATGGCAAGAAGTATGTGCGAAATGGCTATAGCGTACCAGTGTATATATGTAGGCACCTGGGCGCAGTGTGGATTCATTCAGGCACGGAAAATCACCATTTAAAGTCTGCTACTCTTTTATATGGTCTGTCATTCAGAAACGTTACATTTTCCAAGATTATATTTACTCAGGTTTTCTGAGGTTCCATCATTTTCAGGATATATAAAGACTCCTTTTTTGGATATTACTCGGAATTGTTTTCCATAGAGTATTCCCCATGAATGTCCCCAAATAATCTCCGATAAAGAACTCCGGGTCTTGCCGTGTATGTAGGGGAGAGTGGCAGAGTGGTGCTGAATGACCACCACTGTCTGTACAGTAGGGGAGATGGGGGCTTTTTGATCTCTGGGGCACATTGATCTTTTGGCAATAACGTAATAATTTCTAAATTAAAAAAATTAAAGAAATTGTTTATGGTTTGTATTTGTTTCCGTACTGTTTTTAGTCCTATTTTCTTTTCAACAATCCGCCGCTGAAAGTTGATAAATACGAAAGTTTGATTTGACCGGAGAAAAGTACATCTTCACAACAGTTGAGTTTCTGTAATTACAAATTAAATAAACATTTTTTCGGGAAAATTAATTTTGGATTGTATAAACGCATATCCAATGCTTATTTTATGGCATACTTTAATTCTCAAACAACATTTATTGATGAGATATCGCCATTTATAGCGTGGTCCATGTCATAGGGGCTCTTTGATCTGTACCAATATGGGGTACGTTGATCTGTTGATCAAAGTGCCCCTTGTACTAGGATACTAAATGTACGCATTCTCCGGGCATTGGAGATTTAGTGTAGTCCTATAATTTGATATTTTCATTTGTGCAAATGATGAATTATTCCAATTTGAAAAGGATGATATTGTTTGTAAACTTCCAGACCCAATTCATCATGGCGGGACTGCTCGAGCCAGTCGTCACTTGGTCTTTGCAGGAGATTTATCCATTTTTCCTAACATGTGTTGAATTTATATAACTTTAATGATTATTATTATTAATAAAAGCTATTATACCTGTTTTCATGTGTTTTTTGAGAGAACTGGATGTGGGATCGTACTGAATTTTACCTAGGATCAATGTGCCCCATGGGGGGAATCATAGTGCCCCATATGCGGGGCACTTTGATCTTTTTTAGGGCTTGCACCAAAGTTCAATTTAAAAATAGTTCTCTTACATTATAAAATGTCAAACTTAATTGAATACATAGAAGAGATGTTCCTCTCTGTAATTAACAAAAAAAAAAGTAGATTTTTCGAACGGCTTGACTGTTATCGCCAAAAAACCTCAAAAGAGATCAAAAAGCCCCCATCTCCCCTACTATGTATTTATATGCCTTCTTTGTTTTGGGCTAACAGTTTGCGTTCTGCAATTTTGTTTCTTGTTTAAAAATTGCGAAGCTTTTTATGGTTTCAGCAGAAAAGTAAATATGAGGCAGTCCAGAAATACTCAATTCTTATAAAATAATTTATGTTATAATTTTTTTTATACTTTTCGGTGAAGAAGTATATGTTTGATTAATACTTTAATCCTAATTTTACCACGTTTTTCTCGACTTGTTTTCTTGTCCGTTTGTTTGTCCAAGGGTATATATATAGTATATATTATATACATACATACATGTTTTTTTTTTTATAATAGTTTATAGTCTTTTACACCAGGTGTTTTAAGACTCTAATGGCTGTATGTAGGAAGCACTTAAGTACTTCCTGTCGTTAATCATAATTTGATCCTTTTTACTTTTCCCTACTTTTTTCTCCAGGCTTGGGACTGCACATATATATATATATATATATATATATATATATATATATATATATATATATATATATATATATATATATATATATATATATATATATATATATATATATATATATATATATATATATATATATATATATATATATATATATATATATATATATATATATATATATAATAATTATAATGTCTTTCTGAGGTGAATAAGCAATGATATAAAACTATAAACGTAGATATAACACTACCCCCTTCTTAATCCTGTTCGTCCCGAACAGCATAGTCGCTTTTGAGAAATGCGACTTGGCCACGAACACAAAATACCATGATCTTCACTCGTGGCCTTGACCGCAATTCGCAGACAACATGGTCAAGTCTCTTGATTTTTTGACGCAGTTTCTTCCAGTCTCGCATGAGCCTGTGCGATCTTCCGATTCGGTTTTGTGGGCTTGAATACCATGCCAAATCGTTCTTCATATATGACTGTTGATCACAGCGGGCCCCCATTAGGTTAGCGACGGCTCCACGCAACCGAAGCCGCAACTGCACGCCACGGTCAGTTTTCGACCTTCCACCGCTCCTCCAGCCCCCAAACACAGGGTTGTCGTCGATGCAAAACTGTTTGACCGTCCTAAACTCTATCTCCCCTCCCGCGAGCCACCACCAAAACACAAAATCATTAACCAAACTCATCTGAGCATCTGTGGAAGCATTTTCGTGTTGTTCCGCAACATCCAGGGCAGCAACCTTCTTACCCGATTCATCCGGGGTGGCATCACTCACAAAAGCGCCCCGATCAGCAGACATCGACTGGAGACCCGCTCCATCTATTCCAAAATTACTTTTCTCAAAGTCCAACCCCACTCCAATGTACCGGAACAGACGACCACCCAACAAATCCGATCCGCGATGCAAAAACCGTGAAACACCCTGTCCGGACGCAGCATCACAAGCGTCATCACCACACACCTCACTCAAGCAATCTTCCAAAACCTATTCGACGGATCCGACGACCTCCTCAAAATCTGTCAGAGTCTGACTACACTCAGCCACAGGACCAACTCTAGCGGCGCCCCGCCACAAAACTGAACCACTTCTCTTTTCACTGCCCTCATCATGACCCACCTGACCTGTGCAGTCTGTACGGCCGTCATCTGTCACATGCTCTGAGACACAGCTGGTGGACTCCAGTTCAAATTGGGTTTCGCCGCAGCAACCCACGTCATTTTCCTTACCAGCAACCCGCTGGTCCAGAACCGTGTCTACCACTGTCTCAGCCGTCTCAACAGTTGCACCGTCCAGTCCGCACTCAGGCAAACCACTGCCAGAAACACCCCCATTTTCATCTTCTCTGTTGTTATTTCCTGACAGCAACGCCACACCGGCCTCTGCTACTCTGTTCTCAGGATCGACCTGACCACCGAGAATTAATTTCTTCATTTCCTACTGTGCTGCTCTGTTTTGCTCCTGTGCTGCTCTGATTTCTTCCGCCATCTTGTTCAGAGCCTTCATCAATTCATTTTCTGTTTTGAGTTCGTACTCTTCTGTGTCAAACCCATTAAAAAAATTGAATTTCAAGTTGACCGTTACAGGTAAACGCAAATTCGACTAATATTCATGTACGTAGAGCTTCGATGAAACTTTCAGAATAGCTGTATTCTCGATAACAATATATGAATTAAGTGTTTTAGATAACAACTAATTCATACATCAAGTTAAGTTTATGAATTTTTATTTCATATGAAAGAAATAAACAATGTACAAGATTGAGCCACATACCACGGTTGTTTTAGATTCAAAATTTTTAGTTCGTTGACTCAGGTAAAGAGGCAAAAAAAAGCTATTTTTTAAATTTATTTGTTATCTTTACTTGTTATAAATTTAAATCCCTATACTTGGCACACAAATCTCGGCTTGACCCGACCTATTTAAAAACCCCAAAATCCAAACCCGTCCTCGTTCGGCCCTCGAGCTGCCCGGTCCGTGCAGTAGGTACTCTATCACTAAGTCCTCAGATGCTCTTAGCAATTTATTATCATTAGGCTGAATTTGTTCCAACTGTCGCTACAAAGTTTAACTGAGATCGACATCCATGCCATTTTTTTTTTTTTTTTTTTTATAATAGTTTATAGTCCTTTACACCAAGTGTTTTAAGACTGAAATAGCTGTATGTAGGAAGCACCTAAATGCTTCCTGTCGTGGATCTAAGTTTGATCCTTTTAGCTGTCCCTCCTCCTTTATCCAGGCTTGGGACTGGCTCGCAATTAGCGAGGCGGAGTTGACATCCATGCCATAATCTCTAACATCTAATATAGGTGTTTGTTTGCTTATCACATCCGAAACGCAGTGGCGGATCAGAAAATTTCTGGTGGGAGAGGAGGGGTGCGCCATTTCGAGAATCATTTTCATGACTTTTACACTTTCTTCTCCAAAAAAACAGATATATATATATATATAGCATGAACTAATTTTCAGGATTTACAACCGTTATTTTATTTTATAGATTTCTCTGTGGCTTAATACCAGGCCTATCATTAAGCACTATTTTTTCAGCACTCAAGTCCAAGTTTTAAAAGTGGCCTCGACGGTCTATAAGAAGATGGTTTTAAATTCAGAAGAGACTTGAGCTATTATGACTTCCTGTTTAGAGCAGAATTATTTACTGGTCGGGTCCGGAATTTTGACTGACATGGCGGTTCCGTTTGCAAGCGAAAAATGTAGTAATTTTATTTTGTATTTTCATGCAAATTTAAACCGAGTTTAATTGTGTTTTATTATATAAGTATAATAGCCATTAGAGCAACCTTATGGCGTCACACAATTTGGTGAGGTCACACACAGGGTCGTCAATTGGAGAAGCAACATTTTTGAAAAAAAAATGTTTGGTATAAAAAAATCGAAAGGAAGTTTAAGAAAAATTTTAAAAATGTACATCTAAAACTATTCCACCCATTCATCAGGTAATTTTGGAGGCGAAAGTGTATAGAGTTTTAAAAAATGTTTGGGAAATCGGGAAATGTACCATCCAATACCGCCCCTCCTGGTCATCAGCTATTTTTGGAGGCTAGAGTGTATAGATCTTTAATAAATTTTTACAAACGAATTTTTTGGAACAAGTTTGCCCTCCCCCCAAGAATTGCTAAAATGACGCTTCTGGTCAAACATTGATATCTTTAAATATCTTATTTATGAAACATTACGTCACAACAGATGAATAAAAGCATTGACTTTTAACCGTTTCAATATGTTTTGGTTATTGTGCCACATTGCCCTGTTGAGGACTAGAGAAGCAGAGTTGAGGATGGACACAGCAATCTGTGTGAGTGTGTTTGAGATTTATATCCAAATCGCTGGAGCAATTTGAACAAAACTTGGCATGAAAATAGTATTTATTTACAAAAAATTTATACAATAAAATCTGCGCTATGTTTTAAGCTTCATCAGCAACAACGAAAAGAAACTAAACAAAAAACCTGGTCAGTGGCACTTGCTAATAAAACATTTATTATGTACATGAAATACAATTAAATTCTAACAGATAAAACTAAACTATTACAGACGAATCTAATATTTCCACACTTTAAAAATCAAGTCTTTTTTTTCGCTTTTGAAACTCTAACATCGCACATCAATAAAAAAGATGTCAATAAAAACAATATCTCAAGTCATTTACTTTTCTTAAAATTCTTTTCTTCCAACAACTTTTCATGCAAAGGTACACGCAAAACAGAATTAATAGAAATACGATGAACACCATCAAGTCATCTGTCCCTAGAAAAAATAACAAATTGAAGTGTATTTTTTTTTATTTTTGCAGTTTTTATTTAATGCTAGCGGGGTACCAGGCGTTGCCCGGAATCTTTAGAGGTTTTTCTAATGTTTGTCTTTCTTGCTCCCGCTTCCTTCCCCGCTTGCTCTCCCGCTCTCGGTCGCTTTCCCGATTCCGGACGCTTTCCCGCTCTTGGTCGCTTTACCTTTCCCGCTCGCTTTTTTACTCTCAGTTATTTTTTCGTTCCCTCTTGCTTTCCTGTTCATGTTTCCGCTTATTTTCTAATTCGCTTTCCCGCTCCCGCTTCGTTCATTTTGTGACCGATTTCAATTTTTTCTTCACTATAATTGTCTCCCGTTGCTTCCCAAACTTGTGTAAACATTGCATTACGATCGGATGATTGGTGTAGCAATGCATAAAAGACTAATATACATAATCTCATTTTTATATATATAGATTTAAGAAATATTGTTGATCACATCTTACAATTATCCATTTTTACAGAAATATTGCAATGTTGTGCATTACCAAGTAAATAAAAAAACAATTAAAGACAAGATTTTTCCAAGATAAAATTCTTCACTCATCCATTTTACGCTTATACTAAAAGTTTCAGACGGGAGGCTGCTTAAAAATTGATCACACGATTCCGCCTAAACAGACATCAGACAACAGACAAGAGAATCTAAATAAAATCTTTTTAAAAACACACACACACAGTAGTAATGTCAAACCTCTTGCAGGGACCGGTTTGGTCAAACGATGCGGCTCGAGAAGAAAGTTGATTGTCGGATAGCGAACTCCCTGACATGAAGATGAAACTTCACAGAGAACGAGAAATTTCAAGTGAACCGCCAGCGCGCACAAAGCAACAGCCGTGTAATGTGACGAACAGCCGTCTAAATAAATAAATAAATAAATATGTTTCGAATGTACCTTCGTACATGTCATGAAATAATGACATTTTATTATATGTTTTATCAGTTCTGGGTTTTTAAAAGTAGTGTTCTAAAAGACCATTACAAGTTTTAACTGTGTTTTTGAATATTGTATTATTATTTATCTTTACGCATTTAAGTGAGTTAACAAGATGGAAAAAACTGACTTAAAATTGTCTACAATTACAGATTTAGCAGTTTTTTTGTTGTTGTTTAAACGCTTCAAAATACAAGTCTTCTTTACTACAACAATCACAAACTAATTTTTACGCCACTTTAGTTCATACCTAAGCTTAAATAGTATTGAAAACATAAAAAATGGGTGAAGCCAAAAAGCCAAGCAAAACAAACAAACCCGTCAACGTCTTTTCAGCAAGCGGCTTTCTTCCAACGTGCAAGTTTTCCAGCTCATTGACCAAGCTATCCTTGGGATCATCATTTTCAAATACCCAGCAACCAGATTCTTCTTGCCACGACAGCGTGTCCTGGAGCCATCTCTCGTGCATAAACTGATAGTAACCAAGCATGGGGCACACCATTACTGAAACAAACAACAATCTAATAAAGGAAACTTATATTTAATTAAGGCTTTGGAGCCTTACATTGAAGACTAGAGAATGACGGGGTAACAGCAACTGTGTTTTAGCCAGAACTCTGAGTGGAATTTACTACAAGTTCAATACTAGATCTACTCAAAGCCGTATCCACTCACATTCCTCCATGAAAAGGTCTCTATAAAATGGCGGAACTTTTCCGTGGTGGTTTGATATGACGTGACTTGTTTCGTAGAAGCTTTTGGCACAGAGCTCTTCTTCGTGGTCAACCAAACTCATACCATTGCGAGTTACTTGTATTATTTCTTGAAACTTTTTTGAGCAGTTAAACTGTAGAATATATAAAAAAAAACAATTCAATAAAAAAAGAAAAAGTAATAAAGAAAACAAGATAGATAAAAAAAAGTATCGAAATTTGTTGTTGTAGCACTGTACTCTTTGATTCGCTGTCAAACCGCGACATTGTGATTATTAAATAAAATAAAAATAAATAACTACGACAAAATATATTGACAAACCTGATAGGCCACCATGATTAAAAGCAGCTGATGCGTCAGTTCGTAACCTGCAGTTTCGGTGTTTGCAAGAAAGCCAATGCATTTGGGTGACAGCTTACAGGAATGGCGAAGAATTATCCCCAGACACTCATCACTCATTTCTTTTAAATCTTCAACTGCATGGATGAAAAATAAATTTAACAGATATCCAATTACTCTTAATAATGTATTTTAGTGCGTCAGCCCAGGTTACTTTGTACTTATATTTCTACTTACATTTTTAGGTAATTTCATTATCACTGTCTAGAACTGACTAAAACTTTATTGACCCCAATTCAAATCAAATTTTCGGAATCGCTTAATCCTAGTGGTTGTTTCCTTGATAAATTTAGTTACTCAAATTGAGTAATTTTGGTTCCGTAAACAAAATTTGGTGATTCTTAATAAACTATGTTATAAGGTAGTTATAACACCAAAATAATGACGGATTTTTCTATGTTTGAGTTTAAACTCCACATTTATTAGATAATTGCAGGGTTAACTGAAAGAGGCGCGTAGCACAGTGGTGAAAGCAGTTATGCTATCATCCTGCCGTCGTGGGTTCAAATCTCAGTCATGGCGAGGCGTAATTCCGTTGAGCAAGGAATTCACTCACACTGCTCAGGCCAACTCAGCCTTTCATCCTTCACTGGTCGATGAATGAGTACCAGTTTCACGACTGGGATGTAATAGGGTTCGGCACATTCCGATTTCGGAGACACGTGCGGGTGGCAGGTAACACTGTGTGATCCCATATGCACTAGCAGTTCCCGGCGCTGCTGGGGTATTAATTGATATACGAAGTAGCGCCCTAATGTTATACATTTACATTTATTTTTTATTTCATCAGTGCAACCTCAAGCGCGTTCTACAATGACGAACCCAGTATCAATAATGGTGAATAACCGAAGGTGAACAATGAAAACGATCGATAATAGTCTTACCATCAGGAAGCACTACTGAGGCTTCGTCAAATGTTTTCTTGTTTTCCGGACTAAAAGTTCTGAAGACTTTCGACCCAAACATCCACGGATTGCGAACCATCCAGCCGACATTTTCAAGATATTCCAGAGAGTCCTGCTGTAAATATTCAATTGATCTCTTCGCCAAACTGTCTGCTCTTTTACTGATTCTCTCTAGAATTGAGAACAGCGGCAGATCTAATAACTTTCGATTCTCTTCTGCCACTTCGTTGACAGTTTGGATTATGTGACCTTTTAATGTGTGAATTAAGAAATCGAGATAATTTATATTATTAGTTTTTTTAATTGTGGAAAACTGTTAAAAGAAAATAAAGAATAGCTGTTAATTAAAAAAATGATTTCTATTGTAAGCCATGTATTGCAACACACCTTCAAGCAGTCTTAATCCAAATATTCCGTCCAGATTCATCTCGTGGTAGTTGTTCTCGTAATACCCGAGGGCTTTATTTATACCGTGTATAGTAGCATCCAACAGATCGTATCTTGGCTCAGAACCGAACGAGAAGTTGTCTAAAGCAAGCAATAAGATTAAATGTTTGCAGAAAATTTTGATAGCCATTGTACGATATTTGAAGAAAAATATTTATATTTCAATGCTGATTTGTACTATTTATTTCCATATGGTTATCACACGATCTCGAGTTACTTCGGAAACAGAAATATGGGTAAATGCGTGCTGTAACAGGTGGTGGTAGACAAGTTAATGAGAGTTTCAATAAAACTATTTAGGTGTAGACAGTCTTTATTGTTAACTTATCCAGTTTAATAAATTAAATGTTTTAACAATAAATAAAATAAAATCATTTCAATATTCATCTTTATATCATTTAATTTTATTATAATATTTTTTAATTCAGTTATTTGTTTCTTTATAAAAAGGAGTTCATTGAGTGCCGATTGTCAACTCCTGTTCACAGATGTTGTGTTATATTATGAACAACGATTCACACAGGTAAGATGATGAAGTGAGGTATATTAATTAAAAATATTTAAAGCTAAAATTATATAGCTATAAGCTATAGCTCAAGAGATTTATTACAATCGTTTATAAAAATAAAAACAATTGCTATAAATTGCTAATCGGCTGTACCGAATAAGTGGTTTTATGTCTGTTATCTGCCAAAGGAGTCTAATTGAATGAATGAACAAAGTTGGTACTCAGTGAATACAATTTAAATATCGAAATATATACACATAGTGCACAAAATAGTTATACGAACAAATGTTAGCTAAACTTTCAGTTCAGTAAATTTAAAACATGCACTTAAAGTAACCAGATAACTGTGCATAATTTGTACATCTTTTTGCCAATCTGTGTAAAAGTTTATGAACTATGAGTGAGACTTTATTTATTAAACGACCATCAGCCAAACAAATATGAGTCATGTGTAAAAAATCTTTCCTGTTCACAAGGTACATCCGTAAGTAAAGTATATAACTTTGCTTGTGCGTGGCATGTATTAAATACTTAATATTAATTAAAAACTATTAAAAAACAAAAATACACACAATACTTTCCAAAACAAAAAATGAGCAAATAGACTACGAATAAGCAGTTCTAAGCAAACATATGAATATATATTTCAAGTGAATAATGATAAAATGATAATAGATGAGATTTAATACTGTTTTTAAATAATGAAAGTGACTTACAAAACAATATTAAAGATAAAAATATTAAAAAAAACTCTTATTTCTTGACACTGACTTACATTATTAAACTGATCTTTTACTGCTTTCTTCTCGGATGATAGCAGCTGATTAAAATCGAAAACATTCTGTCAAACTGGTTGACGTCAAATAGAGGGCATCACCTTTATTAATGGGCTGAGGTTGGATTTTCTTCTGCATCGGAGGTTGTACAAATGAAAGGAGATTCTGCGATCCTTCAAAAACTGATCAAATAATCTGAATGAAATAAAAGAAATCTAAATTAAAAATAAAGAATTTCCTACTTTAACCGGTACGACGAGCTTTTTTTTACTCGAGATTGGGTAACATTACAATTGTACAAGTATCCCAGATAGGGTAACATTACAATTGTACAAGTATCCTGGATTGGGTTACATTACAATTGTACAAGTATCACAGATAGGGTAACATTAAAATTGTACAAGTATCCCGGATAGGGTAACATTACAGTTGTGCAAGTATCCCTGATAGGGTAACATTACAGTTGTGCAAGTATCCCGGATTGGGTTACATTACAACTGTACAAGTATCCCGGATAGGGTAACATTACAATTGTACAAACAGGAATCAATGAAAGGGCAACATTAGAATCGTACAAGCATCCCGGATAGGATAAAATTACAATTGACCAAGCGAAAAAACTAACAATGCATAGAAACCTGACCACGTAAATCGTACTTTAAGCACATTTGTCTGCAATTTATAAATATCTGTCATCTCAGTATTTTTAAAATCTTTCTTTATTTGTTCAACTTATACTGCATTCTTCTTAAATTTAAAATAAGCTTTAAAATATGCACGTTTAAAATCATCATTGTTTCTTTTTCATCTGATCTCACTAATCTCACATCAAGGTCTCAACGATCAAAACCAAGGCTTCGTATCTATTTCAATGCTATTAAACGCATTTTAAGCATTTTTTGTATGCCATCCACATTATTAATAAAGTCATCTTCTTTCTTTACTTACAACTTTTTTGTTTGCTTTGCGGTTACGCTCTTCTGAGCTCCAGCAAAGCTCGTTATAGAAAACTTGCCAACTGATTGATTGATAGTAATATAAGAACACTTATTAAAAATGGCATGTCTGCGTTTCATAAATTCATTGGGTAGAAACAACTTAAAGAGCAGTAATATTAAATTGATTATTGATTTTTAAACAGCTCATCAATTTCCAAATTTTGTTAAGTTCGACAAGCAAAAATGTCAAGATTGCTTGACGCTTGAGTTTTGAATAAAAATATTTTTCTGAATAAAGTGTCAGATTGATACTTGGTAAAGTATCAATAAAGTAAAAACACATTTTTTATTTTATAACTAATTTGAAAAAATAAGAAGATAAGCTAAAATAACTACCCAACAGTTTCGTTAACACTTTTGATGCATTGAAAATATTAAAATAGATTACAAAAACTTAACAGCTGATAAATAATTCTTCTTTGTCTGTTCATGAAACTAGCCAGTGGTGAAAATAAAGCATGACTTTTTGGAAAGGTTTCGACTCTCGACATTTTCTTTCTTATATTTCTAGCAAGAGCAAATGTTTTACGTCTGAAAATTAATTGAATGACTTTAAAATTAACAAATTGGTAACATTTACTTGCTTGCCTCTCCGTTGCCACGCTGTTCTAAAAAAAGCCTATATAAGGAAGTCCCAAAAACCAGATAACATCAACTTTCTCAGTGAAGATCTTCTCTGACTTCAAGGTACGAACAAGTTTATATGCTCTTACTTGATTTTGTTACAGGTTAAACTTTTGTCGGCTGGTTAGTGGTTAGATTAAATTTTGTCCTGGAACAAACAAAGAAAACGGTTTATGTGAATACCATGGAAACATGGCTCTGGAGCAAACCGATATTGAGTTTGTCTCACCTGCGGTCTCTAATTTTGTAGCACGATCTAGAGCTAGATCGTAAAGCAATGAATTAGAAACTGCAATATAGTCTAATTGAATTGCACTGCTAGTCTAATTTCATAGCTAAATTTCGGTAATTAACAGTTACCTTCTTTCTATTCAAATGAAATGTTGCCATGGATTAAGTCTGTCGACTTTGACAAAACGGATAAATCGGATTCTGCTACCATTTGCGGCATTTTCAAAAAGAATGCTATGCAAATCTGTTGGATTGATTGTCAAAACTAATTTATATAAAAGGCAAGGTTGAATAGCATTACAGGTATTTAAGCAGAAAAAATTAATTGTGATTTTTTCGATGCATAAAAATTATTTTTAAAAAACAAGATTAATTGATTTCTAGACCTCTTGAACTGTTAAAATAGAATTATAACCTATTACTGTTGTTTTTTGCATGCCATAATTTATCATTACTGACAGTTAAAGTTATTTAATTATTTTAAAATAATTTTTTAAGTAAAGTAGGACTGAGAGGCTATTTAGGCTAGGCCAAACTTGTGTTATTCAAAAATCTATTTACACAATTTGTACCAATTTATCTTTCAAGTAAGCTTTTTTTATAAAAATAGTATTGTGATAAACTCGTTGCTTTTTTTATTATATTCATAACTAAAAATATGGTAAAACGTGGAATATGTGACAAACGACGAGTTTTTGAACGTTGTTGTTGCTTCACAGGTCAAAACTACGAAGTGGGTAACAATAGCTACCAAGTAGCAAAAATACCCTATAATTTATTGATAATATCTTGAAAAACGTTTATTAAAAAAAATTAAAAAAACGATTATATGATGTAATAAAAATTCATAAGTACAGTAATGTGTGGTTTGATCCTAGTCTTAAATGCGTTTTTTTTAAATTAAAAAAAACGCAAGGATGAATGTAATACCCTATTTGATTCTTGATAACTAGAGAGAACACAAAACTAATTTTTTTATTCCTATCATCGAAGGCGTACATACATGGCCCACAAATTTATTTCATTTTTACTAATACAAAACTAAAATTTTATAAATTATATTATTTATTTAGTTCCAAAGAATCATGAAGCTGTTTCTTCTAACTCTATTTGGTTGGTCCTATATTTGAAAATACATTTTCACTTATTTTCAATTAAAATCATAGAAGAAAACATAATTTTTTCAATTATTAAAAACAAGAATATAAGGCATACAAATTGTTTGTAACTGGCTTTTCATTTTATAGCGTTTATTTATTTTTATTTTTTGTAGGTGCAATTGCTTTTGCAGCATCAGAAGGTTTACATTTTTAATAATTTATTTACGGCATTTTGAAATTGTTATAAAATAATATATTATCAAAAATAAAACAACTTCTATTGATTTTTTCAGGTTACGATGATTATGATGATGATTACGCACCTGCGTATCCCGACAAAGGATATGACAAGGGCTATGGTGGTTCGAAATATGATCACGTCGCCTACAAAGACTTCAAAAAATACTTCGACATCAAAGCTCGTCTACTCCTCAAGCTTCAGCCTACCATTGATGAGATAGATGTAAAATATTACAACCAGAAATATCCGGGGAAGTCTTACGACTCAGCTTACAAAGTACCAGCTTATCAACCACAACCTTATCCAGGACCAGCTCCTCCGGCCTATAAGCCAGCCCCTCCACCACCACCACCGCCACCACCACCCCCACCCCCGACTAGATCTCCTTATCCATAGATCTAAAGGAGCAAGAAAGCAAATGAAATCTGAAAAAACCACTAAAACATTCACTCTTTAAATTTTTGAATTTAAACATTTAATTTGACATTATTTGAATAAATTGTTAGCAACTTGATTTTGGTGTTGCTATGTGCTGTTTTCTGCGTTTTTTAAACAAACTCATGAGAGAAAATGTCGATAAGGGAGATTCAGGCAAAATTGTGTAGTCCAGTCCAGCGGTTTAAAAGTTCATGAAAAGATTAAAATATTTGCCTAATAAACATTTCAAAATGCATTATTTTTGTACTTGAAAACTTCAAAAGTTAAAAAGAATGCAAATCTAAAAAATTGTACAGCAAAAGATATAAAACAGAAGCTTGGACTGAAATTCTCTTTTAATCATGACTTTCGAAATGAAACGTCTCTGTTATCACGTTTTATAAATTGAATAATTAACAAATAAATAATTAAGTGGTAATGTCATGATGATTACATGTAGCAGCACTATGACCTGTAAGAAAATAACACAGAATTTGTTATTACAAGCATAGGTCGTGGTTTTAAGACCGACGTTGTTTGCGAAACCTACACCCATAACTTGTCTAAACAAGGCCAAGGCCTAACAGCCAATATAAGTCACCAATAACACATGATGCATTTAAGAAAGGTTTGGTCACAAGGGACCCGTGTGTGTATTGATCATTTGCCTTGTGAGTTGTTACTTTTTAGCTAACTGGGCTGATTAGACACAAATTCGGTTTTTTAATTTCAAGAAGGAGGATTAGTTCTCTCAAACGCTGATTTTAATCCGAACAAAGTTTTTCGACATAAAAATTAAAATAACAAAATAAGTATTAACAAGTAAATGAAAAATGAGTTTTTCAACACAAACTTTTATTTCAAATACACTCGATTTAGAAATACAAAAGATGTTCAAACTAAGTTTTTTTGAAAATCTTGTATTGTCATCCAATATAAAGCTATGTTGAAAGTTTCAGCTTCCTAGCTAGTCAAAAAGCTGGTTAAATTTTACTTGCAAGATTTGCGTACAGAGAAAACCACACACACATACAGACACGCAGAGAGAGAAATTGTAACCTAAATAAAAAATTTTTAAAAGTTCGAAAAACGTCAAATTTGTAAATAATGGAATTTTATGAATCAAACAAATCGAATTATTTTTTGATTATTATTTGGTACACAATAGATGTATGTTACAAAAGCAAATAACATTAGTTTCATAATTTTTCTTAAGGTCACTGAGCCACAATTGGAGAAGCTAGGTTGAGGCTGGTCAACAGAGCAACTGGGCATAATTTTTAGCTGAATGTCGCTATTTCTGTCTTTAAGTTTGCTTTTGGCCTTTTTTCTACCAAACTATAACTAGAATAAAGTTGATGTTAATGCTGCTTTTTCCATTGAAACTAGAGAGCCGATGCCCTAGGGACCATCCATAAATTTCGTCAAACCTATATGGAAAGAACGGGTCACACATTTGTGATGATGTGAGAATGTGAAAAAAGGATGGAGTCTTGAAGTTTGTGTGACGTCATATCAAAATGAATAAAAGCATTGACTTATAACTGTTTCAACATATTCCTGTGACTAAGCCACATTGCACTGTTGAGCATCAAAGAATCAAAACTGAAGCTGAACGCCGCTATCTCTTTTGTTGGCTTCCTTTCTACCCACTGGCAGATTTGGGGCATCCAAGGCAGCCGTGCCCCTCACGATAAGAAAAGACACCTTTTTGATCTGAGATGTCATTTCAGCAAAAGCTGGAGGGGAGAGCAACATGTTCAAAAGGTCTACAAATTTTTAAATTTTTATCATAATTTTGAAGTTTTTTTTGTCAAAAACACCTGATGACAAAGGGTGGAAGTTGGAAGTACTTTCTTTAAAAATTTTCCAAAAACGTTTACATTTTCTTGTTAAAAGAAGATGATGACCGCGGATTTAGTTGGAAGTACTTTGTTGGGAAACCATTTCAACCTTACAGGAGCCTACTTCAACTTTATGGGAGATCACTTAGACCTGTTAGGAGGCCCATTTCTTAATAAAATAGATTAACAGTAAGGTAACATTACACTTGTACATTTAATTCGGATAGGGTTACATTACAGTTGTACAAACATCCTGGATAGGGTAACATTATAATTCTACAAGCATCCTGGATAGGGTAACATTACAATTGTACAAGCATTCCGGATATGGTAACATTATAATGGACCAAGATAAAAAACTAACTATGTAAAAAACTAACGTTTGTAGATCGTACGTTTCGATGCTATAAAACACATTTTTAACGTTTATTTTTCATATGCTATCCATATTATTAATGAAGCCATCTTCTTTGTTAAAAAAAACTAAGTTGTTTAGCACTTCACATCAAGATTGCTTCAGATAAGTTTTAAATAAAAACATTTGTATCTTAAGTATTAAAAGTTTTTAGTAAAATAACCATGAAGTAAGTACATATTTTTAATTTATAATAAACTGGCGAGCTACCCGGCATTGCCCGGGGTTTTTAAAAGTTTTTCTATCGATTTTCTTTCTCGCTCCCGTTTTCTTCCCAGCTTGATCTCCAGCTCTTGGTTGCTTTTCCTATCTCGCTTGCTCTCCCGTTCCCGGTCGCTTTCCCGCTTGCGCTCGCTCTCACGTTTCCTCACCCTTTCCCGTTCGCTCTTCCGCTACCATTCACTTTTCCGTTCCCAATCATTCTCCAGTTTCCGCTCCAGTTCGCTTTCTGGTTCCTGTTCCGCTCGCTTTCCCGTTCGTTTTGTGACCAATCTCACTTTTTGTTCACAAAAACTTTCCTCTATTGACTTTTAATGTTGTGTAAAAATTTTATTACGATTGGATGAATGGTGTAGCATTCTATAAAAGACACACACACACAAACAAACACACAGACATTTATTTATATATATACTAGCGGGGGCACCCGGCGTTGCCGGGGTTTTTAGAGGTTTTTCTAATGTTTGTCTCTCTCGCTCCCGTTTCCTTTTCCGCTTTCCCATTCCCTTCGCGTTCCCGGTCGCTTTTCTGCTCCCGGTCGCTTTCCCGCTCTCGATCGTTTTCCAGCTCCCGGTCGCTTTCCCGCTCCCGGTTGCTTTCCCGTTCTCGGTCGCTTTCCCTTTCCCGCTCTATCTTTCGCTCTCAGTTGGCTTCCCGTTCCCGTTTTCGCTCATTTATGTATGTATATGTATGTATATATATATATATATATATATGTATATAGTTCCCGCTCACTCACCCTCTCCGCTCATTTTTTTCACTATATTTGGTTCCCCTTGACTCTCAAGGTTGTGTGAAAATTTCATTACGATCGGATGAATGGTGTAGCAATGCATAAAAAACATACATACATACATACATACATACATACATACATACATACATACATACATACATACATACATACATACATACATACATACATACATACATACATACATACATACATACATACATACATACATACATACATACATACATACATACATACATACATACATACATACATACATACATACATACATACATACATACATACATACATACATACATACATACATACATACATACATACATACATACATACATACATACATACATACATACATACATACATACATACATACATACATACATACATACATACATACATACATACATACATACATACATACATACATACATACATACATACATACATACATACATACATACATACATACATACATACATACATACATACATACATACATACATACATACATACATACATACATACATACATACATACATACATACATACATACATACATACATACATACATACATACATACATACATACATACATACATACATACATACATACATACATACATACATACATACATACATACATACATACATACATACATACATACATACATACATACAAACATTCATTTATATATATATAGATCTATATATATAAAAATCTCGTGTCAAAATATATATATATATAAATTTGAAAAAAATAAGCTAAAACAACTACCCATTAATTTCGTTAACTTTTTATGATGTATGGAAATTATTAAACTAGAATACGAGAACCTAAAAATGGATAAATAATTCTAATTTGTCTGCTCATGCATGCCATTTAAAAACAACCGGTGGCATGGTAACCTGCTGGGGGGGGGGGGCAAGTAGAGGCACTCTCCCCTCCCCCTAGATTGATCGATTAAATTTTTTCAGACAAAATAGACAAACAATTTATAGTTAAAACATTTATAATTAATTGTAACACCTGTGACTCTTTCCATTACCATATTGATATCATCAGCATCATTATCTTTAGAGATGCATCCCCAATGCTCTACTTTTTACTCCATTCACGTTTCTCTAAACACTATGATGCGTGAAAATTATCCAGAATCACTGATCTACCACTGCTTAAATGGTTTATTCTAAGTATTAGTTAATAAGCTCATGTGTATTTGTTGGCAGTGCTGGGGCTGTTGTGTAAAATGGCCTCCAAGAAACATTAGTGTGGTCTTTTACTGATGAATAACTATTGCTTCTGCTAGACGTGTTGGTCTAGTGGTATAGACACCGGCTTTCAGAGTCATAGGACCCGGGTTTGATTCCTGGTCCGGACACGTAATTTCCTTGAGCAAGAAACCAACTCACACGTGCTCACGTCAACTCAGCGTTTCATCTTTAGTGGTCGATAAATGAGTACCAACTTCGGTTGGGGGTTAAAGTCCTTCGTGCACTTGTGGAGCTAGCGAGTATAGTATGCGGGCCTGCCAGTGGTGCCGTAAAACACCGCATAAGCCGTTAGTCTTATCTGCAAGTTGCCAACATTGTAAAGTGGCCGCTGATCTGTTCAGTAAGTGGCACTCAAAAATGAATGTACTTTAACTTTTAACTTTTCATTTTCATACAATTTTCTAACTTTTTCTGCAAAGCCTTAAAGCCACAAATTTCATTCTAACAATGACAGTTTGGCTGTGTAGGAGATATAACCCATCCGACTAAAGCATTTTTGGAATTTTCAGCGTGTTTTTGAAACATTATGGACTGTTTATAATGATCCATTTATTATGATCTAAAATAAAATAATGTTAACTAAAAATTGTACTCTACATACTCAATTTTGAAAAAATATTTAAAAAAAAAATTTGGGGCTCAATTGAGCCCCAAGACCTCACACAATTTTGAAAAAAAAGAAACGGGAAAAAAAATATGAAGGAAAGGGCAAAGAGAAAAAAATTAAGAAGCTTGCCCCCCTGCAAAAATTTCTGCGGGCGCCCATGACCGGTGGCGTTAATAAAACATTACTTTTTCGAAAGGTATCGACTTTCGATATTTTCATCCTGATATTTCAATCAAAAGCAAATGTTTTACGTCAGAAAATCAACTAATTGCCATCACAAACTGCCCTTAAACATCACAAATTGGTAACATTTACTTGCTTGCCTTTGCATTGCCACGCTGTTCTAGAAAAAACGTATATAAAGAAGTCCCAGAAACCAGATAATATCAACTTTCTTAGCGAAGATCTTCTCTGACTTCAAGGTACGAACAAGTTTATATGCTCTTACTTGATTTTGTTACAGGTTAAACTTTTGTCGGCTGGTTAGTGGTTAGATTAAATTTTGTCCTGGAACAAGCAAAGAAAACGGTTTATGTGAATACCATGGAAACATGGCTCTGGAGCAAACCGATATTGAGTTTGTCTCACCTGCGGTCTCTAATTTTGTAGCACAATCTAGAGCTAGATCGTAAAGCAATGAGTTAGAAACAGTAAATATGGTATGTTTCGAACTTTTTTTTGGTTCGTTAGTTTCATTAAATTATCTGTAACAAACGCCTTACGTAATTTTTTGACTTCAAGGCTGTAGAGCAAACTAATTTGGAACCAACATCACCGTTGGGCCATGATTTTCAGATGCTTCAGCAAGGGGACAGAAGCGGCAGATTATGTAAACTGCATAAAATAATATATTGAGACACAGCAGTTCAGGGGCGTCATTTGCGGAAAGCAGGGGGAGATTGCCCCACCCCCCAAAAAAACGTTTTAGAAAAGTAGCTGATGACCCTTTCCGGCCATCCGTTTTTTGTGAGGTTCTCGAATAGTTTTTTTAAGTAGCTATCAAAGTTGGATAAAATAAATAAAAATAACCTTCCTACAGTATTTTTAAGGTGTTACTTTTTTCAACCAATCATTTAATGTAAATATTTAAAGAACGCTTCATATAGAACTTTTAAGTTCTGTCTCTGTCGTAGAATTGCTAATTTTCATCAGTTTTCATTGTTATTGTTAATTCATGCAAAGTGTAAAATTCATTTCTTGACATTTGTCAATTTTCTATGAATCTAAGAAATTTCTTGGTAGGCTTTATTAATATCAATGCTTCTGCCTTGTAACTGTATGCTAACTTATTTTGGTAAAAAAAATATTACAAATATGTATTTATCAGTGTGAAAAGCAATGATAAATTAATACAAAGTGTTTTTTGAGAAGATAGAAGCGAGGGCTCACGACGAGGGTCTACCATAAACCGACCGTCCAAAACTTACCTCCTCGTCCGGTCCTCAGTATTTTTTTGAAAAAAAAAGTGTTTAAGGTTTTGAAGTTTTTTTCAAAGTATCTACAACTACCTTTCACGGTAGCTATTTGCGAAAAAAAATATAGCATTATGAAAATACAATTTTGGAATCGGTGGGTTTGATAAACTTTTTGCCACCCCTAAGTTTTGCTAACAATAGCGACCCAGTGGCAAAAATGGTTTACGGAAGGTTCACCCCGTTTTTTTGCCCCCGGGATAGTTTGCCCCTGGGAAGTTTAGCCCCCGGTTTTTCGCCCCCAATTTTTTGCACGTTCTTCTTATAAGACGTTAGTTTTTGGGTTTTTCGACCTTTTCCCTCCTACAACCTTTTATTCCTTAAAAATACAACCCCTGAAAAATATTGCCAGTATTGTCTCATCCAGACCACTTGACTTTGAGATGATATTTGAAAATTATTGGAGGGCAGGAGCGTCATTTCAGCATAAAGCTGAGAAGGCAAATATTTTAAAAACCCACACTTTAAAACTTTCCTAGACACTTCCCCTCTCACAATACCAGATAACCAAGTTAAGGAGGGGGGGTAATCGTAGATACTTTTCTAAATTCTTATAAACTTTTTTTTCTTAAAATAGCTGATGACCGGTGGGGGTAGTTGTTGATGTATTTTGCAAAACTTCTCCAAAAATATTTTCACTTTTCTTCAAAAGGTTGTTACTTTTTTTACTCAAAAACGGATAGAGAGTCAAATCTTCCACAGAGCGTGAAGCTGGTATTCAATTTTTACAAAAGCAAATAGTCATATCAAATAGTGAGTTTTTCCAGGGACGCTCTAATTTTTTAGAGCGACGAAAGGCCAAGTGGAATATTCTTGGGGTAAATACTGGAAAAAAATAAAGGAGAAAAAACTGAAGGTGCAAAAGCGAGAGAAAGTTTTTCCAGTAACAAACGTTAGGTGAGAAAAATCTGGGGCAAAAGTCGAAGTAGCAGATTTTCTCAAGAATAAAAGCTAACATTCTCGGAACCAAGGTTTTGGTGAAAAATCAGAAGCAGAAGCCAGAAGACTTACTTTTAAAAAGGCCAAAACCAGGGAGCAAACTTTCTCAAGAGCAAACCACTGAGGACAAAAACCAGAAGTAAAAAATAAGGGGGAAAAACCAGGAGCAAAAAACTGAAGGTAAAAACCGGGGGCAAAAACTGGGAGCAAATTTCACCAGTACCTAAGAGCAAAAGCCGGGGGCGAAAAATGGGGCAAAAGACGGGGACGAAAAAACGGGGACGAAAAGACGGGGGCGAAAAGACGGGGGCGAAAAGACGGGGGCGAAAAGACGGGAACGAAAAGACGGGTCTAAAAAACGGGGGCGAAAAAACGGGGGCGAAAACCGGGGGAAAACTTTCCCAGGAGCGAAACTTTCCCGGGGCGAAAAAACAAGGGCAAAAATATGGGTGCGAAAAGATGGGGGCGAACTTTCCGCATCCCGGCAAAAATACCCTACACTAGAGGCTTGCGCTTTATTGATGGTATCTTAAAAAACGTTAATTGAAAAATTAA
Source organism: Erpobdella octoculata (assembly GCA_963978895.1). Lineage (NCBI taxonomy): Eukaryota > Metazoa > Annelida > Clitellata > Hirudinida > Erpobdellidae > Erpobdella > Erpobdella octoculata. Next base: position 19,764,321 of record OZ022247.1, on the reverse strand, counting down.
AAAAATTATATGTGATGTAATAAAAACTAGTATAGTAATGTGTTATTTGATATTAGTCTTCAACGCGTTTTCTTAAAATTCAACAAAAACGCAAGGATGAAAGTAATACCCCATTTGACTTTAAAAGAGTTTATTATCAAGTTATCAATTTGATAACTAGAAAGATCACAAAAATAAGCTATTCCTATCATCGAAGGCGTACATACATGGCACACAAATTGATTTTATTAATACAAATCTAAAAAAAATTTCAATTATATTCTTTATTTAGTTCCAAAGAATCATGAAGCTGTTCCTTCTAACTCTAATGGGTTGGTCCTATATTTGAAAATACTTTTTCGCTTATTTTTAATTGGAAACATAAAAGAAAACAAGAATATAAGGCATACAAATTGTTTGTAACTGGTTTTCATATTTATAGCATTTTATTTATTTTTATTTTTTGTAGGTGCAATTGCTCTTGCAGCATCAGAAGGTTTACATTTTTAATAATTTGTTTAAGCATTTTGAAATTGCTATAAAATAATATATTATCAAAAATAAAACAATTTCTATTGATTTTTTCAGGTTACGATTCTTATGACGATTACTCTCCAGATTATGCACCTGCGTATCCCGACAAAGGATATGCACCTGCGTATCCCGACAAAGGATATGACAAGGGCTATGGTGGTTCGAAATATGATCACGTCGCCTACAAAGACTTCAAAAAATACTTCGACATTAAAGCTCGTCTACTCCTTAAGCTTCAGCCTACCATTGATGAGATTGATGTAAAATATTACAACCAGAAATATCCGGGGAAGTCTTACGAGCCAGCTTACAAAGAACCAGCTTATCAACCACAACCTTATCCAGGACCAGCTCCTCCGGCCTATAAGCCAATCCCTCCTTATGTACCACCACCACCGCCACCACCACCACCACCACCCCCGACTAGATCTCCTTATCCATAGATCTAAAGGAGCAAGAAAGCAAATGAAATCTGAAAAAACCACTAAAACATTCACTCCTTAAATTTTTGATTTTAAGCATTTAATTAGACATAATTTGAATAAATTGTTAGCAACTTGATTTTGGTGTTGCTATGTGCTGTTTTCTACGTTTTTTAAACAAACTCATGAGAGAAAATGTCGATAAGGGAGATTCAGACAAAATTGTGTAGTCCAGTCCAGCGGTTTAAAAGCTCATGAAGAGATTAAAATATTTGCCTAATAAACATTTCAAAATGCATTATTTTTGTACTTGAAAACTTCTAAAGTTAAAAAATGCAAATCTAAAAAATTGTACAGCAAAAAATATAAAACAGAAGTTTGGACTGAAATTTTTTTTTAATCATGACTTTCGAAATGAAACGTCTCTGTTATCACGTTTTATAAATTGAATAATTAACAAATAAATAATTAAGTGGTTATTAGCATGATTATACAGGTAGCAGCGCTATGATTTGTTTGATTCAATCGATCAATGTGGATATTTATGAGAGTCTCCTACGGAGCTTAGTGGTGCCGTTCATTTACATGCCCCAAGAAGTTCACTACAACAAAAAACCCACCACTATAAAAAAAACTTACGATGATAAAAGAAGAAAATTATACAGACTTTTTTATTACATGGATCATGGTTTCAAGACCGACGTTGTTTGCAAAACCTGCATCAGTATCTTTTGTCTAAACATGACCTAACAGCCTCTTGTGTGCTATACCAGTATAGGTCACCAGTTACCCATGATGTATTTAAGAACGGTTGGGTCACAATTGACCCGTGTGTATCGATCATTTGCTTTGTTGTTGCTTTTCAGCTAATTGGGCTAATTAGACATAAGCTCTATTCCTTAATTTCAAGAAGAAGAATTAGCCCTTTCACACAAAAATGTTAGTCCCGAAAAAGTTTTTCATTGAGACGAGAACTGCTGCCCTAGGGACCGTCCATAAATTACGTTGAACCTGTTGGGAGAACAGGGGTCACACATTTGAATCGGTTTTCATGTGACAAAGAAATGAGTGGGAATCTATGACGAGTGTGTGACGTCATATCAAAATGAATAAAAGCATTGACTTGTAACTATTTGAATACATTCTTGTGACTAAGCCACATTGAACTGTTGAGCATCAAAGAATCGAGACTGAAGCTGGATGCCGCTAATTATTTTGTTGGGTCAGCCGCTGGCTTCTATACTACCCACTGGTAGATTTAAGGAGTCCAAGGCAGCCGTGCCCCTCACGATTAGAAAAGACGCTTTTTTGATCTGAAAGTCATTTCAGCAAAACCTGGAAAGGAAGCAACACATCTTCAAATTTTTATCATAATGATAAATTGTTTTGTCAAACACACCTGATGACAAGGGTATGGTAGTCGGAAGTATTTCTCTTAAAAATTTTCCAAGAACTTTTAAACTTTCCTGTTAAACAAGTAAAGAAAAAAACGAGTTGTTTAACACAAACTTTTATTTCAAATACACTCGATTTAGAAATACGAAAGATGTTCAAATTAATTTTTTTTTAATTGAATCATGTATTGTCATCCAATATAAAGCTATGCTGAAAGTTTCAGCTTCCTCGCTAGTCAAAAATATGGTTAAATTTTACTTGCAAGATTTGCGTACAGAGAAAGCCAAACACACACACACACACACAAACAGAGATTGTAACCTAAATAAAAGTTTGTAAAAAAGATGATGACCGCGTTAGTAGTTGGAAGTTCTTTGTCGGGGGTCAATTCAGCCTTAATGGGAGCCTAATTCAATTTTATAGGTGCCTTCTTAGACCTGTTGAGATGCCCATGTTGACCTTGCCTTGATTCGCCAATTTCCATGCCTGGATCCGCCAGTGATATTACTAAACTATGACTTTTAAGGTGGTGTGCAAATTTGTTGACGTTATATTTGAGAGGGGTCTGACTTTTTTTATCAATGTCAATGTGTGACGAAAATTCTAGCAAAAGTTATCCGTTCTCGACAGCAGCTTTTGATCCATTAGATGTAGATGCTAAAGGAAAGACCACATACCTATACGATGACTGGTTATCGTGGGGAGACTTTGATAATGTTCTGCCTTCTGCCTCTACATTCTTCGCGACAGAAATGGCTGCTTATAGGTTCCTAAGGTTTATAAAGTTTTGTCCAAAACGCAACCTTGTTTCCGCAAAAGACCTTTATATGAATCACCTAATGAAACTGCAACACATTCACTAGAGACTTCGCGATCCCGCTTTTAGACGCTATTATAGATATCTATTTTTAAGTTGTATTTCTTGGTTTTTCTTATTAAGAAAGAGTCTAAGTCTAATTATCAGAGATGTAGTACTTGGTACTCGTACTCGTACTCGAGTACAACTCGAGTACCGTTTTCAAGTACTCGTACTCGTACTTGTACTCGGAACCTCGGTACTCGTACTCGTACTCGTACTCGTTATTCCACTCAGTACTCGTACTCGTACTCGTACTCGTTATTCCACTAAGTACTCGTACTCGTACTCGCATAATCGACACCTTCTCTAAAAAAAGTTTGCTTGTTTACTAAACAGTTGTTTGGGATAATATTTCGTTTATACTTGCTGAACTCTAGTATAACATATATTTTATATCTAGGTACCAATTTTTCGTACTCGTACTCGTTATTCCACTAAGTACTCGTACTCGTACTCGCATAATCGACACTTCTCTAAAAAAAAGTTTGCTTGTTTACTAAACAGTTGTTTGGGATAATATTTCGTTTATACTTGCTGAACTCTAGTATAACATATATTTTATATCTAGGTACCAATTTTTAATAATAGTTTTCTTTGTTATTTCTGCTTAAGTATCATTATTCTTCTAATCACTTATTAACAGTCATCAAAGTTTCCATAATTTAGAATTTGAATTTCTTGTACCCACTGTTGTTAAAAGAGATTTCTAAATAATTGCATATCACATTCGTTTATATTTGCACTTTGCAGTCACAATTTTGCATTTTTTAAATTTGGTTGTTTTTTTCAGAACTGGTTAAATTCTTTGTTGAATCAACTAATTCTCTCTTTGGCATCATTACTCAGTCACCTGCTGTTACGTTGGTGCCCCATCTGGGTCACCCCCACCAGCCAAAAAGTCAAAGTTGTTTCACAAGTATTCATCGGCGTTAGATGACACCTGCCTTGATGTCGATGCACAGTTGACCAGATATCTTGAGATGAGGATCACTTGTGATGTGGATGATGCACTAACGTTTTGGCAGAATCATTCCAGTGACCTTAACAAACTGTATCACCCAGCACTTCGTGCCTTAAGTATTCCAGCTTGAAGTAGAACGTGTGTTCAGCCACGGCGGAATAATTTTAAGACCCCATAGGGCTAAGATGTCGGAATATAAACTGTCGTCGCTAATTTTTCTTAAATGTAATAGTTTTTTGATGTAGAATAAACTATTATTTTGTTGACTTTAAAAAGTACTCGAAAAGTACTCGCTAAAAATTTTTTGTACTCGTACTCGTACTTGTACTCGAGACCTCAGTACTCGTACTCGTACTCGTACTCGATAACTTAATACCATGGTACTCGTACTCGTACTCGTACTCGACACCATGGTACTCGTACTCGTACTTGTACTCGGACCATAAGTACTCGCAACATCTCTGCTAATTATCAGTGTTTTTATTTATAAAGGTCTTTCCCGGATCATATAATTTGACCCTTTCCTCCTCTTCCTTTATCCAGGCTTGGAACTAGATTGCAAAAGCAAGTCGGAGTTTTAGAATGTTTTGGAGGAAAGGTTTCCTACTATAAAAGCGCGATGATGTATTATGTCACCCGATTGTCATCTGCAGGTCTGAAAAAACTCAAGTTGATAGATTATGAGACGCTGAACACGGTTTGTTAGGGTACTTTTTTGTTAAAATGTTTAAATAAAAAGTTATTAGCCGCGAAAGCTTAACGCTTTGCGGATATATATAAATCGTACGTTATCGCTGAATATAAACAAGTTGAAAATAAACAATTCACCGAAGTAGTAGTCGGCGGGTTTTTCCCAATTTTGAGCATACGTCATAACTCAATATAAACAAGTTGGTGCTAGGTTAGCTGAGTTGGTAGAGCGTTAGCCTTGAATGTGAGAGCTTCACGGTTCGACTCCCACTCACTGCCTAGTAGCCCATGTCAACGGAAAACTTAGCGGGTAAAATCGTTCTCTCCGTGGGGCATGTAAAAGAACAGCGCCTTTGAACAAAGCGGAAAAGGCGCTCAATAAATTATCAAACATTTACATTTATCGGCGTGTTTTCCCAATATAAGCCATTGAAGGTTAGGTTTTTTGTAGGCGGTTTTTTTCATTATCAGCCATTAAAGGTTGGGTTTTTTCGTAGGCTTTTTTCAATATTGCCCATAAAAAGTTTTGTTTGTTTCTTATGCGTTTTTTTCTATAATAGCCGTTACAGTTTGTTTTTTTTTCGTAGGCTGTGTTTTCCGATACTATCCAATTAGGGATGTCACGGGTACCTGAACCCGAGTTCGGTACTACCCGGTCTTTTTCTGATACCCGAACCCGAACTCGAACCCGAAAGTGTGAAAATTTGATACCCGAACCCGAACCCGAACCCGAAAATTTGAAAACTTGATACCCGAACCCGAACCCGAAAATGAGAAAACTTGATACCCGAACCCGAAAATGTGAAAACTTGATACCCGAACTCGAACCCGAGCCCGAAAATTCATAAGCCTAATACCCGAACTCGGAGTTGTGAACAAATAAATTTATTTAGTAAATAAATATTTATTCCAGTTTTAAAAATAGCAACACAAACAGAGTTTTCATAACTTTTCTAGTTTATTAAAAATGAAATAGTATTAGGAACCGATTTATTAGTGATTGTGTAACCTAGACCACTAATCTGTTTGATTATCAGGCGGACCGAGCCGCGAACGAACTAAAATAATTAAGCCTCCTTCGGTCGAAGAAATCGCGGATAGCCATGACTCTAAACATTTTACTTCAGTTATATAACCTTATATTTATTCATTCATATACTCAAAGTTTTTCTGATATAACAAAGACCCTTTGTTATAAAGATAATCTTGCATAATCCTAAACTTTAACTGGCAAAGTCTATAAATGATCTATGCGTCACAGTCATTTTATTGGCAAATGTGTAATCCGCCTGATTACCCGACCGGACCGAGCCAGGAAAAAAATTACTAAATTAGAATAATTCAAGAGGTAACGTATTATACCAAAGATATCTTGTTATATCAATATATCTTTGATTATACTAATCGCAAGCCATACAAGTTTTGTATTATCACCTTTACGTAACAAATAACACAAATAGGTCATTTTATTGGTGAGTGTGTATAAGCTAGACCACTAATCCGCCTGATTATCTGGCCGGACCGAGCCGCGATCGAACTAAAACAATTAAGCCTCCTTCGGCCAAAGAAACCACATTATTTGGAAAGCTAAAAAAATAACTTGTTAGAGTTTATTCAATACGTGTAATGGCCAATGGATGAATTGATCGCTCTCGTTTGTATATGTATATACACTAGGTAAATTTAAAATCAATCCAGGAATTTGAAATCATAAGCCAGTACCCGAACCCGAACCCGAACCCGGTTTTTTGAAAACTACAAACCCGAACCCGAACCCGAACCCGAAAACCTGAGTTTCACAAACCCGAACCCGAACCCAAAAACTCGAGTTTTACAAACCCGAACCCGAACCCGAAAACTCTAGTTTCACAAACCCGAATCCGAAAACTCTAGTTTCACAAACCCGAATCCGAAAACTCCAAAAAGTACTACCCGTGACATCCCTACATCCAATAAATATTGTGTTTTCGTAGGCGGTTATTTCCAAAAACATATAATATTGGTTTCTTTCGTAGGCGGTTTTTTCACTATCACTCAATAAATGTGGTTTTATCGTAAGCTGTTTTTTCCAATATCGCTCATTAAAGGTTTTTTAGGCAGTTTTTCAAAAATCATCCAATCATTGATAAGACCATTCCAAAACCTATTCAAGTGAAAAATCATCTGCTACTGGCTAAAATAGTCACACGCTTCGCTTGGGAAGCGTGCGTAAAGTTATTACTATAATAGCGCATTGGTGTTGTTTTTGAGCTTAGAGTACGATTTGAGTGCGACTACTTTTACTATTAATATGTAAATACTCACACACTTCGCGCGCGAAGCGTGCGTCAAGTGCTGGTTTGAATAAACACGCCACAGAGGATCTATATTTCTCACTAAGTAACCTATATATCCATGCCTATATCATATTGGCTGGTTGTAAATAAGTTTTTTTAAATGTTGTAGGCTTTGCACGTTTCTTTATTGTTTTCCTAGGTGTCTGTAAAATTAAATTGGCTGATCCAATCCATATATGTATATATAGAATACAAAATTTTATGCCGTCAGTGCAAACAGTTTCTATTTCGTCAAATTTAGGAATTTTATTTTTTGAGTTTTACTCAGAAAAAATTATTTATTTTAAAATAGATGTATTACTAATTAGTTTTAATAACTATACAATTATATTAATGTTGAAGTCTTTTTTTTTTTGCAACAATATTGACTCCACCATTGACTCATCGCTAATTTGTAGACATAATTACAATCCTTCGATATGGAGTCATACAGTGTTCTAGCTAACCAGCCGTTGGTCATAGATAATGTTAGAATTTGGGTTTATTATTTTGAGGGATATTTTTTTAATTGTTCAGTGTGTCTACGCCCCCGCCCCACGATTATCGGCCAGTTGTGCCCCTTTTGGCTTTTGGCCTTTTGCGGCCTTGCGTGCCATCAAGAAATCTTGACAGCAAAGCATTCGAGCTAAAATTGTTGTAAAATTGTAAACAAATGACGTTCGTTTTGTTAGTTGGTTGTGACAGACTAGAAAAATATTCTCGGTGATCACTGCACCCACAGATTGTTTGCACTCTGGAAGTTCTTTGAACAAACTTTAGATTTCTGTTCAGCAGTGATTACAATTCATTAGTGCTGAAATCTCAAAATCTACATTTCTTAGAATATAACCATTCTATATGTACATTTTTATGTATAGCATACTCAAGCCAAATCCATTTATTATTATTAGTATATAATAATTAAGTAAATCTTTTGATTTTTATAAACCGAGCATTTTTAACCTTTAGTATTATTAAAGAAGTCTAGTTTTTAAATTTTTGCTTTTATATACATAGTGGTATTAATTTAAAGTAACTTTTGAAAGTTTTGTTAGGTTAGAAATTTGTGTGACATAATCTACTCGATATGCTTAGTTTTTCATTCTCATAATCTTGCTGTTTAATTCAGGGCTCTGGTATAATCAAGGCTGGTTTTGCTGGAGATCAGTTGCCAAAATGCCATTTTCCCAATTAGTAAGTTTTTTCTCTAAAGAACTTGGTTTTGAATTTTTTGGTAACAAATTGAGGATTTAGTGCTGCTCTAATTTTTTATAGTTTTTTATATGTATTATATGCATAATTAATTTAATTATAATTTATGTTTTGTTTATTTTTTTAGCGTTGGGAGGCCGAAACACATACGAGTCATGGCTGGAGCCTTGGAAGGAGAGCTTTTCATTGGACCAAAAGCTGAGGTAATAATAATCATTTTATATAATTGCTCCTGTGGTATTATATGTGTATTCACATTCTATTCAAGTCTAGCTCCATTGAAAAAGAACAAAATTGAAGTTACAAATTGCATCTTACAACAACTAGAAATAGTGTTTATATGTTAAAGCAGTTAATACAAATATTTCTCGAATAATCAATATGAGAGTAACGATTATGTTAATTTAATGACACAAATTACTTGAAATTTTTTCTACAAAGAATTGTTACCCATGTTCTTGACATGCAGGAACATCGGGGACTTCTTTCCATCAGATATCCGATGGAACACGGAATCATTACGGAATGGAATGATATGGAAAAAGTTTGGGAATATCTCTATTCAAAAGAACAGCTCCATACTTTCTCTGAAGAGGCATGCTACTTTTATGTATTTATTTTTAACTGCTTTTATTTATATAGAAATAAAAGTATATAGTATGATACAGGTACAGGTAGATTTAGGGTCATCCATTCAGCATATAGGAAGGGGATATTAGTTCAAAGTGTACATGGGATGAATAAGCAACATAAAAAATAAATATAATTAAATATATATAAAGACTTGTAGTATAATTTTAAATAATTTACAACTGTATCTCAATCAGATTAAAATTTTGATGTATTTATTACATCCACATGGGTATGGAGAGTCAGTATACTGACCATGTTGAGAGATAACCGTGCACTTCTTGTTATGGGCTTGTGGATGTCCATGGGGAAGAAGGGTCAGCTATTTCTGGCATAGCTGTAATTACTTGTAAATTATTTAAAAAGTTATCAATAAGTAAATTGAGTGGAGTTTGCTTTTGTACGAAAACATTTGTGATTAATTTCCAGCATCCAGTGCTCTTGACAGAAGCTCCACTGAATCCCAGGCGAAACAGGGAAAGAGCAGCAGAAATATTCTTTGAGACTTTCAATGTTCCTGCTTTGTACATCTCTTTACAGGCTGTTCTCAGTTTGTAAGTGTTATTTGTTACTTGTTAATTTATGAGGTTATTTAAAGATTTGCTTCTAATTGGGCTGCATATCTACATCATTAGTTGTTAATTAATGAGATTATTTCAAATTTATAGGTTAGCTATATTTGGGCTGCATAACTACATCATTGCTTTTTATATGAAATTATATCTATTTTTTGTGTATTAATTCTGTAGATAAATTTTTAAAATATCATTAATTGTTTTTAATTTGTTTAAAGTTTAATGTGCACATTTTACCACCCACTTAAAAGTTATATACAAAATGTAATGCATTCAAACTGATAAATATACAGTAATATGTATATACATATATATAAATCATCTGAACATGATGGAAAGTAATGAAATACATTATATAGATATGCAACCGGTCGGACAACAGGAGTCGTGTTAGATTCAGGAGATGGAGTGACACACGCAGTTCCGATCTATGAAGGATATGCCATGCCTCACAGCATCATCAGATCAGACATAGCCGGTAGAGACGTATCCAGATATCTGCGTTTGCTCCTTCGCAAGGAGGGCATTGATTTCCACACTACTGCCGAATTTGAAATTGTGAAGGGCTTGAAAGAGGTTGTGATTATGATTATTTTAGACCTATGCTTAAGAACATTTTTTATGAAATTTTATTTTTTAGTTATTCTATGTTAGAGTCACTAGACATTAATTTACATCAGTGGCAAAATACAAATTAATGCTAATTTATGTGAGCGGTTTTTATACAATAATATTAACACAATCGTAGATGAGGTTTGTTTTGAATTTGAAATAAAATCACTGACGAAAAATTAGAATCCTTAAGTATCGTCTTAAAATAAATATTTTATTTCAGAGAGTATGCTATTTGGCCACGAGTCCTTTAAAGGAAGAAACACTGGATACGGAAAAGGTTCAGTACCAGCTGCCTGACGGTCAAGTGATAGACGTAGGCTCTTCGAAGTACAGAGCGCCTGAGCTGCTATTTCGACCGGACTTGATTGGCGAAGAGTACCCTGGAATTCACGAGGTCCTGACCAATGCCATACAGAGATCCGATGTAGACCTTCGAAAGAATCTGTATTCAAATGTCGTTCTCTCTGGTGGATCCACGTTATTCAAAGGTAGTAGCAGTGATCGATTTTGTGTGTAATTTGTTAATTTTTTTTAGAGATGTCATGTGAGTTAATTTTTATTATTTTCTGGATTAAATAGAATCCTTTTGTAACTTATTCAGGTTTTGGAGACAGGTTGTTAAACGAGATGAGGCAACTAGCACCTAAAAACACTAAGATAAGAGTTAGTATTTTGTTGATGTTATCGTTTATATATATATTCCACATTATTAAATCCCCACATTATTTATGTAGCATAATATTATGCCTTATTACATCTCCACAAGTTACATCTTTCTGCTGATTGTGAATTATAGTTTAGGCCAGATGAATCGCGGATGTCTTGGTTTTATTGTGTTGTAATTTGTGACAGTTTAGTTACACGATTACAGACTGGCAAATAAAAAAGTCATAGTGAAGAAATAATATATTGTATTTTCACGCATATCAAATACATCTAATAAAACATTTTCATATCATATCATACTCATAATATCATATTCGTGGGACATATAAGTCGCCATCATTTATTTTGAAAGCGTTAATTTTTTCCAAATTAAATTTCTATATTAATCAAACTGAAATGGCGATTATTATTATTATCTAGTTTTGGACATTTCCTCAAAGTTTTCTTAACCCTGACTGTTTTTTATCTTCATAACTTTTATGTCTCCACATGCTGAAACCCACGAACCCACATCATTATGTTCTAGGTCTCACAGCTACACAAGAACCATCCATAAGGCACTTAATACATGATCATAAATAGTGCTCGACGCATTCTTTTAATCATATGCATAGCTCCTCCTCCTAGGCTTTGCAGATTTTTAACCTTCATTGTCCAGGTTTTCATCCTATACATTATGAGACTTTAGACACAAGCCCTGTTCACTTTTTCTCTCTTATAAGAAGATGCAATGCAAGGTAGGCAGGATGGAGAATAATTCCTAAGATTTTGTTAGCCCCGGCAGAATTAATTCCCGGTCCGACTGCCTTTTACAACCTCTTACTATACACCTGGTGTGTTTCCCAAGAATTCGTTACACACTCTACCTTTATGAGTAAGGTCGAGTGTGTAACTTCGCTTGTTTTGTATCCAACTAATTCGAATCTTGCACTAACAAGAGGACTCAAATTTCTGTCCGGAAATGTTCGTTCACATTTTTAATTAATGTTTTATACAATAAACTGTTTAATCTAGAATACTATTTATGGAAAGATTTATTTCTGTACATCTTTTATGTGATGCTACATTGATGCTTCTTTGCATATCTGATATATCTAATTTAGAGGTAAAAGCAAACTTGATCATTTCAGATCTCAGCACCACAAGAACGACTCTTTTCAACTTGGATCGGGTGAGTAGTAGTTTGAAAGCTGTTTTATTTCTTTTCTCAAACAGTGTAAATGTAGTAAAAAAAAGTGCTCAGTAGGTGTGGTTGTTATAATGGTTCCCATCTCTAGTTTGAAATACAATTAAGTTCGCAATGGTTTTTGTTCAACTAATCTATTGTAGTTGTTTCTAGAATAAGCTTTTCAGTTTTCTAATTCAGCATTGAGAAATAAATAAATGCAGACATACTTATGTTCGTGCAACAAGTTGTTCACTATTTGTTAAGTTTTTAAGCATTTTAATCATTAAGCACACATACACACACAAAATGACAACTCCAAAGATTCTTCATTTATTTGAAATGTAGTTTTACATATAGTGAACTAACTGGTGATATTTTTCTATTGCAGTGGTTCAATCCTGGCCTCACTGGATACATTCAAAAAGATCTGGGTTTCCAAAAAAGAGTACGACAGCGACGGTGCCAAAGTTATTCACAGAAAAACATTCTGATAAACTTTCCGAAGTCATGTTGTTGTCCGTTTGATCGTTTTTTCTCGTGGTTGAGGTTTTATCGAAATGAATTATTAATCAGTGTGTGTGCGTGCGTGCATGATGTCACTGCTGTATGGCGGGTTTACTTTATTTAGACGTAAAATATTTTCAGGACAACTCTCTTTTTTTTTTCTTCTGAAGTTGATTGCAATTTTTAGTCACATCGTGAGCTAATGCTTCAGAAACGAAATTTTTGTTTGACGATGCAGGCAGATTATTATATAAATGATTCATGCTTAAAAAAATGTTGCTTGTTTTATGTGATTTGGAATATCTTGAGGTTATGCGTTGCAATTCAATTAATTTCTTGTAGTAATTAAATCTTGCTTGGTGTATTATACGGCTTTCATTTTTTTAAAATTTCTTTTTTGAGTACTTTAAAAGGTTTTCTGGTTGAATTATGTTGAATGTGTTTCACCAATTATATGGACATTTAATCTGCTTCAATTCAGACATTTAATTTAAATGTTAAATAATTAATGTTTAACGTTTCTCCAATCATATAAAGATATTCTAGATCAGAATATTATCTTCCGAATTGCACAAGAAATCATTTCTGAAGTTGAAAAATCTCATGTTTTCAATCTTATTAAGTGCTTCAAAGAATAATAGACCAAATAAATCTTTAAGATGCCGAGAATCAATGAGATTGTTATAGTTTATTGATTGATATAAAAATGCATAATGTACAAGTAAAAATACTTTCAGCTATGTTAGAAATCGTTGGCTAAAAATAAATATTGCAAATCTAATAAAAAAATAAATATAAAAACGTCATGCACATTCATCAATAAAAAGTCTCCACATGCCACCGCAGAAACATGAATCTTCAAACTTGGCATCCCAGGCAACCAGCGAGGCAGGTCTGGCCGTTTCGTCCTTGAGCAGGGAGGAACTTCCACACCTGGAACAGATCCTCCTCTCCTGCTGTTCTCCGATGTAAAACAGTCGAACTCCGTCGAGTCGTAATCTTTTCCTGACGATTTGAGACTTTCCTTTCTCGAAGTGAGGAATTTGAAGAAACGTAAAAGAGAGAGGAAGGGACTGGAGGAACATGAAACTCGTGTCTTGAGACGACAGCCCGAACAGGATCGGAGTGTCGAAACCCTCGTATGGGAAAGGATGAAATTTCGGATTCTGCCCGACGAAATTGATGCACTCTTCGAGCTGCGATTCGTCCGGATCTTTGGAATCGCGAGCGTCCAGATATATTCTCGTTATCAAACGAAACAGGAGAGAAAGTTTGTCGGAACCAGCCATGGACGGTGCGTTGCTGTTCGTCTGCATCAATAAAAAATCTCGAAGGTACGGCAGCCTGAGGTTACACCAGAGTTTTATAAGCACGATGAGCTCTCTGACGGTAGCCATGACGCCAACGTCTTTCAACAGACTGCAGCCTATCTGAGGCAGAGTGTACAAGTGACTCGTTCTCATGAGTGGAGTCGAGGACGGCAGAGCCACGCACACGAGGTAAACGGCGAGGTTTAAAATCCACTCGAAAATCACCTGGAAGCGATTCGTCACGGTGGCATCGATGAAGAATCTTTTGTCGGAAGATAAAGTCATGACGAGAGAGTCTAAATCGGGCGAGTCGCAACTCTTGCATATCTGGGAGAACCTTTCACCGATCCCCTTGAAAATTAAATTCCAAAAATAATAAAATTATTAAAGAAATCTTTGAATTATAATGAAAAAAAACAATGACGATTTTGTAAGAAAAAAAACTGTATTTCCGATGAAATTCCAGTTTAAGTTGGATGTGTAAAAATAATTTTGTTAATTGAGGTGCTCAGGACAGACACATTTTTAAGCCTTTGACAAAACGCATATGCCAAAAAAATTATAGATATGATAATTATAATCAATAATATTAACAAAAAAAAGATTTGTAAAATCACGCTTTTATTTAAATGTACTAGAAAAGATAAAATAAATTGTAAACATAAAAGCTTTCCTTTGCACTTATATGTTTGCAACAATTTTTTAATAGTATTATTTTCAATTTTTTAGTCTCTGATTTTTGCAATTGATTTTTAAAGACCAAAACTCTTAAGTAAGAGTTAATATGGAAAAATACAGATTTCTTATACATTTTTCCATATAATTACGAAATCATATCAATTAAGCAAATTTTAACAGCTGTAAATTTTTAAAGTACATTTTATTTAATTTTTCAAGTACATTTTATTTAATTTTTCAATATATGAACTTCATACGAAAATGATGTATTATATCACCCATATTAAAAATTTTATTCCTAAATTATATTTTTATTCAACATTTTTGTGACTCGAGTTTAGTAAAATATTGCATTGTCACCAATTCTATTCCAAGTTTACGCTCAATTGGATAAAGACTTGTGATCTAAAATTCGATTTGAAAATACGAACCATTAAACATACAACAAACAGATGTAGTTAAATAAAAGTGTATAAAAAATAAATAAATTTTCTTATTAAAAGAAAGTTAAAAAATTTAAAAAACATAAAACTTTCATCTTTAGTTTTTATAAAACTTTTTTCTCAGGTAGGGAGTGAGATAGACAGGTAGGGAGTGAGATATAGGATGATAGAAAACCACATTATAACCAACTTAAAAGGATAACATGCATTTAGCTGTTCATAAAGTTGACTGATTATTTATATGTAACAAACATGGCAAACCATCTGCTGGATGTCATTTTGCAGTTTGATATCGCAAGAGCAAAAAGAAGACCATCATAAAATACTCATTTTTCAAATGAAAATTTTTCCAGACAAACAAATGCAAACTTTTATGGGCTCTGCTTGTGATTGTAAATACAAGTTTGATATGCTGTATTGTTCAGCGTATAACAAACAACCTCAAAAGCTTGAAGAGGTTTAACAAAAGATGTGGCTTTATAAATAAACAAAATTGCATTAGTAAAATGTAATTAAAATATTATTAAAAATACATTTTACATATCTGTATTTCCTGTTTCATAGAGCCATTTCCTTTTTATGACCTTTCCAGCCACACCACAGTGCACGTTATACGCATAAAAATACGGTATTTATAACCTCCGAATGAAAACCAACAGTCAACAAGTGTCACATCTAATAGGTATAAATAAATACCAACATTAACTTACCGAATCAGTGGTTCCACTGGATTTCGGTGAGAAAAGAGTTTTCAGATGAGCGCTGATGAGATGCAGGAGCGACTTGCAGTAGTGTTCGCCGCACTTCGTAGCCGTAGAACTGTTATTGAGACTTCTGAGCAGCAGACCGGTGAGGTGCATCATCCTGCCTAGGTTCATCTCTTGAGTGGCGAGTGGCTGCCTTTTGAAATTATCGTTCAGTTTCTGAAGAACTGCTTCTGCTGTTCCTGTGTATTTTTTTATTATTATTATTTTTTTTTTAATAGTTTATAGTCCTTTACACCAGGTGTTTTAAGACTGTAATGGAGGCTGTATGTTAGAAGTACCCGAGTACTTCCTGTCCTGGATCATAATTTGATCCTTTTAACTTTTCCCTTCTCCTTTCTCCAGGCTTGGGACTGGCTTGCAAATGCAGGGCGGAGTTTGTTCCTGTGCATCGTGATAAATGCATTCGTGGAAATCTGTTTCCAAATCTTCTACGACTCTTAGAGTTGACGTGAAAGGAAAAAAAAACGTTCTGACAACACGAAAACACTAGATTCTTTAACCTGGTTTGACAGCAGCAAGGACATCCCAATAATCTCTCGAAGTAATAACGAGATATTCGTGCAGACTGACCAGAACTGAGGTAGAAACTTGTGTGACGGGATCGCGAGTGTTGATGGCTTTCATGACGTACACGCAACTGTTTTGGTCGATGCCAATCAGTATGCACCCTGTGAAATATGTGTTTTCTTTCTTTAATGATTATTACATGAGTTTAAGATGCCAATCAATATGCAGCCCGTGAAATATGCTTTTTTCTTCAATAATTATTATTACATGAGTAAACTACTAATAATTTGTTACGATTGGAATTTAATTTTATAAAAATTTGAATTTAATCTAATTTTACAAAAAAGACGTTTTAAAGTTTATATTTTAAAAATCAATAACACATAGTTAATAGATTCCATATAAGCAGAAAAGGTAATATAAAAACATGTGCATGGACACACTGTACAAACCGGTGAACGATTGTTGCATGTGATACATATACGGAGTAATGTGTTTGGCTTTCTTCTCCGGGCATTCCCATTTCTCGTCGATGATTCCCGTGTCCAGGTGAGTCGTAGCCATGAGGACGAATGTTGACCTGTTGACCAGTTTGGCAGAACCGTCCTTGTAAGCGACGGCAATGTACTGGATAAAAGAGTCAGAAAACTGTGGATTTTCGAAGCTCATTTCCTGATGTTGCTGCTGCTGCTGTGCTTGCTGTATGACAGGAAGTTGCGGCACTGCGATCGAGGTGACGTGACTGTTGTGTGACAGAGAAGCGACCCTAGTCCATTTCTTAGTGACCGTCGAATGCACAATCCCAACCTTTTCCTGCCCCAACTGCCACAATTCGACATGGCTCGAACAGCCTAGATTGTACGACACTAATATACTATCGCTAGAAAAGAACTTTAGAAACTTTATGTTGCCTTCGTTGTGATCTGCCGGGTAGTTGTTCATGCCAGGTGTAGAAGATGCATTCTGCTTGGAACATTGGAAGCTCTTAGCGAACTGACAGTCAAGTTTAATCTTATCATCTTCATTGGATATGTACACGTGATGACATCTCACAACGGACGAACAAAGTCCTGTCAAGAGAAAACGTCAATTTAGTATTTCGTCTGAAGAAGAAAATCCAAGTATTTACTTTACGGGTATATCTAAACATATAAACCATCGTTAGTGACAACAAGTATTTTGTCATCAGAGATTTGAACATCTGAAACAGCGATGGAACGTTCTGTAATGGACATCTCGGACTTGACGTACGTCATCTCAGTTGTGGAACCATCTTCAGGAACTAAAAGCAGAATCTAATAATAAGAAAAGCCAGAGTTAAAAGTCAGCTGTTAACTAAGAGAATGGATCTGTTCCAAATATGAGACCACTCAAGATTGCCACTCATTTATGGAAAATACAAAAAATGATTAACTTTAATAAGCAACCTTAAAAATAATTTTAAATTGTAATTCACTTGCAATAAATAAAATAATATTACTCTTGAGAAAAATGATTTAAGGCCCAGCTAGGACATAAATCTTCATTACCTTAAGGCGTATTAACATAAACAAACAGCGGCTGATGATCACATTACAAAAAAACATTTGTAAACCATCAAATGCTTCAATTGCTGACTTATATCTTCTAATATTAAGCAAACTAGCATATGCACATGTGGTACATCACTTCAAATCACAACAAAATCAACTTACAAATTCGTTTGCCGTAACAAGAAAAATTCCTTCAAGCAGTTGACTGCCATAGCAAGTTATAGGACAGTAGTGGGATAAGAGTTGAAACTTGTCGGCATACATAGGGCTATCTTTTTTGTCCACTGAGAAACTTACCTATCCATTAAATAAAGTCTTAGGTTAGCTTAAATTCAAGACATCTGTGGATTGTTTTAAAAAATGTTCTTGAAAAGAACTTGCCACAACAACATACTTACCTTCTCACCTTGAGTCAACCATGTGGCTTTAATAATATTACATTTATCAAAATTGCAACTGGCTAATTTCTTCCAGGAATTTAAAAAGAAATTCTGAAAAAAAAAACAAATAAAGTCATATGTCCAATAATTACTTATTAACTATTAAGGCGATAATCGTTTTTACCATCATCTGGAAGACAAAACATTCACCGGAATCATCAGCAAAAAATATCTTAGAACCAGACGGATGCCATTCCAACGCCACAATATTCTTATGACTACTTGTTAACTTGTGTATCTGCCAGGGCTTGTCTATATCGCAGATATATATGTAATAAGTTGAGTCCATTACACCTTTATGATTCTTACTGAAAAAAAAACTTATTTGCATTTATTTACATATCAAGACGAAATTGTGCCATTGATTTTCAGCTGCTAAAACTTTCAATAAAGTACACGGCTTGGTTGCCTGGATTGATTATTTGAATACCTTTTCTTTTTTTGAATATCCAAAGTAGTAGAAAAGGCCAACACATTTTTGGAAGATAAACTGACAAGCGAAACTTTTTTCTCTAAAAACCAATCTCTTTTAAATGGACTCGAAACTGTGTATATCAGCTCCATATTATAATATTTATTTAGATTGAACTTTTGATTACTTTGGAGAGATTATAGTTACTATAATAAGTATAATATAGTATTGAGAATTTTCGCAGCGGAAACAGACCCGTTTTGCCAAATACCTTGTTTACATAGATAGATAAATAAAAATAAAAACAATAAGCAAAACTTAAATTATTTCTACAGCAAAAATTTTATGAGATTTTAATAATTATAATTATAAATATAACAATAAAATTAAGATTTACTAAAGTATTCTGAACGAAGAAGCTCAGTTTACATCGTGCACATAGCGCACAGCGCTAACAAGGCTTTGCCCGTATGGGTTAAGAATTCCTTCTGTTTCTCATATTCAATATGAATTTATTTAGAAATAGAATTTCAGACAAAAAACTTGATAAATATAAAGTTATTAAAAGTTTAAAAGTGGGACTACGCATTTCACTTCCCCTGCGCCATAACACATTACTGCATGTCACTGCATGAGCTCGCGTATGGCGTATAGCTTATTATATTAAATTGTTGCGATAGTTTGCCGTCTGCTTGTTGTTTTAAGACTGATATTTGTTTGTGTAGGAGTATCAAAGTACTTTCTGTCGCGGATCATAACTTGATCTGTATAATTGCCCTCCTCCTTTTTCAGCAAGGCGGAGTTAAGGCGGATGTCTGTCATGAAAGCTTTTGAAGATTGTGAGAAAGTCCACAGCTTCGTCTTCATCGTTTGTCCGTTAAAGTTATTTGAAGTCATTATTAGTAAATAATTAAACGTCTACGTAAACAACTAAAATTAAAAGGTGTGTTAAGCATTGGTTCATTTAAGAAATCCGAACGTTTAAGCACTATCAATCATCTATAAGTTTGGTTCATTTAATTGCAACGTCAGACGCAGCGCGCCTACACTCTCCACTTCTACGTAAAAATTAATATAGTTTGGGATTTCTCAAAGTTTTAAAATTTAACTATGTAATACTAGACATAATAATCTTTAATTTGATACTAAATTTATTCTATTCGGAGGTCCCCAAGCACGAGTTATAACGTTTCAAAACACTATCAATTATCTATAAGCTTGGTCATTTAATAAGTCATAACGTCAGGCCATGGTCAGGCGCAGCGAGCCTACACTCTCCACTTCTACGTAAACATTAATATAGTTTGGGATTTCCCAAAGTTCTGAAATTTAACTATGTTATACTAGACATAATAATCTTTAATTTGATAATAAATTTATACTATTCGGAGGTCCCCAAGCACGAGTTTAAAACTCTAAACTAGACCTTTCTAATCACTCTTACTGTGCGTTATATAACCTTTTGTGCGTGCGAAAGACTCATTTTCTGCGGCACCATCTTAACAACTTAAAATCAGATTTGGATAACTTAGAGACATCAGACTGCGCCTGATAAACTTTCTAGTCTTAAATGTTCATGCGTTGCGCGCACGGGCGCGTTTCGTTTATGCGACTACCTACATAATAGTTTTGGTGAAAATGCTTTCAGGTCCCAAATCTGCTACTGCTACAGCTTCTGATAACTATATGAAAGTATCTTGCGATAGTTGCTATGTAGCCTATGTGGTGCATCTTTTACCGGAAAAAGCAGTCTCATAAGACATCGTAATTCTAAGCATTTGTCGACTTCAATGAAAACTCAAAAACGATTGGACATGCTGGGACGCCACAAGACAGTGATAGCATTTAGTAATGCTGCAGGTAAGAACTGGTAAATGTGAAATGTGGATGGAAAGTTCTTTTGAGCTGAGACGTGACAGTGCATCAGAATAATATGCATCGTGAGGCGATGCACTGTGTTACTAAGCATTAAGCATGTTCACGTCCAAGGTCGCAAAGTGAAATTTAGCAGAGCTAAGATGAGTGACAGATTTTTCAAACTGCATAAAGGAAAATGGACCAGACATCTTGGTGGCATTAGGAAGCGACATAAGGTGAGCTTGCAAATGGCTTAAGAGCGGTGCACTTGTCCCGAAAAAATGTGTTGTAT
The DNA here is from genome assembly GCA_963978895.1 of Erpobdella octoculata. Taxonomy (NCBI): domain Eukaryota; kingdom Metazoa; phylum Annelida; class Clitellata; order Hirudinida; family Erpobdellidae; genus Erpobdella; species Erpobdella octoculata. The sequence goes on along the minus strand of OZ022247.1, from coordinate 19,743,558 downwards.
TTGGTCAAAGGAGCCCATAATGTGACATATACAGTAAGCCAATCAGACACAGTTTTCCGCTTGAGACAATTTCATGCCCATTAAAATGTAGTGTTGCAGTGCCTGTGTACATACTTTGTCAAGTACGTGTTTTGACAGAGCACTTCGAAACACCTTCTGCAAGCACTTACATTAATTGTAGGGACGTAAATTAGGCATTCTCCAGGGGGGGGGGAATTTTTTCCGCCATTTTATAGCTTACTGACGGTTACCCGGTGTAGCCCGGTTTTTTTTGCTAATGTTTTTTTTAATTTTTTTTAATGAAAAGCCAAATAAATAACAGATTTTTTTAATGTGGATGTGATAAGCGAATGATCTCACACACACACACACACACCATCACACACACACACCACACACACGCACGCACGCACGCACACACACCCACACACACCCACACACCTACACACCCACACACCCACCCACCCACCCACACACACACACACACATACACACACACACACACACACACACATATATATATATATATATATATATATATATATATATATATATATATATATATATATATTTATATATATATATATATATTTATATATATATATATATATATATACATACATATATATATATACGCACACACATATATATATATTTTATATATATATATACACACATATATATATATTATATATATATATATATATATATATATATATATATATATATATATATATATATATATATATATATATATATACATACATATATATATATACGCACACACGGGCGCGTTTCGTTTATGCGACTACGCACACACATATATATATATTTTATATATATATATACACACATATATATATATATTTTATATATATATATATATATATGTATATATATATATATATATATATATATATATATATATATATATATATATATATATATATATATATATATATATATATATATATATATATATACATCTATGATTTTTTAAACTTCTTCCTTATTAATCAAGATATCTTTGAGAATCTTTATTTTTTAATAACCATATCTTGTGCGTAGACCTATTAACTTATACTAAACTTTTCCTTCAGATTTGTATTATGGAATCAGCAACGGAACAATTTTGTAACATTACTGGTGCTTCATCTGAGGTTTCTACACACTACTTAGAAGCTAGCGGTAATGACGTTTCAGCTGCTGTGTGTCTTTATTTTGAAACATCAAACGGTGGCAGGCTTCCTCAGGTGAACAGAGAAAATTTAGATGACAATGGTGTTCGGGCACCTATTCCTCAAAGATATGAACAGTTGGCTTATGATAATGATGATTATAATTCTGATGATGATGATTATCATAATCATTCATTTCATCCTCAAGAAAATTATCCTGAAATAGAATTTCAGGAAAACCAATTTTTTGTTGACAACTTAAAAGCTCCCTCTGGTCTAGCTTTCTCTGGATCATTTCATGAGGCAATGAAATTAGGTGCTTCTGAAAACAAATGGCTACTTGTCAACATTCAAAACATAAGCAAACCATCATGTATCGACATGAAAACAAACTTATTGATGAACAAAAAAGTTAAAAAGCTGATTAAAAAAAACTTTATTCTGTGGCAGGCCAGCTCCGCTTGCAGCAGGGGACAGTGGTTCATGCAGTTTTACAAAGTCGACTCATGGCCGCATCTTGCCATTCTGGATCCTTTGACTGGCGAAGAAATTGAAAAATTTAATGGACCATTCGATAAATCATTTGTAAAATACGCCACCAAATTTCTTCAAAGCTGTTTGACCCCTAAGGACAATGAGTTTGGCATTCCAGAGTCAAGAAAAAAGAGACAGTTGATGCTGGCCAAGATTGGTACTGAAGAGAAAGAAAGTGACGATGACTCGTCTGAAGAAGAACATGAAGTTGTTATTCCTGATACGATTGAACCGGAACCGGCTCTGACGCATGATATGTTTTTAGGACCAGCAAACGACCTAAAATCTAAAATAGCTTTAAGATTCCCCGACGGAAAAAGGGAAATTCTTGAATGGCCATGTTCATCAAAATTGAAAGCACTGTTACTTTACATAGAAGAAAATGGCTATAAAGAAAAGAACTTTCAGTTGTTGAGCTTTCCACGTAGAATCATCGATGTGAGTAACTGTGAAGAAGTTACACTCGCAGATTCTAAATTGTATCCTAACGACACTGTTATTATTCATTTAGAAGAATAAGCATTTTTAGTAACTTTTTATTGATTTTATATTTTAATTTTTTTTATAAAAATAAAATTTTTTTTAATCAAAGCCTGTCTATAGTCTATATATATATATACTGAATCATTTATTGTCATCCAATATAAAGCTATGCTGAAAGTTTCAGCTTCCTAGCTAGTCAAAAAGTTGGTTAAATTGTACTTGCAAGATTTGCGTACAGAGAAAGCCACAAACAGAAATTGCAAATTGAATAAAAGTATGTAAAAACAAATGGTGGGAGGAGCCAAAAACTTCGGGGGGGGGGCGGCAAAGACGTCGGGAAGAGCCAGGACCTTGTTTATATGATGCTTGGCCAGGCGTGGTGGCTCAAGAGTCGTAAAACCAGTGATGAGCACTAACTACTTCAATTGTTTTGTTTTGTTTCAGTCCTAACTAAAAGTAGTTAAATAATCGTAAATAGTTATGACTACTTAACTAGATCACAAAAGTAGTTATTACTACATGGCAACTACCCAAAAACAAAAATAGTTATTATTATTATTATTATTATTATTTTTATTTAACGTGCTCTCTAAAAAGAAAAATTTCTCAGAGCACGAGGCGGCAGTGCCAAAATAAACGAACGAACAGAATCACACATCAGAAACAAAAAGGGTCAATATCCGTTCGTCATACGAAGAAAAAAATGAGTTTTAAGTCGTTTCCTAAAAACATAAACGCTATCGACACACGCCGGATCGGTAAGTTCAATCGGTAGATTGTTCCAGGTAGTTGGACAAGAAACTGCGAAAGCCCTCGGTCCAAACGTCCTGGTTGCGCAGGAAGGAACAAGAAGCTGACCGGAAGAAGCCGAGCGAAGGTGAGATCGGCCAGGAAACTGAGTCACCGGAATGCACAGACCGGAGAGGTATGACGGCGCAGAACCATGGAGGCATCGGTACGCAGTGAGAGATAGCTTGAAGTCGATACGCGCCTGCATGTTCAGCCAGTGTAGTCGGTCGTGAATCGCTTTAGTGACATGACCGTATCGAGGCAATCGGAGAATCAGCCTAGCCGTGGCACGCATGACACCATCAAGCCGCCTCATTAACAGATCCGGTATTCCACTGAGTAGACAATTACAATAATCAAGTCTAGACAAGATCAAAGCGCGGGCAAGTGCATGCGAAGAATCGACCGTGAGGGATTTGCGAACTGACCTCATCTGTCGTAGATGGTAGTAACTGGTGTTGACCAATTTTGCAACGTGTTCGCTGAAAGTCAGTTGAGAATCTATGATGACCCCAAGATTGCGAACCCTATCGACGAGACGAATGATGTTTCCAGCTATATTGATCTCGTCAAAGGTGCAGTGCAACCGACGTCTAGAGGATCCCAGTAGAATGACCTCTGTCTTAGAGGCATTTAACTTTAGTCGATTGCATTTCATCCATTCCATTATCTCCGAAACGCAGCCGTCCAATCCGTCCGCGAGCACACCGATACTCTCAGTGCCGCAATGATCGTAGATTTGTAGATCATCAGCATAACCATGAATATTGAAACCACGTTGGGCAACCAGGGCAAAAACATCTGAAGTGTATGCAATGAAGAATAGCGGTCCTAGAATTGAACCTTGTGGAACACCACACACAATCGAGGACCAACCAGAAAGGATACCTCCATAACGAACACACTGCCTCCGATCGCAAAGATACGAACCGATCCACCGAAGAGCAACAGAATCAATGCCAAATGTACGCTCCAATCTGGTCACGAGGATTCCATGATCAACGCAATCGAATGCAGCGCTGAGATCGAGCATAGCGAGCAGTGTTACCATCCCTCGATCGGTTGCCAAGAGAACATCCGAAGTAACCTTGAGCAATGCAGTTTCCGTCGAACGGCACCTCCGATAGGCAGACTGATGCTCCGGTAGAAGGTTGTGTCCATCCAGGTGATGTTGAATTTGTTTGTTAACCGCCCGTTCCAAAACCTTAGAGATGAACTGAAGATTCGAAACTGGGCGATAACTGGCAGGCAGAGAAACATCCAGCGTAGATTTTTTCAAGATTGGCGTGACCTCGGCCACTCTGAATGGGACCGGAAAGTGACCAGTGTCCAACGATTTATTAAACAGATCTGTAACAAATGGGGCCAAGGTTTCTGAAAATTCTTTGATGAGCCATGTTGGCGCCGGGTCTAGACCACATGACTTGTTTGGAGAGTTCTTAATTAGGTCCTTGACGTCATCCTTAGTAAGAGTCGCAAAATTGCTGAAACGTTCTCCAGAGAAGGTGTTGAACTCAGGCGTATCCGAATCAAGGGTAGACGCTCGGACGTCCGTGACCTTCTTCTCAAAAGAGCTCATGAATTGCTCTGCAGTCAGACCATCCTGAAGAATGAAAGATCGTTTCTTTCCCATCACGGCAGACAAATCTCTCCACAGCTTGCTTGCGTTTCCTGCACTCTCCGCAATCGTATTTTGCCAGTACGCATCCTGTGCTCTCCTATAAAAATCCTGGCAAAAACGTAACTGCGCAACCCATTTATCACGGTCAGAGATCAGTCGGGTTCTTCTGTAAATTCTTTCAAGAGAACGAGCTTTTCGTTTCTGCTCGCCGCAAGCAGTATTGAACCATGGAGTGATCGGACGATAATTTCTCAAGGCTGACCGACGTGGAGCATGCTTCTCAACAAGATCGGTCAGTATTCTGTTGTACATCGTAGCCATTTCATCCGGTCCAAGGCCGCTCCAGCTGCTGTCCTCAGTGCAGAGTTTGCTTGATTTGAGATCCTGTAAAAAAAGATCACGATCAAAGGTCTTCCATGCCCTGCCTGTTACCATTAGTGATACAGGAATTGGTTTCATGAGTGGCAGTCTTGAAATGATGAGAGAATGATCGGACACAGATGGAACATACACTTCACAAGCAACAGAAGATGACTGAGCTGGGTCCTTCGTGATGACAACGTCTAAGGTATGTCCGGCTTTGTGGGTTGGTGAAGAAATATTCTGGACAAGGCCGAAGCAATCCACGATCGTGTTGAATTTCATTGTCCATACATCATCCGGTTTGTCCAAGTGAATGTTGATATCTCCAACGACAAGAATATGGCAGCTGTGAACAGTTAATTCTTCAAGCATCTGGCTGAAATCCTCCAAGAACTGGTCAGAAACTCGTTCACTTCCAGGCCGGTAAATGACCACAGCAATTGTTCTAACACTCCTTAAGATAAGCATCACAGAAACGAATTCAAAAGTCTCAACTTTGCTGGTAAGATTCATTCGGCGGGCTTTGCACGATTCTTTGCAAATCCACGCAACCCCGCCCCCCAGTAGACGACCAGATTGCATCTTATGTGTAGCAGACCTCGCCAAACGTTTTCGTTCTCGTGCCTGATCCACGCACGTGTATCCATCCGGTGTGATTCTTGCGAGAGTGATGTCTTCTGATGATTCGTGAAAAGTCTCGGCAACTGCGAAGGCATCAAGATCATGTTCAGCGATGATATTTGTCAGCGATGCACTTTTATTTCCGATCGACTGACAGTTCAAATATCCAATAGTCAAGTACTTGTTTCGAACGTATGATTCTGTGTTGGAGCTTTTCAGATTTTTCCCGCAACGGGAAGTCTTCTGGTAACTATCCTGTCCCCCGCGATGAACAGATTCGTCTCTCCAGCTCGTATTCTCTGCTTCATACTTTCGACTAGGAGTTTTCGTGCTTCTCTTTCTTTTGGAGTCATATCCCGATGGATAAAAACTGCTGACCAACCTCCTTCCTTCATCACCCTCAAGTTTTTTGCCAACTTGAGAAGATTCGACTGTTGATTTTCGTTTTTCAATACCAGTTTCAACGGTCTTGGTCGAGCAGGTTTACTCTCTCCTTCGATTCTTTTCCCAAGTCTAATTAAGTTAACAATTTCGACATCATCACAAGAGATTAACTTCAGCAATTCCTCGATCTTCGATTTGTCGTCCGATTTGCGCTTATCAGGTGTAGACGAACTCGACTCGCCCAGCCCATAGACAACAACAGAGGTCCTTCTCCTGAGCTTGTCGGCTTCCTCATCTTTGTCATCCTGTGTCTTTGCGTCGAGAGCTTTTTTAAGGCAAAGCTGTAGGCCTGATGCCTGCTCACCCTTCTCAGTCAAAACAGAATGGTGTATTTTCTTGACGCCTTCTGATAATTCGTCAACCCTTTCTTTGAAAAGATCGGACCACTTTTTTGTTGCTGTATCAACCTTATTTGAGAGAGGTTCAAGATCAACATCTGCGATTTTCTTTGTCAAACCCCTAACTTCTTCGAGGACCTCGTTGAGTTTTTTCCTATTGAGGGCAAGTTCTTTTTTCTCGTCTGCAAGTCTCTCCTCCCTTTTTCCGGAGTCTTTCTTTATGGTATCTCTGATTTCCTTGATATCCTGAGCAATCACCTCCAACCCTTTTGAACCGTCTTCGCTGCTTGTGTGAAGTCTTCCTAGCAGACTATTCATTGCCTCTGTATTGCACCTGGCACACTTATCGCACAGGCTCAATCCCAATTTCTGAAAGACGTCGGAAGCCTCCTGTTTAGACTCCTTGCGAGTTTTAACCACATCGGCCATGCTGGGCGATAATTCAAACCACTATCAACCGACGGAAAAAACGTGAAAAAGTTGTTTACGCGTTGAAAAAACCGACGGTATTGAAGTAAAACAGGCACGCAAGTCGACCCGCACCGAAAACCAAATAGTTCAGACTAATATTTAAGAGAAAATCGATGATAACATGCGCCGAAATATAGCCGGCCGTACGTAAAACTACTGTATAATTACTAAAAATTTAGTTATAACTTTATAACTGCAGTAGTTTCAACTACAGTAGTTAAAGTGCCCATCTCTGCGTAAAATATATTTTTTAAGTTCATTGTGTCAGGCGGAGTTTATAACTTTATTGTTTTTTATGCTTTGTTGGTTTAAACTCTGTTTATTTCACAATTTTAACTTATTGCAGTAAGTTTTATTGACTGGTGATTTTACCAGATCCGGGTTTTTATCTCGACGAAGTGGTTGAGTTGGGAAAGATATGTTTTCAGAATGAAAAAAAAAAATAACAATTTACTTTTAGTGCCGCATATTTGACGTCACATTCGACGCGAATCTTTCTTTCCTTTTATTTATTTTCCAGTTATTTATTCATTCTCTTAACAGTTATTTATTCATTCTCTTAACAGTTATTTATTCATTCTCTTAACAGCTCGGTGCATCCATAATGATGATCTCTGCTGAAATGGCTCTCAGAACGGCAGTTTCTTTCGACGTGGTCATATCGAGGCCTCAGTTGTGCCATCAAATAACGGAGGAGCTTACCAAAACGATAATTGATTCAATAGATCTTGTGCTGATCGGCGTAGAAGGCATGAGATTTATAAGATAGTTATTTTTTTCAATTATTTATAAGATAGTTATTTTTTTTAATTAATGAATGAAATATTTAATTTTCTGGAATTTAAATATTATCTCACTATAAAATATTATCTCACTATGTCGTAATGTTTTCTACTTTGAATATCTTTTTTTCTGAAGGTATTATGTGCAGAGAAACCAAGGCTTTACCTGGTGCTTCAGATCTTGTACGAACACTTAAGTGTCTCGTGAGTTGAGTTTCTTGAACAATATAATCCTATCTGCGCATGTCTCTCATCAGTTTTTATGTTTTAAAGCAAAGTTGAAATATATCAATTACACAAAGTTTTCAGCAACTCGGGCTCAGAATTTTGAACCCTCTGGTGGGATAGGCCGGGCTGGGTTGAAAAGTACTTATTATGTCTTAATACACAGTTTAATTTTAAATAAAATTGCTCCATATTACCTGGCTTTTGTCCGGAATAAATTCTGACGTATTCATAATTGTTAATTTTGTTCATTCTGTTAAGAGCCGTCCATCAACGACATCACGCAATTTTGGCCGTTTTTTACCCAACCCCTTGTCGTCAAACTTTGTCACAAAGAATCATACCTTTGTCAAACATGTTCTGACCGCCTCTCCAAACACAATAGGGCGTTGCAAGTACTCCTTCTACCAGTACACGCATAGCGTAAACCCAGCGACTGATCTCGAAGGCCATACTCAATTAGCGCCTGCAGCGAGCTGTGCTATTTTTAGATCCCCTAGGCCGCTTTCGGTTCTCTGAGCTCGCAGGCAGCGCACAATAATTTCATGTAGGGCTACTTCTCTCTATATATGTCGACAGAGACGATCTGTTTTCAAAAGATTCGATATAATGTTTATAATATATTAAAGACAATTAAATGATGAATTATCACATATAAACTAATTTAGACGAATAAGAAAATGCAGAAAGCCTGCACTATTTTCTTTAACGCACGCTCAAAACCGGATACGTACACTGTTTCTTCCTGTTTTCATTCAAAATTTCAGTTTTGGAGTACTTGAGTAATCTGTAATGTTTTTAATCTTTGCAAAGTGACTTCTCTGTTTTGTTGTTTAAAAATGGTGAATAAGTGTGGTGTGATGAACTGTAAAGGAAACTACAACAAGGCGAACAAGTGTGGTTTGTTCAAACTTCCAGCAGCCTCATTAGAAAGACGGAGATGGATTGAAGCAATCCCTCCACGCGAACACTTCGTGATCAATCCAGAAACATCGCATCTGTGAACGGCATTGGAGAGAAGGTTATGCTACAAAAGGGATTGGAACAAAAGCACGGCCTGTTGATCCCCCAACCGAATTTGATGTTCTCAAATCATGTCTGCCAACCCCAAAACCCCCACCTCGTACAACGAATGCTGAGGACAGGCAGCTAGCCTTCTGGAGGGAAAAGGATGCTATCAAAGACTTTTCAAGTTTCAGGCCAGAGTCAGAATTGAGAAAAAAGTACACGAATGTCATCATCAATAGAACAAACGATCGGCTTGTGTGTGTCTTCATGAACGATGATTTCAGCGAATCAGAACTCTCCATCATTGTGGAAAACAAAAAGACACTCACTTGTGTAGTTACTCTCATTGCATTTAAGAGTGGAATAAGAGTGCCCTTAGGGAAAATTCTGCATCCTAATAATGGCATGAATTCAAACAGTCAGTTTCTTGAAGCAGTTCATATAGCTGTCAACTTTGAACCCCACTGTGATTCTGTGACCAGAAAAGTTGTAGATATTTTGCGTTCTCATTTGTCTGAGTGCTGTAGAGATAATAAGAATGCCCAGAAACTGTCATTTCTTACACATCAGATGCAGCTTTTGATTGAGAAGCAGTACTCTGTGAATGATTATTGTTTTGCCATTGAGTCATTCCCCCACTGCAACTATGAACTGCTAAGAGAGTATCTTGTGCTGCCCAGTAAGCGTAAGCTGCAATCTGTTGTTTCATCAGTTGACACTGACTCCGTGTTGAAAGGAACGTTTGAAAAAGTTAAAATCGACCAGCAAAAGAATGTTTTCTTGCTGGTCGACGAAGTGAAAATTAGGCCGACTGTTGCTTTTGCTGGTGGTGTTTTGAGTGGCATGGCAAAAAATGATGAGAACAGCAAAGCAACGTCCATGCTCTGTGTAATGATGAAGGCGCTACACAGGGGACCTAGCGTCATGATTTCTGTGACACCCGTGCACAAGCTGACAGCGAAATACCAGTATGGCATTGTGATAGAGGCAGCAGCTCGTGTAGAGAAAGCAGGTGGTCAGGTTTTAGGGTCCATAACAGACAACCACAAGGTCAATCAACAGTTTTGCAATCTGTTCGAAAGACAATCAGAGACAACTGCCATAGCCAAGCATCCACTGAGTGAAGAGCGTACCTGGTTCCTCTTATTTGATACAGTTCATCTCCTGAAGTGCGTTCGCAACAATTGGATTACTGAAAAGACCAAACAAATAACGCTTGATGGTGATGCAACAGCATCTTTAGAAGACGTCGTGCAGCTGTACAAAGAAGAGAGAGACAACATCCTAAAGACAACCCCACTCACACAGTCTGCTGTTTTCCCTTCAAAGCTTCAACTTCAAATTGTGAAACATGTTTTGAGAGTTTTCAATGACAAAGTGGTTGCCGCATTGAGGTTGAGAGGATGCAGTCAGACGGCTAGCTTCATTGAAACAGTCCTCAACTGTGGAAAACTGTCAATGTATCCGGAAAAGGACAAGATCAGCGTCTGAATGACTCACATCGTGCTGTCCAAGAAAAAGATTCAACTTCCCTGGATACTTTCTTTATGATTTTTAAGCAGGCAGAGTCGGGGCATGGAGCATCATGGATAAAATGCTTTACTCATGACACCAGGAAGGCTTTAGTTCAAACCATGGAAGGTCTGAAAGCTGTTTGCCACTATCTGCTCACTTTTGCCGGATTTGAATATGTTGTTTTGAGAGAAATTCAAAGTGACAGACTCGAAGGTGAATTTGGAGTCTATCGACAGACAACCGGGGCAAACTGCTTCATGACATCTAGAGATGTGTTTTCTGCAACATAAAAAGGGCCAAGTAGTCTTACCTCTTCTTTTTCCAAACTCTCATCATTTGGCTTCTAAATGTCAAAAAAATTAATCAGATACCCATAAAATAGCATTTTTATGTTCACTCTATATCTTCTTTAACAGAATTATGGACACAAACACCAAAATACAAACTTTTCTGGCAGTAGGAAGTCAAACAATTAAACAAAGCAATGGCCTCTGAGATCAGAGGCCTGAATTTTGATCTGCATGTCCTGAGAGAAGTAGTCCTTGGGGCGTTGCTATAAAAAAATATTGGACAGAAATAAATTAATTGAAATCTGTGTTTTTTTTAATATTCGATGCGTAAATTGTCTGTTTATTTGACGTATTTAAATAATAATTATGTTATTTTTTATTACAACGTCACATTTCTCAAACTCTCCGCGACGTCGTTTACAGACGACCCCTTACAATAAATTCCACTTTTTTTAGCGTAGTAAAAAGTCTGTGAAATAACAAGTGAATCAAAAAACAAAGTTTTTTAAAAACACACTTTTATATAATCGATTATGTAGGCCACATTCGGTTACATAAACAACGAGTATATTAGCATAGACAATAAATAGTTCGACGAAAATATCACAAATAATTATTTAATTAAATTTTGTCCAATCGATCCGAAAATTTGATAGAATGCATTGTTAATCAGTTCGAGGGTATGTTTAAATTTTTAACTCTCTAGCTCATCGGGATGTTAGTTTAAAATCGATTGCAAATTTTGACTACAGATCGACAGACAGAGCAGTCAAGTTAAGTAAAAGTGTGTAAAAACAGAAAAACATAAACATTAACTTAGCTGAATAAAGTTTAGTTTCGTTTTAGTGAAATTGAAATTAAAATATTTTTCAATGACTCAATATATAATTATTTTGAGTGTTTTTAACATATCATGAAATCATCTATCAAAAGTTATTTTGATTGGGTTGTAAACTTTAAAAACTACAGTTTTATTTTGTATAAACCTTTTTTTTAAATTAGTTTTCCGATCCCAGGCTTGGAGGGGTTTTCGTTAAAGCTGTTGGATTTACTTTAAACTGCCCTGTAGAGCATCTCATTGATGGCACGATTTCTATTACATGCATAAAATATTTTGCATTTTTCCATTCAAAAATATTGAACTAGGATATGAGAGATCGTGACCCAAAAATTTCAGTTTCATAGTACGAGTCTATTTTTTTATAATTCATTTTTCGATTAGATGATGGAAAGCATAGCCAAATTGTGTGTTTGTCAATCAAAAACAAACAGTCAAAGATAATACACGTGATTTAAAAATAACACAAAAACAAAAAACGTCCATCATTCATCAGTCTGTTTTTAAATAAAATTGTGTATGTTTTATTCTTTTAGTTTAATCACCAACTAGAGTTTTTTATACACACATTTTCTCAAAACTACGTCAAAGCTATGAAAAAAAATTTTGCTTGTTTGTTAAAATTGTTTTTTTTATTAAAGTGGAAATATTATGCAAACGTATTGATTGAACTAATAAAATCTTTTTAAAAGGGCAAGAAGATTTGGTTTATTACAAACGATAGCACTCTATCAAGAAGAATGATAATTACGAAACTAAACGATATGGGCATTTATGATGTTCTTTTCGTTAGTTTTGCTGGCAGATTTAATTTTGTTGTTATACCACGCCTTACCGCATCATACCACACAATACCAAGCTAAACCATATCATACCATAACCTACCATACCATACCATATATTACCATCCAATATTGTATCATACTATACCATACTATACATTATACATTACCACACCATACCATTCGGTACCACACCACGTCACGTCATATGTATAATACCATCATATCATGTCGCACCATATCTTAACCGGACATACCTTACAGTCAACATACATAATTTACTATGTCTGTATGTATGAGATTAAAAAAATCCGTCGTTTTTGACGGACTATCTCTAGAAAGGAGTTGAAACCTTACATGAATGACAATAAACATGCACTGTCCGAAGCGAGGATCAAAACCGTAAAATAATTTCCAAAAAATTGCTTTCAGAACCAGATTATATGCCCGTCATATGTTACCGCAAAAATTTTAAAAGAAGAAATGAATTTTCATGGAAAGATTCTGTGCTCCGGCGAAGCGGGACTTTTAGATGAACTTAAATTAGCAGGACTCGACGTGCAGCTTTTATTGGTAAGCTTTTTTTTTAAAGCAATATTTTTCAATCTGCATTACAATAAATTGCATTCTAATATCATTTCCAGGATAATGAAGAAACGATGGAAACATTAAGACAATATGAAGTCGACCCGATGGTTTGTTACTCTTAAAAATACCTCCGTGGTTGTTCAATAAATTAGCGTGAATAAAATCTAATTTAAGTTAATTATTCGCTGAAAATTGAAACTAAAATAAAATGCAGGTAAATTGCATTGTTCTTGGATTCGATGGCCGTTTCACATATTCAAAAGCTGCAAAACTGGCAATGCATTTGTCGATGAAAAATATACCATTTGTTACTACTGATAATTGCTCAACTTGCTATGGACAAACCAAATTTCTGTCAGGTAGTGTAATCATGTTTTGAAACTTTTTTTATATATACTTGCGAGGTAACCCGGCGTTGCCCTGGGTTTTTTGATAGTTTTTACCACTTGCTTCCGTTTTCTTCCCCGCTTGCTTTCCCGCTCCCACTAGCTCTCATGCTCTTTCTCGCTCCCGCTTCCTATCCCTTTCTTGCTCACTTTACCGCTCCCGGTTGCTTTTCCGGTCGCGCTTGCTCTCCCGTTCCCGCTCGCTTTGTGACCAATCTCAATTATTTTACAAAACCTTCCTCTATTGACTTTCATTGCTGTGTGAACATTTTATTAGGATCGGATGAATGATGTAGCATAAATTAAAACCTAGCTTGATAAACAAGAGACAATTGACAAGCCAAGTTTTGGGTAACATGTGCTCAATTGTCTAAGGATCAGGTGACAATTGGCTTTGCCAAAACATGACGTAAGGACGACTGACCTTAGCAATAATTGGCCACGCATGGCGCCGTTGCCCAGTGGTAAAAGTAATTAGCTATCATCTCGCCGCCTGCGCCATAGGTTCAAATCTCAGTCACTGTGAGGTGTAAATCTGGTGAGCATGGAATTCACTCAAACCGCTCAGGCCAACTTAGTTTTTAATTTTTTTAAATCTAAAATCGGATTAATGTATATTGTCTTCTGCATGCAAAAAAATGAAATTTTTACAACCATTATAAGTACCTTAAGAAAACTTTATTAAACAAATAACAAACAACAAAACACGTTAATATAAGCGTTGTAAAAACCGTTACCGGGTTTCTGCAAATGACTAGTTTTTGAAATAATGATAAGTCTTGAAAAATACCAATAACTACCTTCCCTCCCCCCGGTCATCAAAAAAACAGTTTCTTACGGATCACTTGATAATTTTAATGAAAAACTTAAAAAATTGGTTTTCTGGTTAAGCATTATTTGAAACATAGGTCTTGAACTTTGAAAACCGTCTACAATTAACCTATAAATTCAAACCAACAACATTACAATTGGCTAACAATTTGCAAACATGTTTAATTACTCATACTTCAATTTACTTTCTACAGAAACTAGAAGCATAGCAGCAATGGTATCAGCAGCAGCAGGTAAAATACCGGATTACACAATGGGAATGCCAGACGAGTCTCCGTTAAAAGTTATGGCTTCTTTGATACCGGTTGTACCGAGTCGAGTGCTGCAAATTTGTGAAAGGTATTTCTACTTAATATACGTTTTTATTTCATAGCTTTGGTAACGTTAAGACAATTAAAATAGGTTTTTGTCAATACATATAACAGTTTGTTTAAAAAAAAATTGCTAGGAAAAATAGACATTATTTTGATGGAAATTTATAATTCAAATTTAAGTTTTTTGTTTTTTTTAGATTAACTCTAGATGTTCTGTTTGCCAACCGCTGCGGATTCCACTCTGTCATGGTTTTCACTGGAAGTTCAACTTTAGAAGATATTAAAGAAATCGAAAAAAGTGATAACCCAGCGGATATTTATTTACTTCCGGAATTCTATTGTGAAAGTGTTGATGAAATTCAATCTCTTTTGCGTAATAATAAATAAGACTTGTTTTTATTTCTTTTTCAGTAAATTTATTAATTTTGAAATTTTTTAAAATGAAAAAAACCCGTTTTTGTATAGTATAAAAAACATTTATATTTTGTACAAATTTAACCAGAAAACGTTATTGAAAAAGTTTTAATGTAATGCACATTTATATAGCGTTTCATGAAGCTTATATAAATATTTAAAACTTTGGTACAAAGAAAGAGGCTGGTTGGAAGAAAATAGAACCACTCAAGTTTTTTTTGGAAAATGGGAGGGGGTTTTGTGTAAAAATCACTTGACCTTAAGCTTCAATGATATAAACAGATGAACAACAAAAAATTTTCTTTTGCCATATTGAATATGTGAAAACACTCGAGTATTTTCTGTGCAAGTAATAATAGGGGTGGTCTGCAAAATGTATAGTTGCAAATTAAATTAACAAGGATATTTTCACGTCGATCTCTCTGTTTTTATAAGCACTTGAACCAGTTCCTTGAAATTTCGTGTACCTATAACAATTTTTGGGAATTGTTTTGGGGGATCAAACACCAGAAACTTTCCCCCTTAAGTGCGTTTCCGGGTAAGTGTAGTATTTAAAAAATGTAAATTTTGTATTTTATTTATTATATTTTTTCTGTAGATATCTCGAAAAAATAAGTACATTGACGTAGCGTGGGTTTGTGTCGCCCGGAGCCTAAGCTAAATGTGGCCCACTCTTATTATGCCAGGAGCATCATTTCAGCAATTCCTTAAGGGAGGCCAAACTTTTTTTTTAAATTTCTTGTACAAATTTTCTAAAAATGTAAACACTTTTTTTGTCTCTAAAAATAGCTGTGATGACCGAGGAGAGGGGGTAGTTGGAGGCACTCGGAGGAAGTGTTGGAAAAAGTAGTGTTTCAATACTTAAGTAAAAGTACAAGTAACATCGCAAAAAATTACTTAAGTAAAAGTAAAAGTATTTGCTAAAAAATATACTTAAGTAAAAATAACAAGTAACAGCACTTTAAAGTTACTTTTAAAGTAAAAAGTAAAAGTACTGAAGCCGCTTTTGTAATGGTCATTCGTCAATCATCTAACTTTATTTTATCATAATTCCATCGTCTTAGATTATATTTTGCTTCAATGCATGTCGTGTAATTGTTTCACGATTTCGATAAAGGACTGATATGAGATCAATGAACTCGGGCTATTCGACGATGCGACTCCATCACCCATTACCAAATTCCGAATGTTGTCGTTGATCACTGCCTGTGTCACAAACACAAAATTGGAATTAAAGAATGACTGTGAAACTATATGGTGAAACTGTCGTTTGGTGAATGTTTCGTTTCTTTGGCTCACCATATTGGTAACTGTCATCACTTCATCACTGTCTGCCTTTCGTTTACGTGCATTTTTCGTCAATTTTTCGTATTCCGATACATGCACTGGATGCACGCGTATCACGTGTTTCTTCAAGTTTGACGGAGAATTGTAGAATGCTGAACACATAGTTGCATTAGGTTTGCACAGCAAGCATGCGAACATAAAAGCGTTTTAGCTTCCATCGATTCAAATCTGAACATTTTGACTAAATATGGCCATGGGTGTTTTTTATTAAGTTCATTGTTGCTCCGCCGCCTCCGCCTATCTTCGCCGATTGTAGGACATTCCCCCCTGGACGTTTCCCCCCTCCCAGACATTTTCCCCCTGATAGACCCTAGGACTTTCTCCCCCCAGAATAGGACATTCCGCCCTGTTGTAAGATTTTTCCCTGATATGACGTTTTCTCTGACAGATGAAAGTAAATAAAATAATGTAGTATGAGTTTGTGGTTTTGCAAGAGTTTCTTCCATGTTAACGTGCATCAGCTGAAGCTGTCAAATGCTTATAAAGATACAAATCGCGTGAAGCATTTTTGGGGAATGTTGGATGCCCTGGCTTAGAGAATATCCTCCAAAAAGATTAGTAATCTGGTGGGGCATGAATAATTGGAACACCCTACATCTAACCCTTACCCTCACCATAACCCTAATCCTTATCCTAAATCTTTTAAAAATGTGTTTTTGTTTGTTAGAAAAACGTGAACTCTCACTCTACCCCGGGGGAAATGTCCTACCCCGGAGGGAAATGTCCTATCCTACCCCGCGGGAGAATGTCCTACCCCGGGGAGGAAAAGGTCCGGGGGGAAATGTCCGTTCACCATCTTCGCCACCACTGTTCACGTTCACGTTCGGAAGATTCCATAGTACACCAAAACAAGTATGACCACGAAAATTTTAGCTTCACCCACAAGCTTTAATACTACTAAGATAAAAGTAAAATGGGGTTCGGAAATGCATACGTTAATAATCATAGATGATTAATAATACATCGATTTAAACTTTATGTCGTTTTATTAATTTTTTTTCAGTACTTTGTAACGCTTTGTCCTGGAAAAGTAACGAAGTAAAAGTAAGTCCGAAAATATTACTTCGTTACAAGTAAAAAGTACTGAAAATAATCTGTACTCCGTTACAGGCAAAAAGTACGTCGGATGTACTTAAGTAAAATAACGCGTTACTTTTACTTCGTTACCGAACAACACTGCTCGGAGGTATATTTTCCAAATATTTTCTAAAACTTACTCGAAGATTGCCACTCCATAAAAAGTTCCACCGGGGCGGTGCGCCCCTGACTAAGTAGTAAATAATAATTTCTTAGAAGCAAATTTTTCTACATGATTTTATTAATTTTCACTTGTCCGGATGTCGGCGGTTGCCCAGAGGATGTACATGGGATTTATACCAAAGTTTGAAAATTCTAATATTCACCCAGTTAAAAAAATCTATAGTTTAATTAGACAAAAATAGAATTTAAGAAACAAAAAGAATAAAAAGTAAATTAAAGAAGAAGCATAATGATAATGACGACAACAACTTTCATCGCCATAGTAACAATAAACATCTTTTGATTACAATTGGTAGGGGTAATATTTTAAAATCAAAAAGTCACTCTGAAATTTTATCATCGTCCTAAAATCATTTTTAATTATAATTACATGTTTACAATTGAAAAAAGTGTGCTCATTAAATAAAACACAAATAATAATCTTATTATTGAACGGGAATCTTCTTCAACAGACATATATCACACAGGCAACACCTGTGGAGTAAAGAATAATGTCAGTGATGTCACACATATTTTCAAAAAAAAGCTTTATCACTTGGAATAAAAAAACCTTGATTTAGACTGTCATTTTAAATCAATCAATTTCAATGGAAAGTCAAAATATTCAAATTGATCCCATTGCAATATTGTACTCAAAAAAAATAATAATTCAGATATAAGTGAGTTTGTCTTCGATAGCATTTTTTGAAAACTCCAGTTTGACGTTGTTCAATTCGTCAGAAGTGCCGGGAATTTTGAGATCGTCGTCGGCGATGTTGTTTTGAAATTTCATCCTCCTCAAAGTATCGACGTAATGTTCTCTCACTCCCTTGTAAGGATCGCTGGCCTTGAAGGTGATGTCTTCATTGCGAGGGAAAGTTTTCTTTTCAAACGAATCCATTTTTTTTATTCTATTGCTGCTTCTTCCGGACAATTTCGCAAGACTGTTGTCATTCCAAGAAGGGGAGAAGGTTTCCAAGTTTTTGGTGAAATTTTTTCTGAATTCGTTCAGAATATTTTTACTGCTTTCGTAACTTTGAGAACTGCAATTTAAAACACATAAAACATCAACATTTAAACACGAGTAATTTCACACTCAGTAATACATAATTCATTCAAACAAATTAATCAACTGTTAATTAAAAACAGGATTTCACCTCTTCCTACTGTAGAAACAGCACTCAAACAAAGCTGCTCTCTTCTGTTCCGAGCAAACGAATCTAACAAACACGACCAGCAAGCCAGTGACCGCATTAAAAATACAAAACAAAACTTCCAAGTACAACTCCCCGAACTTTGCTGCCAGTAAGCCGAGCGTCCAAGTGGTGGTTAGCAGTACGGAGATGAAGAAATATCCCGTGTAAGTTTGTATGACGAGTATTTTGTGATCTTCTTTTGCTTTCCTGAAAGAAATACTTGCGATTGTTATCATTTTATCGAGATAACATGATTAACAATTTAATACAATAGTTATATAATTAAGAATAAACATGTTTTAAAATAATTCATTAATTATTATTATGGAGATGTATTCTTGCAACTATTTTTAACCAGGGTTTTTACAAGCTTTAAATTTTTTATCACAAATCTTTTAAAAACCATACTTTGAGTTTCCTGTCAAAGACAAAATGAAGATGACAACGATAGCCAACATGATCAGAATAATGAAGCCCAGGAATGAGATGTAGAACATGGTGGAACTTTGAATTGGTGTCCTACAGCTAGTATAAAATTTTAGATAATTATTACAGCTAATGTAAAATTTCCAATAAGTATTACAGCTAATGTAAAATTCCCAAAAAATAATACAGCTAATGTAAAATTTCCAATAATTATTACAGCTAATGTAAAATTTCCAATAATTATTACAGCTAATGTAAAATTTCCAATAATTATTACAGCTAATGTAAAATTTTCGATAATTATTACAGCTAATGTAAAATTTCCGATAATTATTACAGCTAATGTAAAATTTCCAATAATTACTACAGTAAAATTAAATTGTGTAATTAAAGTTTTCAATCAAATCAATATAAATAGATTTAATACCAGGGCATGGAGACCAGACCAATAAATGTACTTACTTCATCTAACAATTGTCTTCAAATAAGAAATGTACTTAATATAATATCTAATAATAGTATTCAACCAATAAATGTACTTAATTTATCTAAAATGTACTTACTATAGCGAAGGATGCTCAAATGCGTACACGTCGACAAGAATGTTGGTGAGTACGAGAATGAATGGAAAACCTCGAAAGGTCAACAAATGAAAAATATTCATAAAATAATAATAATAATGAATAATAAAACTATAAACAACAATAATAATAACAATATCAATAATTATAATGATAAATAAGAGTGAAATAATAAAGTTTTGTAAAAATAATTATTGAAATTACAAACATAATAAAATATTCAAATTGTTTCTCTTGACTTACCCCATGAAAATAAGATCCTTTTCCACAAGAAATATTTTTCGTACGAAACAAACGCGTCGGACAGCTTCGTTCGGAAATCAAAAGTTTCTGCGAGCAACCAGAAGAACGAAGAAGCAAGGAAGAAGTGGAAAAAGAACATGAGAGAAGAACATGCAGCTGGAGGAGAATCGCTGAGCATTCTCCATTGAGACGTTAAGATGAAGAAGATGTTTAGAAGCAGTTGAGACAGGCAGCAATTCAGGCTAACTTGTTCGCACTCATCTGTTCTGTAGTATCTGTCCAGATGTCATAATTTTTTATGAAACAAGTTTGTTTTTTTATTAAATAATTAATTAATGTGTCTAGAATAAATAATTAATATGTACAAAAACTAATTATAATTACAATTAATATTTAATTATATTTTTTTTACTGAGATTTACCGTGCCTTTGTGCAAGACAAGTCTTGCACAAAGGCGAGAAAGGGTCCTTGCAAAGGCAGCCATTTATAGGCGCCTACCCCTTTACCAATGCGAGTGAACTCCTTGCTTAAGTGAGTTATGCGGGTGAGGCTCGAACTGCTGACCTAACGATCGACAGGCGAACGCTCTACCACTCTGCCACCAGCGCCTCTAATTAAATAATTAGAAGCACTATATGACAGATTTTTATGATTTTAACTGGATTAATAAATAGTTTATTCAAAATATTTCAAAAATTTCAAAATATAATTAATATAATTTTTTGTAAAAAAAATTTAAAAACAATTTGAAATTTTCTAAAATTATTTTTTTTTCATATAACTGATTTTTTTTAAATAATTTAACAAGAAAACAAGTTTATAATCTTGTGATTTTGCACTCAATGTTATCGCCACAATACAGATACTTGCATAATATTATCATTACAAAACGTGTACGAATCTTTTATAGACATCCGAAAACATGACAAGATAAAACTTATAAAAATACATAATTATAAGAATACAACTCATGAAAAACACATAATCATGATAATACGACCCATAAAAACATAATCATAAAAAGACAACTCATACAAACATAATCATAAAAAGACAACTCATACAAACATAATCATAAAAAGACAACTTATACAAACATAATCATAAAAAGACAACTCATACAAACATAATCATAAAAAGACAACTCATACAAACATAATCATAAAAAGAAAACTTCTAAGAACACACAATCATAAAAAGTCAATTTACAAAAAAAAGAAGAAAAAACTCACAGAAAAACAAGCCCAAAGATCATGGTGACAACAAGACAGAACATGTTGATGGCACATCCGATGTAACTGATGAACGTTATTGTGTCAGACACGATGAAAACCTCAACTGGTGAGAATTTCTAAAAATAAATTACAATAAATCAAACTTTAAATGTTAATAAATTATATAGATTGAAAATTTTAATTTTTTTTTTTACAATTGTTGCATAGAATCCGGGTTCTTTAATACTGCATTTGATGATCGTAGAATTGCTTAATATTTCATAATCGGTTGACATTTGATTCAGTTTCCAAAAACTCCCTAAAAACGACATTTATTTGTTAATCAAAGATAAAAATGTTATAACAAAATAAAATATTTGAAAAAATTTGTTTACATAAAATAGCTTTTGAAATTACAAAGGGAAAATGTGAAACATTTATTATTAAAGGAATTGAAATGACAGTGGAGAAAATCAATTCTTTGTATAAAATGCAGATGATAACATTATTTTTAAACATACTCATCGACATTTACATCGGCCAATCACAATCACAATATAACATCGACCAAAACAGTCATATTACAACAAAACTAAAACATTATTAATTTAGTATAGTTGATAAAAATATCATTAGAAGATTTTTGCTAATTATTAATATTCTGTCTAAACCTCTCAAAGTTCAAAACAACTAAAATATATGTGGGGCAAGAGAGGGAGAAAGGGTGAAAGAAAGAGGAAGAAAGAGAGAGAAAGAGAGAGAAAGTGTGAAAGTGACTAAAATTGATGATGGCAATGACGATAAATAATGAATAAAGCAATGTTAATAAAAATTACTTTGAGCAATCCACTGGCCACAGCTGATGGTTTCGTTCTGAATTAAAAAACAAATTTTATTAAAAAAAAATATGAGATTTTGTTGAAATACAAAATATTCTCACAAACCTGTAAAACGTAACGAGGCATGCCACCGAATTGAATTGTAACATTTCGGAATGTATGATTGGATGACCATCCACCAATTTCGTCGGACGAGTTACCAGACCTGTTGCCGGCGTAGTTCATAATTCCGATTACTGGTCCGACGATTGAAATATTTGCACCTATCGGTTCAGTTATGATTTGCTTTCCGTATTTAATCAGAGGATAAGTTACGTTTACAAGTTCCGATTCATTTTTAATGAAAAGAATCGAAGTACGAAATGCTGCAACGACGAGACTCAGACCAGGATTGCCAGTTAACGATAAATTAATCGACTGGAAAATATCATTTAAAAACCATCCGTTATTTTATTAAAACGTATTAAAAAAACTTCTTAAGTTTATCCAAAAAAAAAATAATAAAAAAGATACAACTTACTGTACTGAAGTTTGTGAATTGGTAATTGTAAGTAGTTTGATAGTCTCCAGTATCGGGTACAACAAGAGACGTGGTCGCATAATTAAATGAAGAAACAACCGCAGGTGATATCGGAGCATTTTTTAAAAACGAAATTGAAGAAAGTAATAATCTGACGTAAATAAAATCAATAAATTTTATTTTTAAAAGTAGTTATTTTATGAATTTAAATTATAACTGAAATACGTGTGAATACTTCTTCTAACCTTTTGCTTGTTTGATTAACTAAATCTGCTTGTACAATGGCAGTCTCACTGCAGTTCATGAGTATGTCCATTTTGTCAACCAATTTCTTTGTTATCTGAATTAACAATATTTTATCGATTTTATTGAATTATTGACGTTATTTTATTAAATTATTGACAATATTTTATCGATTTTATTAAATTATTGACAATATTTTATCGATTTTATTAAATTATTGACAATATTTTTTTCAATTTATTGAGGAAAAAATTTGAATAGTAAAACTACTGCAACAACAACAACACCAACAAATCACCTGAAGATCAAATGACGGCAGACCAACAACAGCTTCAATTGAATTTGTCATCTCGGATATTCGACCGGGATCCGTACAAATGAGACCGGATACGGAAGACGATGGATCGTTCAGAAGATCCGAAGCCAGTAAGTCCCATGACTGGAAGATGTTTTTGTGATTTTTATATGTTTTTTAATTCATATTTATAATTAATTTGTAATCCTATACATTAAATTTCATGCAAAAATAAGTTTGTATGCAGCTATGTAGATTTGGTTTTGCAAATACAAGTTTTATTGCATTTGATAATAAATAGAAACTTATAATTTTAATCTGATTTCAGCTCTTTCAAATGAACCTCCAACTCTGTATAATTTAAGATGGACAACATTACACCATATAAAACAGTAGATATTAAAATTTTCGTTAAGATTTTACTTTCAATGCTAAAAAGCAAGAGAGAGAGAGAAAGAGACAGACTGACAGACAGAGAGAGAAAAGAGGCTTAAAGTAGTATTTAATAAATGACAAAAAGTATGTTACTTCTGAGGATTATTATAGTTAAAACTGATTTTACTTTCGAGCAATTGGTAAATATTGGTTGATTCCAGAGAATTGAGTTATTTACGAAAGTGCAAATTCTTGCTGCAGATGCCGTTGTTTGCCAGCTGAGAAAGCTCCCGTAGTTGCAGGGCAGGCTGGCAGTGGAAGAGTGGGTGGTTGATGGCCACGAGTATGTTCCGTAAACATTGGACGTTGTTGTCTCGGATGGGCAGGTGGCTTTGTGATTTGCATAATAAAATAATTTTTGGCTCTTTTTAAAAAATAGATTTTAAATTTATAGTTTTATACTTATAGTTTATATTTATAGTTTTCACAAATGAAAATGATAAAAAAAAAATTTACAACTGCAAGATTCTTTCCTGAAAATAATTATTTTGTTAGCCAAATTTTAAAACCTATCGCTTGGCACTCCTGTCCGAAAAAACCCGCGGGACACAAACACTGGTAGAAATTCACACCGTCGATGCAAACCCCGGAGTACTTGCACGGGTTGGAAATGCATTCGTTCCTGTTCGTTTCGCAATGATCGCCTGAAAATTTTTCGGGAGTTTGAAATTTTAATTCCATCCTTCCTGTAGTTTTACTTGATTCGATGATAAAAACTACCGATAAACATTATCTAATATATATAGTAATGAATGAATGAATGAATGTATGTATATGTTGGCATCAAATTTAAAGACATGAGTCAATTTTATTGAAATTTAATACACTGGAGGAGCATGGCCAGGGAATTGTTTCAAGTGGTTTGTGATTAATTTAGAAGAAAATCTACCAACAGGTTGGAATTTTACCACTAAAAAACCCAAACAAATTTATGCAGCACTAAGTATCCCAGCTAGTTTTTTTTTAATATAAACACAGAGTAGCTTACAGCATAACTTGCTTACCTTCAAAACCAACAACGCAAAGACATTTGAAGAAGCCAATTCCTTGCTGGCACGTTGCACCGTTCATGCAAGGAAAAGAAGAACATTCATTTATTACCTCCTGACATGTTGGACCCGTAAATCCTGGTGAGCAGTTACACCTGTAACCCACTCGGAACAGGTTAACGCACGTACCTGGAATTATTTAATTAACCGAAAGTTTTAAATAATTTATTTATCATATTTGATAAACTGAAAGGATTTGAATCGTACATAAAAACAGAATATTAATTCCAGATTTAAAAAAAAAACAGCTAAAAACCGTTGTTGAAACACTGTTGTCGAAGCTGGCACTCATCCACGTCCTCCTGACAGTTGACCCCAGTTGATCCAGGTGCGCACGAGCACCTGTACGAGTCAACTCCGTCGAAGCATGTGGATCCACTTGCACAAGGAGAAGAGGAGCATTCGTTTATGTTTATCTCACAGTTCGTTCCCGTGTAGCCGTTGGCACAGAGGCAGCTGAGTTTAGAAATGAATTTAAGGTTATTTCATTTAATAATTATAATGATGACGATGATGTTGATAATGATGGTGATGATAAAAAGCCGAGTATGATTGAAATGGGTGCACGCTTGGTACAACTTCAAGACAGCCAAACTGTTTGCAACGAACAATAAAGACCTGAAGAGAAATATTTCAACTTCTTTTTATTAATAAAACTAATTTCAGCAATTTATTTTAAAACTCAAGTTATATCAAGTAATATTAAAAATATTTTATTATTTAAAAAAAATCATAAAAATCTGCCTGAATTCGTTGACACGGTCGAGACAAGTGGCTCGATTCATGCATGGGTTGGATGCACATTCGTTGATGTCAATCATGCACTGAAGACCTTCGTAGCCCGGCCTGCATAGGCACACAAAACCCTCCAAACTGTTTATGCAACTTGCTCCATTTTTGCACGGAGCTGATCTGAAAATAAAATAAATGTTTGTTTTAATTTTCAGCTCAACAAAACAAAACGGTTTCTTCATTTTTATATTTTAAAATATGATACATCAATATTTTGAAGACCAATTCTTTTGATACAGCTTAAAACCAGCTGTCTGTAATAACTTACAACCAGAACTAACTGTACACATATCTTCTTGTAATAGTTTGAAGTCGCTCTCAGCACCTGCACTTATTTAATAAATTATGATAACATGATGATGATGATAATGACTAAAACAACAGCGATAGAGATGAGGTGAGGACAATAACGTCAATGCTAATTATTAATTAAAATTAATGTCATAAATCTTATTTGAGAACCAGCTTTAGAAATGTACCATAAACCAGAATATGTCAGAGTCATCGTGATTGGATTTGAACCACAAAGTGTGGATTGATGCCAAATTAATGCAAAGTTAAAGTGATAAAAGTAATCCTTAAAAATCATCAAACATTCATTAATTTATTCATAACCGAGTGAAAATATTATTAAAACAGTCATTTTCGTTATAATCAATATAATCATCATCATTGCAATCACCATCACCATGGACAATAATGAATAAACATTCAGCCGTATACAAAACAAAGCCACTACAGTGTGGTAAACACAAACATCCACATAAACACACATTTTTCTTAAATTCTTTTGCTGCACAGACCTGCAAGGATCAGAAACGATTTCGCATCTCAGTCCTGTCCTGTTTTCTGGACACTGACACACGTATCCACCTTCCAGCGTTGATTGACAGCTCCCAGCCGTGCACGGATTGGATTGACATCTGTCCAGTTTGACATCACAGATTGAGCCGACATATCCGGGTGGACATGTGCACAGGAAACCATTTATTTGATCATTACACACTCCCTGGTTACGACACGGTCTAAAAAGTAATTACGGAAAATGTATGAAGTTACTATCAATACCCAAGTAAAAGCAATTTTTTTTAAAGATTATACCATCAATATTTAAGTAAAGATAGCTTTACAAAACGACTATAAATATCTATTTATGTAAATGCTTACTTAATAATTTAAATAATACATAAAAATGTGTTAGGTTTTATTTTTATTTATTTGAACCTCGATAAGCATTCGTCGATGTTGATCTCACAATTTATTCCGCTGAACCCCGGTAAACAAAGACATCTGAAAGCACTTGTCGCTTGTGCATCCGGATAACAGGTCCCATTATTCAAGCACGATGATGCAGAACATGCGTTGAAATCTTGCAAACATCTTGAACCGGTCTTCCATGGAGGACAGAGGCAAACAAAACCATCTACCGCGCCAAACGTTTGCTTGTTAACACAAGTGGATCCAGCGCTACACGGTTCAGCATCGCATGAATTTACGTTAATTTGACATCTGCTGCCGGTAAATGCAGGTGAACATGAACAGGAGAATGAGTTCACACGATTCGAGCAACTCCCGCCGTTCAAACATGGCTGACTTGCGCATTCGTCAACTTCAGAATCACACGTGTTTCCAAAGTAACCGGCTTGGCACTGACAGGAGTAACTGTTTACCAATCTAATGAACACCAATTTAATTAGTTTAAACGCTACTAAAAAAATAAATTTAAATATATGTGGCAAACAATCAATCATAGAAATTTATGTAGCGCGCTATTTTAACCAAAGCTCAAAGGCGCAATTGTCAGTCATTAAAGAAAATCAGAAAAACAAAATATATTTAATTTAATACTTACAAGGCATTTAAAACTTCTCCTCCGTTAGCAATGGAATACTGAATAGATACCTGGTTGAGTTGAGATGAAGGCATGTAATTAACCTGTACACCTGTCAAATAACAGCCAGCCCCGTTGCTGCATATGGCTTGGGCGCAAAAATTGAAATTTTGGCAGTTGCTTCCGAACATATCTTTTCGACATAAACACCTATGAAGTTCGTCAGCACAAAGTTTAATAAAAAATAAGAGTATATTGGCACTGGCACCAAACTATCAGCGTAGAGTTTGAAAGGGTCAGCTCCTTATTTCCAGACCAAATCTTAAAATTTTCTCATCCCAAAAAATTGTCTGCTCCTTATAGAAAAATATAAATATTTTATGAAATTTTCATAATCATGGGCTTGATGGGGCATATACTCTGATGGGACATATCTTGATATAACAACTGGATACACAACCTAATAAAAAATATTCATTTGGGCCTTATGTTTTATCACTGATTATATCATGATTGTGACTTAATTGGTGTAACAAACTACAGTAGCGTCAGTAGTTATATCATACTCTATGTAAAAAACCTTTATGTAACTATGAATTAATTTGGTTGCCCTGATTAGGCTTACTAAAATAGGTTGTGTATCCAGTTGTTATATAAAGATATTCTTGGATGTGGCTGTTGTAACACGATCTTATTATACAACAATATAGCATAATGTAGGTACAACTAGATAGTTTTTTTTAAAATCAACAATAAGATGTTAAGAAACCGATTATTCAAAATGCTTCAAATATTATTTAAGCCGGTTAGCCACTGTTCTTTTTAAAGTTTTTTTTATAAAGATTAGAAAATTAATGAAAAGTTCTACTACTACTTCCCCAGTCAGCAAAATCTTTAAGAATTTTTTTATTTCTTGTTGCCTCTAAGAAAATGGAAACTCTACGCTTATGGTATTATGAAAAATTTTACCTATATGTGATATCGGTGAGGTTCAGACATGGTCCTGAGTTCAGACACGGGCTGAGAGAGCACGGATCAAATCTTTCGCAATAACGACCAAAATAACCTCTATCACAGACACAAACAAAGTCGTTTTGAGTCGTGTTTCGGCACGTACCATTAGACGCGCACAAACTGTTTTTATAAGCAAACTTTGCTGAATCAAGGCATGGATTATATTTATCGCAATCTGTTCCAAAATAAGCTGCATTAGGACAAGAACATCTGTATGTCTTGTCTCCGGATGTTTCACATAGTCCGCCGTTAAGACAAGGCTTAATCGTACAGGTGTCGAAGTTTTCGCATGTGTTCCCGAAGAAACCTTGTCTGCATTTGCATTTGAAACTATCAGTAACATTCGAAAAAGAGGTCAGGTTAGTGCACGTTCCGAAGTTGTTGCAGGGTTGGTTGTAACACGAGTCTCTGAAGAAGCAATTAGAACCATAATAACCGGGCTGACAAAGACAAACGAAACCGGAATTTAAAGCATTTTCACACGTTGCATTATTAGAACACGGATTGGAAAAACACGGATTAAAAACATCGCATGCCAATCCGGAGTATCCGGGAAGGCAACTGCACGAAAAGCTTGTATTTGTAGGAAAACAACTTCCTGAGTTCGAACAAGGAATTCTCCTACAGGGATCAAACTCAAGGCATCGAGAGCCATAATAATTAATTGGACATCTACAGCTGTACTCTCCATGCGCTGAAATATTTGTGCAAGCTCCTTGGTTGGCACATGGAGACAAAAAACAGCCGTTCAAAGATGAGCAGTATTTATCGTAATATCCATTTCTACATAAACAAACAAAAGCGTCTGTTTGATTTTCGAACGTCGTGGTAGTTGTACTGGTATCGATAATATTAGTAAAACATCTTCCACTATTCTGACAGGGGTTTAATAAGCATGCATTGAAATACTGACAGCTCGATCCAAAGTGTCCTGGACTGCATAGGCACGAGTAATTGAATGTCTTCGTAGGAAACTGGATAGAAGAATTTACTGAAGGTTTCATCAAACTTTGACACGTTGCATTATTTAGACATGGATTCGTGTAACAGGGGTCAATAATCTGACATCTTTCTCCGTAGTAACCTTCTGGACAGATGCAAATGTATTTCATGTCGGTTGAATTTCTACAGACAGCCCCGTTGAAGCACGGATTATTGTAGCAAGAATTGTAGTTACTACAATCATCACCGTACCAGCCGGGGCTGCAGTTGCACCTAAATATTGCGTCACCCAAAGTTTCGCACTGACCGTTGATGCAAGGTTTGAGGAGAGAGCATGAATCTACCTGACGACACTGTGACCCAAAAAAACCTGAATTATAGAAAAAAAACCCTGTCATTAAACGCTTTAAATATTAAAGTGGCGTAGCGAGGGTTTTTTTTGTACCCGGAGACAAGGGGTGTAAAGAAATGCACCTCTAGAAATTCCCATCTGTAAACTTTTTCTCAAAAATAACTGATGACCGAGGGAGTGTCTTTTTTCCAACAAAATTCTAAAACCTTTTACACTTTTGTCTCCAAAAATAGCTAATCCACTTTTTACATTCCTTCCAAAATGCTTTAGGCGCACTTTCCAAAGACACTCGGGGATCCGTGTCCCACTGCCCCCTCGCTACGTCTCGGAAATAGAACCTTTATAACATTTTTTGCCGTTCAATAAAACATTGGAACTAATAAAGGTTTTGTTAAATAATTAATTTTAAATTCTTAATCAAATAATTGATATTTTAAAGCTAAAGAAAAATTACCAGGTTTGCAAGCACATTCGAACTTTCCATTTGCTGTATTGTTGCAAGTTCCCCCGTTGCCACATATAGAAGCTTTGTCGCTCATGCATGGGTTGTACCAGTCACAGTTTTGGCTTTGAAAGCCAATCTTACATCTGCACAAATAACCGGCACCATCACCTTGACACGAGCCATCGTTCTGACACGGGGAAGACCAGCACGGATCATACTGTTCGCAGTTCAGGCCACTGTAACCTGACCCGCAACGGCACTTATACGAAACGCTATTTGATTGGGAAGTAGAATCCATTGTACAGCTTCCCCCGTGGAGACACGGTGCTGACAAACATGGATCGTAAACTTGACATTTCTCACCATAGTACCCTTGCTTGCACGAGCAAAAGTACGTAAGATCAGTTGCGTTTGCGTTGGTTTTGTAAGAAACGCATGTGGCTCCATTCATACAAGTATTTGCTATTAGACATTGATCGGTGACAGAACAATTTTTACCGGTGTAAGGAATCGAACAGCTGCAATTGTAGTCGGTTATATAAATTACTGCAGTTGACAGAACCGACTGACTCGAAACATTCGGATTACTCGAACACTGTCCCCTGTTCTGGCACGGTTTCAATACAGTACACGAATCGATTACTTGACAGTAGGATCCCGAAAAACCGGTTGGACATCTGCAGTAGAACAGCTCGTTCGAAGCGTAGCATGTACCTCCAGACTGGCATGGACTGCTCGAACAAGCTAAACATTTGAGAAAAAAAAATAAAAAAACATTTAAATAGTTTAGAATTATATTTTGTTAATTTAAAATCTATTTAACCATGATTCAACAGACGTATTCAAACACCAACCCATATTTTTGGTGGTAAACGTTTTCTCACTAGATACTGGACCGGTTAAGCTTTTCGAGTCAACTGACGAAACCGACACCAGAACTGAATACAACGAGTTTTCAAGTAGTGACGTCAATCTATCGCACATTACATCTAATGTATTATTATAATACTTTGCAATAACATCATCGGTAACGACATTTGTTAGAGATGGAACTTCTTTGGACTGCCATGTCAGCGGATTGTCGACTGTGGCGTTGAGTGACAAGTAAAATATTTTATAGGTTGCCGAAGGTGGAGATGATGGCGGCTTCTTCCAGCATATGATGCCACTAGTCGTTGACGAATTCAATACTTTTACATCTGACGGGGCTAAAATAGGTGGTTATTTATTATTGATTTAGAAATTTGATGAGTTGGGTTATAAGAATCTAAGAAAATTTATCAATAATTAAGTCATTTTGTTTATTTTATAATTTTTGAGTGGGTTGATGCGGACCGAGAACCGAAATTCAAGACCTATAATTAAATTACTCCAACAGTGAATAAATTATTTCTAATGAGAATGGGTTTTCTCTGCTTGTCATCAAGCTGGTGCAGCTTATTGACACAGCAGAATGTTAAACAAAAACATAGGAAATCATGGTTAATGTTATTTTTACCTGCAATATTAACGGGGTTGAGCAGAAGAGCAAAATTTGAAATCAAAGGCGGGGAAGCCGTTGGATTAAAAGCCTGAAAAGTAATATTGAAGAATGAAATTAAATTCATAGCACTGATCGAATCCATCATCGAAACTTCTCCACTCTCAGAATCAATTCTAAACCATTCCTGTGCGTTCCTTTCAATACCAGCCAGAGAGCTGTTATTGCTGCTGGCAAGCACTACTTTCACGCTGGTCATCCCAAATGCAATGATTCCATTATAATTGTTTGATCCGTCGTTATCAAACGCATTCAATTTTATAACCAGTCTCGTGTTTCCTGGAGTGTTGCTTGTGGTCCCCGTGAAAACACCAACTGCTTCCATACCGAGTGCAAATTGAGGGGCAAATTTGTTCATGTTGGAGATTTCAATGGAAACTGATACCGAAGAAGAAATCCCACTGGCAGTGGCCACTACGACGATCCGGTAAAGAGTTCCAATTTTTGAAGTTACCGCAACTGCTGAAGACACTATGCCACTCAGACGGTTGATCTTAAAATCAGACTGCCCATCATTGAGAAGGAAATATGATATATTTGAAGGTGGGATATTTACAACGTCTGCTGTACATTCTTGATTTGGTGAACTACATGCTGCTACCTGACCGATCCACGTTTCAGAGGGTGCTCCTTGGTAAACGCGAAAGTAATAAGAAGACTGACTGAAGATCACATCTGCATCTTTAAAGATAGAAAATAGTTATTATTTGTTTTAATGATTAATCAAAAATTAAATGTATACTAAGCATTTCACGCTCTGAAAATTTATGACTGATAATTTTAAAATTACTAGAGAACATAAGCATATGTTTGAGATCTCTTGGTAATCATGCTATATTGAAAAATGTTACACCATTTCCGAGCAAAATTATCAACTCATCTATAATCGTATTTTTCCAAAAAACATCTTAGGTAAAAACACCTAACTATAATAGTATGACAAAATTAATAAATGAGTTATCAGCTCACCACATAAATTCAATTTGAAAAATAAATAAAATATAATTAATATCATTTTTGTCGACAAATTTTAAGAAGCTAACTCTGAATAGAGATCAATATAGAAAGAATAAGATCAGCTTTGAGAGACCGTTTGGAACGATTCCAAAAACCTGAGCCAAGAAAGCTATTGATGAATTGTTAATCAACGTGATGAATTGTTAATCAACGTGAAACTCTTTTTCAAAGAATTCCTTAGCAATTTACACTACATATTTAACCTAATTATCATTTCATATTAATTTTATATTCAGCAATTTTGTAAATTATATATATATATATATATATATATATATATATATATATATATATATATATATATATATATATATATATATATATATATATATATATATATATATATACTGACTGGTTTTTTCTCGTTTTTGTCACTAATTTTTTCTTACCTTATCTGTTTCTCCTTTTATCTACCTATCTCTTTCTCTCTCTCTTTCTCTCTCTCTCTTTCTTTCTATTTTTCTCTTTTTTTCTCTCTTTTTTCTCTTTCTTTTTGCCCCTCCCTTTTTTTCTTCCTCCCTCTACCTCTCTTTTTCTTTTTTCTCTCTTTCTTTCTCTCTGTCTATTCATCTATCTTTTTTCTCTCTTTTTCACCCTTTCTCTCTTTTTTCTCACCCTCTTTCTTCCCTATTTCAATTTTTCTTTTCCCTTCCTCCTATTTATGTGGGACGGCGTTTGGCTTGCTCGCTCCCGTCAGCGGTCGGCTGCAATCCCCCTTTCCGGTAATAAACACTGCGAGGCGTAATTCACTCACACTGCTCAGAGATATCAAGTTCAGCCTTCACTGCACCTAGCAATAGTCAAATAACCTATCGGTTTAAAAGAGACCACTTTTGTTTTTTTCGAGATGGGGTGGAACACTTTATGACATGTATTGCCCCGGCACTGAGCTCAACAATGCTTGATAGAGATATAATTTTTTCAAGCCACTAGTTACGTTTCGACAACTTAATGTCTCAAGTACAAGATAACCAGTGGCGTAGCTAGGGTGGGGCGGCGGGGGAGGTTTGCCCCGGGTGTCACCGGTTTTGAGGTAAAACCTGGCTGCGATTCAAAAAAACCTTACACAAACTCCATAAAATGAAATAACGGCTTAAATTCTTAAAAAATTTAAATAAGTGTCTAGGTTGGAGCGCTCATTTTGATGAGGTTCTGGCTGCAATTTGGGAATTTGGAAAACAATAAAATTCAGACACCAGAGCCTCTGGTCCAGAGGTGCTGCTCAAAACCTTATGCCAGCGTTATGTAATTTAACTTTTCTTTGTTACCACTTCTTTTGAAATTATGTACTAAGAAAAATAAATTGCACTCAAATTGCATTGCAAAGTAAAAGCTTTAGTAACAAGTCAATATAATTGTTCTTATCTTATTTTGAGTTGTGGAAGTTTTATTTTGCATTTATCTTACAAATATGGTTATCAAGAGCAAGGAAATAATTAAATGCATTAACTGTGGTATGTATGGAAGCGGTGAAAACTTCATAGATTCCGTATGCAACAAATGTTTGAGAATTAACAAGTTGGAGAAAGAGGTCGAGAAATTGCTATTAAAGACATCTGTAAAAAAAGAAGAGGAAGGGAAAAACGCTTTGAAAAACAGCTGGAGGTATGGAAAAAGAAAGCATATAAAAAACTGAAGAAAAGTTTGCTGAGTTGCTTGTTTCCAAATCATTAGCAGCCAATAATAATGGGACTAAGAAAAGTAAGGAAACTAACGTTTCAATTGTAGAAGAGGAGTGGACCAAAAAAGAAATAAAGGCAATAAAAGAAAAAGCAAATAAAGTAGAAACTAAGATAAACAAGTAAAGGAAAAACGAGTTTTTCAACACAAGCTTTGATTTCAAATACACTTGATTTAGAAATACGAAAGATGTTCAAACTAAGTTGTTTTTTTAATTGAATCATGTATTGTCATCCAATATAAAGCTATGCTGAAAGTTTCTTAGCTAGTCAAAAAGCTGGCTAAATTTTACTTGCAAGATTTGCGTACAGAGAAAGACACACACACAAAAACAGAGATTGTAACCTAAATAAAAGTTTGCAAAAATACAGACCAGCATGAACTTAGAAGAAACAACATTATAATTCATAGGATGGCAGAGAGTGCTACAGATAAAGAAGATCAGAAGAGAACCGATGATAAAAAAATCTGTGTTGTCACTATTTAAAGTACTTGAAGTATCTTGTGAATCGCGATTAATTCCGTTAGTTAACGCTAAAGAATTAGCGCTTTAAAAAAATTAACGCCTTTAAATATTTTAACGACTAGTCTAAATTTTGCACCAAAATATAATATTAATATCTATTTTTTTGTTATTAAATGTTTTTATTTAACTTCACTCGTCTCTCTGTTTGTTTGTTTGTTTGTTTGTTTGTTAGCCTGTTTGTTTGTCTGTGTTGATCAAATCTTAGAAACAAAAATTCACACACTTTTGGAACACCTAGAGCTCTAAAACTTTCAAGAAATCTTTTTTCTGGATGGCAATACATGAATTGAATGTTTCCGACATGAATTAGGCCTTAAATCAATTAAAATTAATCAAATCAAATTAATCAAGTTGTTCATGTATAAGTCGCCAGAGGTCTAAAATAATTAAACAGTACGGATGTTTATTTATAAGTCGCCTTTAATATACAAGATTGAGCGTAACGGTTGTTTTAGATTCAAAAGTTTTAGTTCGTTGACTCTGATAAAGAGGCAAATAAAAGCATTTTTTAAATGTATTTTACATATTTACTTGTTCGACGTACTTTTATCCATTTTCTTGTACCTCTCATAGAAAGAGGGAGAGAGGGAGAGAAAGAGAGAAAGAGTGAGAAAGAGAAAGATAAAGAGAGAGAGAGAAAAAAAGAGAGAGAGAAAGTACTGGGTTTGAAACAGAAATTGTATCTAAACATTTTGCGTTAAAATCACGATAAACTCTCGATTAAAATTTTTAATCGTATGCGATTAAACGATTAAAGATTTTAATCGATTCGCAGCTCTACTTTAACGGGTTTGAGACTAGGTTTGACTATCTTCAGTTTGCAGTCTTTCTTTTCTTTCATTAATAAATTACTAAAGATACGAAAAAAGACTGCAGACTAAAGATAGTAAACAAGTAAATTAAAAACTAATTTTTAAAACCCAATGCTTTTATATGTAATTAAAACACAAATTTTGCAATTAATCTTTTAATCTTAATTTTAATCTGCCCAACCATGATAATGATAATTGACAAATTCCTTAGCTGATTATCATAAGAAACTTACTCTCTATTTATTCATAGAAAACTAGGTTTCCAAGCCAGTCCAAGCACCTAATGTTGAGTTGAATAAACAAACCGCTTTACTTGACTAGCTTCACAATTCCCTTGGCAAACTTCCAGACTACCACATAATGTTAAATAAACAACTTAGCTAGCTTCCCATGAGAAAAATTTTATTCAATTTGCGGTTTCTTGTTTATTGTAAAACTAATAATTAAATATTGCATTGTCTTCTATTTTGAGCATGTATGCAAAATTTGAAAAAAATCTATCATCAGGAAGTGACTCAAAAATTGATTGCAAGATTTGAAACAGACAGAGAAACAAACAGAGACGACGAGTAGATAAAAGCATTAGGAAAAAAATTCTCCTGCGGCGGGCTTTCTTTCATTTTTCAAACTTGAGCCCTTCCAGCATTTTTTGCTGGTTGCACTCCTGGATACACGAGGCTAAAGTTCATACGAGTTCGATCGGTGGACCGAAGGCAATAAAAAAAAAATATTAGCAGGGATATGGGATATAATTAAGTAGATATAATTCAAAAAGTATGATTAATACTGCTTTTATCAACTAATCTAAATACTCAATCATGGGTGAGCTGGAACAGATATTTTTTCTATTTGGTGGAAAAATCTTGAGGGGGGCCGTAGTTCCCCACCCAATCCACGCCTCTGGTGTCACCCATGCTAGCTACGCCACTGAAGATAACCACTAATGTACAGCTTTTTTTTTATAAATAGACAAACAATACTTCATTTGTTTTTGGCCCGTTTTAATTAGTGTAGTACAAAAATGGAAACATTTTCTCGAAATATCCAGTCAATTTTCTAGCCAGTAAGAACAAATAGCAAATTCAGAAATATAAAGGAGGAATTTGCGAAAAAAATTGATTTTTATGGCTTACTGATGTAAAATAATAAAGTACGATAAAATGGCAAAAGAGTTGACTTTTAATCCAGAAATGAACAAGACAAAGGAAGCGGTGTCTACTCATTAGTACTCAAGTCATAGATATCTATAGATACGCCCTGCTGTGCTAACGTTCGCCTTCAACACACGGCCGCCGAGTTTACTCCAGCCGAGACCTAAAACTGCACAATAAATAAACAGGGATGACGATAATATGTATACGACTTACGATAGTTTTCTCCCTAATTTCGTTTTATTGAATTAGTCTGTATTTATGAATGATTTTTCTTATTGAAACACACAAATAAGGGATTTTGTTTTTATTTCGAAGAAAATGAGTTTTATGGGTGTTTTAGTCTAGTTTAGTTAAGTTTAATTTAGCTAACATACCAATTTCACTGCACAAAAATATTGGTCTTAATTTTAATATTACTCTTGACATTATTTTTACATATAATAGCAGCTACTATTAAAAGTAATTTTTTTTAGTGGAAATTTAAATTTTCATACTGTGGAAAACATTATTGATATTCGGAAGTAGAAGCAGAGTTATTGGCTTTTCTGCATACTGGTTTATGTAAGAATGTAAACTTTATTTTGTCTTTTTGTGTCTATTACAGAGTAACACATGTTCGAGTTTATTTTTTTTCACTGTAGATTTATTTTTAATGACAAATGCATCATTGGCTAATCAGAAGTAAGTCTTGCAACGTAGCCTGTTGGATAAGTTCACCATATGGAAGTCATGGATTGAAATTGATGTTCATTTGCTCTCCTTAATGATTTCTTTTTTGTACAATTGCAACATAAGCTTAGTTAAACTGGATAATATGAATGGAATATTTGCATTTAATAGCTTGAGTAAGGGTTGATATTGTGCTTGTTCACTGATTATCAACTATTTTGATCAAGATTCTCAAGAATTATTGGCCTTTCTGCATACTGCTCTCGTTTTCAATGATTGCAATTGAAGGTCAACAACAAACGTTTGTAAGTTTTATTAAAGATGTCCAATATGTAGATGTTTAACCAATAAATAATTTTAGCTGGAGAAGAACAAAACCACTAACTTTATTATTCCCCTTTAAAATGAGTTATTTTATTTAATGTTTTCCTAGCATTATTTCTTTGCAAGTTACTGTTAGTTAGTTTGCTTATATAATTTAATCGCAAAGTTATATATATGTTCGAAATATGTTTTAACAAGGTGAAGTAATGGTTTTCAATACCAAAGGTAGTGTCTCTAATGTGATCATCAAAATTGAAAGGGTCTTTGTTACCAAAATACTGTTCAATATCCTGTCAAAGTTCACTTTTTCTGACAAACGTTGAGCTGATGTGTTCCTTCTCAGAATTGTTTCAATATAATCACATATCTGAAAGATAATTACCAAATAAATATATATAGTAAGTAATTATATATATATATATATATATATATATATATATATATATATATATATATATATATATATATATATATATGGGGTCCGACGGATTCCATTAATGTGGTTTGGAGATTATTTGAGCGGTAGAACTCAACAGGTCCACTACAACGAAGTTACTTCATCAACGCGGCGGGTAACTTGTGGTGTGCCTCAGGGGTCGGTGCTACTCCTATACACTTATGTTAACTTTTATTTCTCTGTCTCGGTTCGTATTTAAATCTGAATTTTCGTTTATAGGTCGTCCAGTTAGCGGGAAGTAATTCCCTTTGGATGAACCTTTTGAGCACTTGATTTTTTTTTCTTTATTTATAACTTCACTGTTGTACTTAATTGTTTTGTTTCGTGCTCAATAAATAAAAAAATAAAAAAATATATACACATATATTTAAAATGTTGATTACTTTTACTAGAGCTGAACTTGGTTCTACCAATGAATTTCTTGGACCATTTTTCATCAGGATTAAGCAGCAGTTGGTGCGATGATGTCGTGTTCCGCTATCTAACAGCACACTCTTGCAGATAACACAATTTATTCTTTCTAACAGTTTGAATGCTACCCATCCTGTTATGTATGTAACTGCATTTTCAAGTATAGCTTTAACCTGTTTATATTAATACAAGTTTCAATCAATTTATATTAATTATTTTGAAATTTCATTTGATATCAATAGCTAAAAATAAACTAATTTATCGGATTCAAACAAGATCAAAATGTTAAAAAACAGATTATATCCAAAGATATTAAAAAATTTACATTTGTAGATAGAAATGAATAATTGTCTTCTTGAAAGTAATTGTTGACGTTTATTTCAGGTCCTTGAATATCGTCTACAAACAACACTTCTTCTGAAGAATTATCCAGTAAAGAAACATTACCATTATAGTCATTGCTTTGGCTTGGTATTGTGTAGATCAACATGGTTTTGTCTTGTGGAAATGTGTTTCCATTATTATTAGGAATGATTCCACACCTTACAAGAATTCTTCTGAACACTCCTTGGAATTGTGAGCTGGTTGGATTGTTATTCCAACCACCTATTTAAAAAAAAAGGTTTTGATATTTATTTAATTTCTTTATCCAGTACTTCAGCATAGTTTTATTAGCCGTTGAAGAATTTTAAAATAACATACATTAGTTTATCAAATGTATACTTACAGACTCGCCTTACTGCATTGAAGAACAACTCCAAATGATCCTGAGAAAACTTGTACATCAAGATAGAATTCTGAGTTTTCAATAGCTTTTCTGACATTGCAATAGTCGTCGTTATTGAAGTTACAAGCCCAGTGACACAAGTCTGGCTAAAAATTAATAGTTGATTTTTAGAGAATTTTAACAGCATTTTTTCTATCACTTATATTTTATAATGTTCTTTCACTTCTGCAGTTGAAAAAAAGTTATGCATCGAACAACGTACAAATAAATAACCTTCTACTTTTATACAACATCTGACCCTGAGATGTTCTCAATGTCATCAAATATTCCTTTGATTTATTTAGATACTCTTTTTTTTCAATATAATTGTTAACAGTAATAGGACTTTTGAAATCTCGACCAAGTTGGCTTTTACTGTTTAAAATGTCAAAGGTGTTGTTAATGATTTCTAGGAATGTAAACCAGCCAGTTGTACGCCTCGTCTTCTATTGGCAGTTTGGCAAACTTTCTCATAAGCTCTTTGTTGTTGCCAACTAGTTCAAGAGGGATTTCTAAAAGTGAATTAATATTTTACTAATAATTCAAGATATTATAACATTTAGTTATCAGCTATGTTGCCTAATTAAGATAACTTTTCAATGAAATATATAAGTTCTTTTCTATGTAGTGGAAGGATTTCCAAACAGGTATATGGAAACAAGGTGTATTTTTTATCAATTCTCAAAAGAAACCGTTACAATTGTTTTAAGTCAGTCATTTGAAAGCAATCTCTTAAAGTATGAAGTTTAATACTAATACTGTAGCCATAGATATCTATGACTGTAGCATATCAAAATATTCATAACAATTTGATTTAATAAATATATCCGAACCACTGTATCTTAGAAGTCTTTGCTTCAATTCATCATTGATAATTTTCATGTCTTTAATGGTGTTTATTAAAGACTGATTTTTTAGTCTATATCCTTGAATTAAGTTGTTCTTGTAATGTAGAGCTTTCCTTTTCTTTTCTACCTGGTCATGCCATGAATGTATTTTTCTTTTTAATGTACGTGGAGTTGGAAGACTGTAATTATGTTCCTGCAATAGAAGACCACAACTGGAATAAATATAAAATTATGAACACGTTTCTTGAACTAATTGTAAAAAATAGAATTACAATTTTGTCATCCTATTTATTTAATGAAGAAGATAATAATAATGAACGAGAAAAGCTCAACAAAACCAGTCTTTTATTTTAAAACTTTGCAAACATTTCAGTAAAGTAACTTTTATTATTTGACTAACTTGGATAACTTTGACCGGAGTTCTCACATATGAATTGCTAGCATTATTTGACACCTACAAATAATTAATCATTTAGCCTTTGTATTACTTTAATTTAAAGATTTAATAAACATAATAACTTTCTAATTCTTTATAACCTTCAGCTACAAACATTTCCTGCAAGTAAAAAGTACCTGTATTTGGCTAGGCAGGTGAAGTCTTGGCACACTGCCTTTCTTCAATTTGCTTGACCCTTCATATGGCTCATACTGTTCAACATCAAAATGTCTACTGCAAACCCTTTCACCTACTTTAATTCTTCTACTACCTGCGTCACCAAAAATTGCTTCCTGCCAAGTTTCATTGACTTTAGCAACTTTAGGAAATCTTAAATTAAAAATAAGCAGAGCTTTGAAATGGAACCATTTTAACAATAAAACACTCAACTCTAAAAGTTACCCAGATCTACACAACAAATTAATTATATGGAAAGCTTTAAAAACCTGTGCATAAATACATTATCTTTAGATTTCGAACTTTTGCAGCCAGGAACTATGCAATTATCCGGCATTTCTTTAGTTTTGAAATAAGCAAAAGTAAACTATGGCGTAAGCAGACGAAATTTAGTGATAAGGATATAAATAGCAACCAATCAAAACACCTTATGTAACTAAAGTCTTTTATAGATAGAAAAAAAATTCACAATAGTATTGTGTTTATGTAAATTGTTTATTTTATTTTATTAACTACTTTAAAAAAAATTAACATTTTGTTCAACTTCGATTTCAGATGTAAACATTAGAAATTTAGTTTTAAAATTGTTTTTATTTACAATTATATTTTGTTTCATGTTTTTTTAATTAGTTTAAATTTTTTAAACTTATTTTCTACTTCGAAAGTTATGAATTGTTATATACTATGCTGGAGTAGCCGGCATATATATCTATGCCGGCCGGCCGGCCTAGGAAAAATGTGCGTATGGCGTATCTATAGATATCATGACTCAAGTACTCATCACACATGGGCTCCATTTACTTCTCACTACATAATATAATTCCAGCTTTGCCTCTAGCAGAGTCATAATTAGTAGAGAAAGAAAAAGTCCCTATAGGGATTAAAATTTAAAAAAATCACTAATTTATTTCAATTAGGTATTTATTTATTAACAATATTGTAAATGCATACTTAGCGCCTAATTGGCTTTTAGCTTTTCCCATGTTGGGGTCAAGCGCTTAAGCGCCTCTATTAGTTGCTTTGCTCATGTTGTAATTCGGCGTTGTATTTGGTTTCGTGAAGACCGCGGTTGTGTGTGGAAGAATTACTATAAGTTCAAACATGAATCTGGTTGAAGATGACGATGAGGACATGTTTTCGTCTGAAGAAGAGTCGTCAGAATTTGATACTACATCAGAACATGAACACGAACCAATCTATGCAGAATTAACTCCGCTGGAGCCTTTGGCTGAATTCCAAAGTGATCAGATTTGCAAGCAAAGTGGCGGACATTTTGAGAGCGGTTACATGGATTCATCCAGTTTAGAATACATTCCTCCTTTGTCACCGGTTCCAACTGATTCGAATGATAGCCGCTGCGCAAGCCACAACTCGTCTGTTTTAATGTTGCTCGAATCCGAATCAAAAGGTTTCTTTTCATTTTTCCTTGATGATAGCAAGCGCAGTTTTGACTCGGATTCTATTCACGTCTCCAAGAATGGAGATTCTCAGCCGACTTTCTTGACAGAGTTGGGTTCTCCATGCACCCCTGATAGAGTAATAGACTGGTCAGATGTTGAATTGGATACTAGAAATGTTGCAGAAAGGGTAAAATGATTTTTATTCAAACTAAATTTGAAAGATTTTGGTCTAATTTTCTATTTACGACAGGTAACTTCCGAGCTCAGACGGCTAAACATATCGCAGGTCTTATTTGCCCAAAAAATTCTTGGTCGAAGCCAAGGAACTCTGAGCGACTTGCTGCGAAATCCAAAACCCTGGGCCAAGATGAAGTCTGGCAGAGAGACATTTGGTCGAATGTTGAAGTGGCTTCAAGAGTCAGATGCCGAAAGGCTTGCTATTCTCTGTTAGTTTTGTTACTAAAGATTTTTACCAAGTTTATTATTACTGTATAAAAATTTTAGATGATTTTTTATTGTTTTCTTTTTAAATTTGAAACTGCTTTTTAATTTTTTGAAGTTTAACTTAGTATCCTGCCGATTTTTTTAAAAACTGACTTTGTAATTTGTTTTTATTTTACAGCATCTTCAAAGACAAAGCCTTTCCAAGCCTCTTTAACGTCGTCTCCAAGTTTCATTAAAAAGTAATCATGTCAGCGTCATGTCTGTCTTGTTTTTATGTCATCATAAGCTTTCTTATATCATTCCATAACCGTCTAAAAGTTATAAGAAATTGGTTTTCTTCTAGTCTCCTCCTAATTTATTTCAATGCGAGTCATCTGTACACTTTTTTGAGTGAATTTTTTCTAAGTCCTGATTTCCAAAATATGGATATGTTCATTCCAT
Source organism: Erpobdella octoculata (assembly GCA_963978895.1). NCBI lineage: Eukaryota > Metazoa > Annelida > Clitellata > Hirudinida > Erpobdellidae > Erpobdella > Erpobdella octoculata. Next base: position 19,700,637 of record OZ022247.1, on the reverse strand, counting down.
CAGTATGCAAGTTTTATTTATATTTTGGTTCTGCTAGATAACTAAAATTAATGTAACAGGTGTCCGCAACTCTTATTAGCTGCCATGTGCTAGTCAAACCATATAGTCGAGTCAAGCCATCAATGACGGCAATCATGACTTATTTTGATAAAATTTATGTCTATTTTTTTTATTGTTTCATCAAAGTTCCTAATTTTTCCGTTATTTCGTTTTTCCGTTTCGGATTAGAGCCGCAACTGTGTGTGTCCGTGGATGCAATGTACAAAGTTTTTATTTCTCTTTCTTAGGTTCTGTAAACATTTTTTCCCTGTTATGATCCTTTACTTATTTCAGACCACCCGTCTCTTGATGATGTTTTTTCTATTTATTTCATCGATCGATCATAATCATGTTCTACTTCCAGCGTTTTTATGTTCGTTTTTATAAGAATGAAACTTTGTCTACTTCTTGGTAATTATTATTCTGTTATTTATTATTTATATATATAAATATATACGTGTGTAAGTTATTATTATTATTACTCTGCACTTCTATTTATTTTATACTGTATCGTTCATTTACATATCTGCAACTTTGCATACTAATCTTATTAATTTGAGATTTATATATATATATTTCCCATCTCTGAATCTTTCTAGTGGCTGGTCTGATCACATCTTTGACATTCCTTGTATGTTCTGGTTCCATGGTAACCAGCAGTGACAGGTCTCTGTAAACTCGATAGACATTGCTGCTATATTCATGCAAGAAGTTCGCCGATTTAAAAAAATCGATTTTTTTTTGTAGGTCCTTCCTTCAATGATTCAGTATTGTTGTTCTCATCGTCTCATGTTTATCATCATAATGGAAGTGCGGGTCGTTCACAGTTTCAAATCAATTTTTTTGTATTATTTTTTTTTTACATTCCAACTTATAGTATTCCTTCCGTTGGTACGTTTTCAAGAACAAAAAGTGTTCATTTAATTTACATTCATTTTTTTATTGTAGCTGTTCAATGAGCAATTTAGAGTAATATTGAGTTTTTTTTATCATTTATGAAGAAGGAGCCTGTTAGTACTAATAAATGGTAGTCAAATTCAGCACAGCATAAGAAAGAAGATGATTGTGCCTCTGTGCAGAGTCGTTTTCAAGAGCCCTGAAAATTTAATCACATTCGTTGATATGATATCGTGTATTTTATGCATTGCCATTTTTCTAGTTAATTTTGTCTTAAAAAAATTTAATATGGTTCAGTGGCATAGCAGAACCAGGCTTATTTTTGTTGGCCGTTTTTATCATTCATGCTAGAAAACTAATAATTTGAAAGAAATGATTGCTTGTGGAAGAGCAACAGCAGTTTAAATAGATAAACTTGGAAAGGTAAAGATCATAAAGTTTAAAGTAGAGGAGCCATAGGTAGTCATGTACTTGATTGCAAAAAAACTGACATAAATAGCCATTCAAAGTACTAAACCGCATATATAGTCTCGTCTCAAAACTCAGTGGGTTAGCAAAGTCCATTTTAATATATCAGAGTTTCAATATAAGTGAGTCTGAAATAATGTATGCTATGACTATTGTGTTATGTCTTGAGAATTTGATATAGATAATCTTTGAAAAAGCATTCTTTACCTCAAATTAAAGTCTTTTAAAATAGAAGTGAACTAAATAATTCAATATCAACAAAGGAAATAAATCAGCTCACTATTTCTACTATGGTGTTTTACAGGCAAAGTTTTGAGTTGATTCTTTATTTGAGTTGAACAGGCAGACCTGATGAACAGTACTTCATAAGTTTGTATTCAAACGTTTTTTTAGAGATGGCATAGAAGTTGGCTTGTTTATGATATGTAAACTCACATGCAAAAAAATATGAATTTTTTTTATGCTATATACATATGAACAAGAATTGTTTCTAAGAAATAACAATAAACCCAAACAATTGAGGCTAGAACCCAATGTTCTATAGTATTTCTGCATTTTCATTAACACATTATCCACACTCAAATAAATGTTAATTAATAAAACATAATAGAAGAAACAACAGAGCTAAAAAAATGTTCTCAGTTTTCTTCTGGGGCATTTAAAAATTTATTGAACAAGGCCTTCAAGGTTTCGCAAACCCTTACAGCAACCTTTTCATCTTGACATTGAAGCACCAAGCAATCATACGTGTGTTCTTCATCTCTTTCAATCTTGAAGACGAGGTTGCTCTTTTCATTAGCATCATTGAAATACACAATCTGTTAAAGCACAAGTATATATTAATAAAATAAAACTTTGAATATAAACGTTCATGTTTACAACTTTAAATAAATATAATAAAATTTCTAGCCTGGGCTACTGAATGCAAAGGGTGTCTGTGTATCACATTTTCGTCTGAAGCTTTAGTAATTTTGAGACCAAGAGGAGATACACTGAAATAAACCAAATTTGATTCTTCTGCAAAAATTGGCAGCCGACAATCAAGTTGGGCTTCCTCAATTTGGTCAATCAGTTGAACATCTATGTCACGTTCACCACTTTGAAGACTTACACCAGTAACTTCGCCCAAAAAATACATGGGAATTTTTTCAAGAGAACAATTAGACAAATTATTATACATGACCAATCATTAGCTATTAAAAAAAAGTTTTGACAACTCTTACTCAAGCTTCAAGTATATGACAAAAAAGCAATCAAGGGCTACTAGGCTTGCAGCTAGTAGCTAGTGTCTTGAGATGTGACAAGTATATAGATATCAAACTTGTAAAAGGTGGGAGTTAGAGTCTACTTACTAGTTCACTAGTCTACTAGTTTAGAGTCTACTACTTTAGAGTCTAACAGTACATGATCAGGTAGACAGGCAAGGTAGAATAGGTAAGTAGACAGGTACAGGTAGATGTCGATGTGACATACACTTTACTTTTGATTCACTTGTAGCAAACCGACGTTGATTAGCTCTGCGAATAGTAAAAACATGCTGACATGCTATTTCACATTTATATTTTTATAAGCGTTGATACCACACGCCGTAAGACCAAGATAAAACAAAAACTTTGATAAGCCGGGTCTACAAATTTAAAAGTAAACCCAACCTTTGAAAATTAGTTTTGCGTAGTATTAGAAGCATAGATATATATGATTAGAAGTTTAGAAGTGTTTTTTGTCAGTTATATATAAATATATAAAAATGATTGTCTTTTTGTCTATCTATTTGTCTATAAGAATAAATAATAATAACATAGTTTAGAGTGGTTCAAACATGGGTTCAGAGGACTAAAAAACCTGTCTGTTATTTAGTGTTCTATATAAATCAAAACCGCTAAACCGATCTCAACAAAATTTGACATTGAGGTAGATCTCAAAGAGGAAAAAATCCTACCAGACCAAAAGTTCGCATGTACAGACATGAAAGGTTATTGCGTAACAAAATTCAAATTTCGTTAAAGTAACAGTTTGAAAAAAGTTTCAAGCAACTTTTAACAAATCTATTTAACGTTTTATGGGCAAAATGCAGTTAAGAAAAAAGGAAAAAAGAAAGAAAGTGGGAAAGCAAGTGAAAAAACGAGCGAGAGCGGAAGAGCCAGCGGGAATTGGAAAGCGAGCGAGAGCGAGAAATGAAAGGGATTGGAAGCGGGAAAACAAGCGGAAAAGGAAAAGGGAGCAAAAAAAGATAAACGAGAAGAAGGAAAAGGAGGTAGAGGAAGAAAAAAGAATTCCATCTCGTGGAACAATAAGTAATTGACTTCTTTCCAGTTCTGGCCAGTTCGGTCTAATAATTTGTGAACTGTGACGCTACAATCGAACGTTTTCTTTTCACATTCCAACGTGGCTCTTTCGTCGGTGTCAACTTTCGTATCGTCCAGCGGATCTTTCTCAAATCATCACCGTCTTCTCTCAAATCATCACCATCTTCTCTCAAATCATCACCATCTTCTCTCAAATCATCACCATCTTCTCTCAAATCAGTGTCTTCTTTTTTTGTCAAGTTAGCTTTGACGTATTTCTCCATTGGAGTTTCGTCCGTTTTTAAATCCTCGGCTGCTTCATCCGAGTCAGATTCGTCACTAAAATCTGACTCTGAATATTCGGTGCCGTCGTCTGTTATGGAGGCTTCCGTTTCAGAACCGTCGCTGTATGGGTAAGAGCCATAGTTGTTATTGCAATTATTATAATCATCATCGTCAATTTCATCCTCATCGTTTTGCATTTCGTTTTCAACATTCTTCTCATCTTCTTTAGTTTTGTTTTCGACGTCCAAACCAACTGTATCACTGTCACCATCTTTGCATGGTTCATCATGAGCATCTTTGCAAGGTTCCTTATCATGACCGTCTTTGACAGGCTCATCATCATGACCCACCTGACTTGTGCAGTCTGTACGGCCGTCATCCGTCACTTGCTCCGGGACACAGCTGGTGGACTCCAGTTCAAATTGGGTTTCGTCGCAGCAACCCATATCACCAGCAACCCGCTGGTCCAGAACCGTGTCCACCACTGCCTCAGCCAACCCTGCGACCAAACTCTCAACAGTTGTACCGGCTGCTGCTACTTTGTTTTCGTGGCCAAGAATCATTCCTTCTCCTGTCTTCCCCTGTGCTGCCATGTTTTCTCTCGTTTGTTGTCTTTCTTCCTCCAGCAATTTTTTTTAATTTATTCCGCTTAACCACAGCTTCCTCGTCAATATCGAATAAATATTCATCATCGTTTGGCCCATAGCCTTCATTCACTAACGCGGCTATGAGGCGTTCCATAAGTTCGTTCTTTTTACCACGTTTCTCCAGCTCGTCTTTCAATTCACTCGACCAAAGCTCATCCAATGATTTCAAAACCATTTTTCTAATCTCACTTCAAGACACCAGTGTTGTAAAATCGTCAAATCGTATTACAGGTCCAGAAGAATGGTTTTCTAGTTTATTGGATGATAATAAATAAAGTTTGGTTAATGTTACTCATACCTTCTAATATATTCAATGTTAATAAAATACTTGTCGGAATATCAATAGATGGGAAAAGTGAAATCAGTACCATAGATATAACAATATATATATATGTTTGTGTGTGTGTGTTCATTTCTTTGTTTAATTTCTGAAAAATTAGATTTTCTAATTTTATACAATTTTTATCCAAATCTGCAGTACCTACCTAGCTACCTATGCCATATAGCTTTGGTCATAAATTTAACTTGTTTTGTGTTTTTATCATTACAAGAAGGCTTAGAAATTGGTAAATAATTTTCACCTCATTATTTTGTCGAATTAGACATAGCAAGTTTTAAAATTAAAAATATATTATTGAAAACCCAGTTTTCTGCTTGTATCTTATATTTGAACCATCATTTTTGTCTAATTATAGATTAGTTTATTCACCGTTACAACCGTTGAACGTGAAATTTTCAGAAAGGTCTCTTTTTTCTAAATAGAAACTTTCAATTATCCCATGCCGGTTAACTCTATTCAATAATATATAGAGCTTTACCAAATCATTGCACATATATGTATTTGGACTATACAACATCTATATACCTTTTCAGCACGACCCTATAGTAGCTATTGAGTGGATTGAGTGAGCATTTTAAATCAAATGTCACTATTTTTATAATGTTAGACACCCAATGACACTGCTTAAAACTGACCTATCAAGATGTTTCTCACGAGTTTATGTTTTTAAATGTGGAACACATTACGGAGCAGCACCAAAATTTAAATGACAACTAATTATTCAATTTATCTTTAATTAAATATTTAAAATAAAAAATTAGTGAGTTTTTAATTAAGTGTTTTTTTTTCATATTTAATCTAATTTCTTATAGACTGGAGGTACTGGTCCTGGATATGGTAAAGTTGTGGCTAATAAGCTGATGCTTTGTAAGCTGAGTCGTAGGACTTCCCCGGATATTTCGAGTTGTAATATTTTACATCTATCTCATCAATGGTAGGCTGAAGCTTGAGAAGTAGACGAGCTTTGATGTCGAAGTATTTTTTGAAGTCTTTGTAGGAGATGTCATATTTTGAACCACCATAGCCCTTGTCATAACCTTTGCCAGCTGGGTATGCCGCTGGTGCATAATCTGGGGAGTAATCGTCATAGGAATCGTAACCTGAACAAATTATTGTGTTTTATTTTATTTTATTTTTTCTTAATAAAAATCTCAACACCTTCTCATTTTATAAAGAAACACAACATAAAACATAAATGTAACATAAGTCCCATCATAAAACATAAATGTTACATAAGTCCCATCATACTTAATAACTGTTTCAGTCTTGGTCCCAACAACGGTTTTGTTAAGGCATCGGCAACTTGGAGTTCTGTCGTGACGCGCTCCAATGAAACTTCTCCTTCTGAGACTTTTTCTCTGACGAAGAAATGCCTGATAAGTATGTGCTTTGTTCGTCTGTGTAGTTCTGGATTATGTGCTAAACGAATTGCTGCTTCATTGTCAACTAAAATTTCTGGTTTCTCCCTTTAGTTCAACAATGTCGTTCAATAATCGTTTGAGCCATACTACTTCACGAGTTGCTTCACTTGCTGCAACAATCTCTGCTTCAGTAGTGGAAATGGCGACTGAGGCTTGACGCTGACTAGACCAACTGACTAGAGGTGTGCGCGGGGACGACTTTTCGTCCCCAGCCATCCCGTGAGTGTCATCCCGATCCATCCCCGCCAGTATCATCCCCATCCCCAACCATCCCCGCAGTGTTTCATTCCCATCCCCAACCATCTCCGCAGTCTTTCAGTTTTTCATCCCCATCCCCATCCATCCCCGCACTTTTTATTCCATTTTTTAATCAATTCTGTACATCCTGTATTTTTCAGTACATTATTTCAACCCAACTATAACTTAAGTGTTGATATATAGAATTATAATTACACCGTAATATGACTCAATACAATTAATTTATTTATTTAAGTCCATGAATAAATAAAAGTCGATATGAGTGCTTAAACCATCGTACCATCGCGCGATTTTCACTTAGGATTTAATTGGATTTTAGTCATTTACCGCAAAAACTCGTCCCCAAACGTTGCGGTATTCCCGCAACGTCTGTTTCCATCCCCGCGGTAACCCCGCAACGTCATCCCCATTACCGCGGTATCCCCACATCATTCGTCCCCATTTCCGCGGAATTACCGCAAAATCCGCGGTATTCCCGCTGTCCCCACTACCGTGCACACCTCTACAACTGACCACTCCTCCGGCAAACATGCATAAAACTCCTGATGTTGATCTTCCACTTGTCTTGTCTCCTCCATGATCAGCATCACTGTAGGCTGTCAATGCATTGCTCTGTCCAGATTTATAAATGATACCAATATCAACTACTGTACCTTGCAAATAACGGAAGATTTGTTTAACCTGAACTACATTTGACTTGCTGGGATTTTCCAAACTTCTGGATGCTACACCAACTGCATAGGCTATGTCTGGTCTTGTTCCCGTCATCAAGTACATCAATGCACCTACCGCCGATCTGTAAGGAAATTTCACATCTTCAGTTTCAGCTTCATTTCCACTTAAATCCTTCTCAGATTTTGTAATAGGAGTTGAACAGGGTCGACATTGACTCATTCCAAACTTTTCAAGGATCTTCCTAGTGTAAGATGACTGACTGACTTTAACATTTCCTTCTTTATCTTTATTTATCTCTAATCCAAGGAAATACGATGCAGGTTTTGCTGTTATCTTGAACTCTGACTTCAGTTCTTCCTCAAACTCCTGCAACTCTCTCCCGTCCGTACCTGCAACCAGCCCATCATCCACATACAGTGCAAGCATGAGTTTCCTTGCTCCTTGCTTTCGGATGAACAAACATGGATCTGCATCGTTTTGTTTGAAGCCTCGGTGGATCTGGAATTCAGCAAAACGTTTATTCCAACATCTTGGCGCTTGTTTAAGCCCATAGAGACCACGTTTGAGCTTGCAAACTCTTCCTGAATCATCTTTGAAACCTTCTGGTTGCTCCATATAAATTTCTTCATCTAATTTGCTGTACAAAAATGCAGTGGATACATCAAACTGCATGAGTGACATTTTCTCACTTGCAGCAACACTCAACAATGTTTTCATAGTCAATGCCCTTTTTTTGAGAGAAACCTTTTACAACAAGCCTGGCTTTAAAACGTTCGACAGAACCATCTGGATTGTTCTTTATCTTGTAGACCCATTTGCATGGTATTATCTTACGATCTTTTGGAGAATACACCAAGTCCCATGTTTGATTTTCTTTTAATGACTGCATTTCACTGTTCATGGCCTTCAACCATTCATTCTTCTGATCACTTTGAACTGCCTCCTCAAAGCTTGTAGGTTCTGAAGAACTGAACACTTCTGCTGCTATCATCACATAGTCATCAAAACGAGCAGGCCTCTTGATGCATTCACGGTCACGCAACTGTATGCCTGGAGCAGGTGCACCACCCTGTGTCAGTTCATCATCAATGGTAGGTATTTCCTCAGTCACAGCTCCACTGTTTTCAGTTATCTGATCGTCATCAGCATCAGACTCATCTTGATCAGATTTTAATGGCCAATTTTGAACTGTTGTTGTTAGAATTTTCTCATCAAAAACAACATCTCTTGAACGAACTGTTCTATTTCCTGGCTGGAGAAAAACTCTATAGCCATCATCGCCTTTATAGCCAACTAATATACCCTTCTCAGCTTTAGTGTCCATCTTTTTTCTTCGTTGATCAGGAACATGAACATATGCAGTACAACCAATAATTCGCAAATGAGTGATTTTCGGTTTTCTATTGTACCACAGTTCATATGGTGATTTTCCTCTAACACACGTAGGCGCAGTTCGATTCAAGATGTACCCAGCTGTCTGAATCAATTGCGCCCATAAAGCTTGAGGTAATTCTGCATGAGCTAATCTCATGGCCCTGGCGGCTTCTACTAAGGTGCGATTCTCTCGTTCGCTGCATCCATTTTGTTGAGGTGTGTATGGCATTATCAGACGTTGTCGGACACCATGCTTGTGCAAAATTTTCTTCACATCAGCATTGTCAAATTCACCACCATTGTCACTCAACAACTCCATCACTGTATGTCCAGCTGTTTGGCACTCAGCGAGCATCCACGTCAATTTCTCTGACACTTCAGACTTTTCTTTCATGAAGTAGACAAAACGGAAGCCACTGTAGTCATCTTTAAACAGGACAAAATAGCGATAATTTGAGAATGAATTACAAAATGGACCACAAACATCAGTGAGTATTCTTTCGCCTGGTTTTGTTGCTCGAACTCTGGTTCCAAACTTCAGGCGATGTGCTTTTCCGAAGACGCATCCCTCACAAACTTCACCATCAAGACTGACATCTATGTTGAATTCTTGTTTTAAAATTGACTTCACATGTCTTTTGTTTTGATGAGCAAGCCTTTCGTGATACAACTGAATCAAATTGTCGTCCTTTACAATATTTGCTTCTTGTAACTTAGATGGTACAACTGTATCTGCAATCAGCCTGAACAAACCACCATTTCTTTCTCGATCACCAACAAGAACCTCGCTCGGCCCGTCTAATTTTTGGTTGATAGAATCACCATTGCACTGCAGTAAGCTTTCAAAAACTTGCTGTAGGCGGTTTGATATGCAGTTACCTCGGCTTCTGTTGAATCATCCCTCGGTTCGTCTGGTTTTTTAAGTTTCCCTTCTACAACGTCCATGACATCTGGTGTGCCGCGCAGTAGGATCGAAGCTCTACCTTTCCAGTTCAACCAATTTGACTTGCCTTCCAGCGGCTTGATTTGAATTCTCGTGAAATCCATTATTCAAACAACTGTCAACAGGTGTCAGCGATTCAAAAAAAAACGTGATTACTTCGCTGCTCTAAATTACGAAAAATTTCGATCGTAAACTTTTAATAAATTCGAGTTACACAGTTAGTAGCTGACTGAGCCCATAACCTATTGTGTTTTATTTATTTATTTTTTCTTAATAAAAATCTCAACAAAAATCAATAGAAATTGTTTTAATATATAATATATTATTTTATAATAATTTAAAAATGCCATAAATAAATTATTAAAAATGTTAAACCTTGTGATGCGGCAAGAGCAATTGCACCTACAAAAATAAATAAATAAACGCTATAAAATTGAAAGCCAGTTACAAACAATTTGTATGTTTTATATTCCTGTTTTTATTAATTGAAAAAATTATGTTTCCTTTTATGTATTTAATTTAAAATTAAAAGAAAATGTATTTTCAAATATAGGACCAACACAATAGAGTAAGAAGGAACAGCTTCATAATTCTTTGGAGCTAAATAAATAATATAATTGTTAAGATATTAGTTTTGTATTATTAAAAATAAAGTAATTCTATGGGTCATGTATGTACGTTTTGTTAACAGTGGTGAATCAACGATTTCTCAGAAAGGATGATTTTATCGTAAAACACAGCTCAATAATTCAAATTAAAATTTAATTAAAGATTGATTAAATTCATGTAGGAGAATACCCCACCACTAGGACAAGACTGAAACTATATAAAATCTGAAATAAAATTGTTATAACACATACAAATACTTTTTTTGGATAATCTATTAAAGCGATGTAGGAATCTTGCATTTTTCTTGGATTTGTTGCAACTTTGCTAATTTAATTTTTTCTACTAACTTTACCAACCACAGAGTTTAGCAGGATCTGAATGATATCATTTCCTTAAAGCTGAGAGATTTATTATAACATGTTAAACTTTTATTATGCTTTAAAAATCTAATTGGATTTACTGTTCATTATTCAAATTTAGCCATGAAATTAGAATGGCGTTTGTACTTCAATACATCCACAACATTTTTAACTTAAAAGTGTTTTCTAAACAATTTGGTGCGAAGTACATTTCAGGAATGCTCAGGATTATCCTTGAAATATACTAAAAACGTGTTCGCTAATTTATTGTTTCATGCTCCAGCTGCAGCAGGCTCTACTTTAAAACCAAAACTGAAGCTGAAAAAAGTTTCAAATTAGCCAGCTTTAAAGTCCTGTTTTCAAGATATTCAAATAAGACGTTTTCTTTGCTTGTGCCAAAACACAATTTACTCTTTAACCCAAAAAACAATAATAAAAAAATAAGAGCGCAAAAATTTGTTCGTACCTTGAAGTCAGAGAAGATCTTCGCTAAGAAAGTTGATATTATCTGGTTTCTGGGACTTCTTTATATAGGTTTTTTCTAGAACAGCGTGGCAATGCAGAGGCAAGCAAGTAAATGTTACCAATTTGTTAATTTTGTGATGGCATTTAATTGATTTTCTGACGCAAAACCTGTGCTTTTGATTGAAATATCAAGAACTTGTTTCATTTCATCAAACTTCAATCTGGAGCAATCTTGACATTTTATCTTGTTAGAATCGTAAAAGCACACACACATACACCCACATACAAACACACACACATACACACACGCGCGCGTACATACATACATACATACATGCATGCATACATACATACATACATACATACATACATACATACATACATACATACATACATACATACATACATACATACATACATACATACATACATACATACATACATACATACATACATACATACATACATACATACATACATACATACATACATACATACATACATACATACATACACACACACATACATACATACATACATACATACATACATACATACATACATACATACATACATACATACATACATACATACATACATACACATACATACATAAATGTTGTGCGCATTTTATTAAAACATCTATGTATAAGTCACTCTATATGTGAATGTTGATGACACCTACAAGTTCTTGGAATGATCATATGCTCTCAAAAAATCATCCAAACTGTATGAGAGTTTTTTTTTAATCATAAAATTTTCACTACTAATTGTATTTCATAATAAGTAAAGTCTTTGAGTCGATTTTCTTCAATCACTGCAGTGCCCCTCATTGATAAGCCATAGAGATATTTTTAGAAATAATACTAAAGAACGTAACGAGGTACCAATAACATTTGAGTAATATATAAGCTAGCATAATAATTCTTAAAATGGGTGGCCTGTGTTTGCAAGCCAGTTCAATGTTTTGAGAGTTCAAGAATTAATGCTAAAATTAATTTCGAAGATTTTTTTAAACATTTTTCGGTGTCAATGCGTATTGTTAATTTTGCAAACACACAAAAACTTTTGCAAAAATTTGTGTGGATGTATTTCATTCGTATGAGTAAATTTCATCAGGAATGTCTTGGTGTGTTGGTATGAAATGTATCGCTATTTCACTTGCGGTTTTCTGTCTCTTTGTCATGTCTCGTCTATTCTATCCTTCGATAGAAAGAGAAGTAAGTATTATTTGCTTTTAGTTTTAATTACTCAATGTGGTGCAATGCAATACAACACAACACAATGCAATACAATGCAATACATAAACACAAAACAACACAACACAATGCAATACAATGAAATTCAACACAACACAATGCAATACAAATCGATACAGTACAAAGCAATATAACACGATACAGTACAAATCAATACAACTTATACAACATGATTACAATGCAATACAACACAATATAATACAGTGCAATGCAATATACAACACAATATATCAATATAATACACTGCACTGCAATATACAACACGATACAGTACAATGCAATACAACACGTTAGACTATACATTGCAATCGAAACAGAGCAATACAAAACTTCAAAACCATGCAGTTTGCATTAACAGGGGCGCAATTAGGGGGGGGGGGGGCAGGGGGAGGGGTGCAAGCCCCCCAGGCCAAATCGGAGGGTTCGGCAAATTTTTGGGTAGGGGGCTAGAAGTGCTACATTTATTCATAAAATTATTTTTTTACAATTGCTTTAACTGGTTTAAGACTATCTTCAGTTTGTAGTCTTTTTTCTATCATTAATAAATTCTTAAAGATACCAAAAAGAGACTGCAAACTGAAGATAGTCAGCAGATTTTTTCGCCTGCGGCGGGCTGATTTTTCTTTTTAAACTTTAGCAAGCTCCTCCCCGAGGCAAAATCGGAAGGCCCTACAATTTTTCCAAATATAAAAGCTTTTTCTTTGGGTGGGGGTGAGTGGTGCTACATTTATTTATAAACTTATTTTTGTACAATTGTTTTAACTGGTTTGAGACTGACTCTTAACTATCTTCAGTTTGTAGCCTTTATTTTCTATTCTTAACAAATTTTTAAAGATACCAAAAAAAACTGCAGACTGACGATAGTGAAAGAATTTTTTTGCCTGCGGCCGGGCTTTTTTTTTTAAAAACTGGGGGTGCTACATTTATTTGTAAACCTTTTTTACAATTGCTTTAACTGGTTTGAGACTGAGCCCCCCAGCATTTTCTGCTGGTCGCGCCCCTGTGCATTAATATTTCAAATTTAAAGAACAACACCATTATCCCGTAAAACCCGCAATTATAATTAATTTTTCTCTTTCTATTAAATGTTAGTATGTTGTGGATTTTTTTTATCTTGAAATTGAACCCGGAGAACCCGGATCCTAGGAGCCATTCATCTAAAAGAGCGTGACCGGAAAAAAAGATTCAAGTCACAATTTTCCGGGATAAATAGTATTTGTTATCCATTCCATCTTATTTTTTCCGTGGCAATTTATTGCAATTATAAAATATTTTATACGAAAACCACAGAACCGAAAAAACAAAGTTTTTTTGCAAGTGGTTTTTTAAATTTGAATTGGTTTTTTAGAACACAGATTAAACAGTTTTTTTAAATTTATTATAGCAGTTTCAAATTAAAAAAAAAACAAAAATCCAAAGATAAAATATTTCATTTCTGTCCATAAAACTTTGTCAAGGAACATTTTTTCTCATGCATATTTTTACTCAAATCATCTCAACCACGATATCATCACGTCTTATAAGTTTTTTCGTCAAAGAACCAAAGGTTGTTCTTTGCAGAAAACCGTGAAAAATCGCATTCATAATTAAAAACTTCTTTACAAAAACGTGGTCATAATTAAATTTAATTACATTAAAATTATTTAACTGCAGCCTCTAAACTCAAACTCGTATGTTCAAATATGTCATTCATCACATCCCAACGTTTCACACATCTTTGAAAGGAAATCATTGAGAAGATTCATTAAGAAATCGCCATGGTTGGCATTTAAAGAACAATCAAAATTAATCAACTTGAATGTTCCTCAAAACTTAACTCAATCCCAAGCGGAAGATTTATTCGCAAAGTAAACTTCGCTTTGTTAATTATTTTATTAATCGTTTTTTAATTGTTTTAATAATTGTTTTTAATTGTATATATTAATTGTATATATTAATTGTTTTAAGAACTGTTTTATTATTAATTGTTTTCGATTTTTTCCTAATAGTTATTCTGTTTTGATTCAATTTTCATAAACGATAGGAAATATTTCCGACGAAAACCTACACATCTCAGAACATTCTTGACCGTATAATGTTCTATTTGAAGAAACGTGAATTAATAAAACCTTGACACTTTTATGAGATAAATAGCTTTTGTTAGATGTAGTAAGAAATGATTATTTCTGCATACTACAGCTAACAAAGGCTAATTTATAAATATCTCTCTTTATTCTGTTGTGTTACTTTATATAGAACTGTCGTTTTAAAAATTTACATAAATTACCGTGAGGATAAATATTTTAAAAATCGTTCAAGAACGCATTTTGATTTCGTTTTTTTCTACAAAACCATTGTGTATAATTTTTTAAACAACAAAAAATCTGTTAGTAGCTTTATAATAAAGCGTTCATCTGTATTCTGAAATGTTGGTGGTCTGAGTCCCACCAGAGTCAAATATCTCTCGTGGGTGTGTAGAGAGTCACCTTAAAAGACTGAATTGGTTGTTACTGTATATAATAGAATATTGGTTTTGAATTGAAAAATCATATTTGAGCAGTTGGGAAGAATAATCTGAGATTATTAATCTTTCTAAGTGCGCAGCGTTACTCTAATCTAATTTTCGTAAATATGGGTTCCAACTTGTCATTTCGGTCTGTTGATGAGATAGTAAGAACAGAGATAATTTATTTAAATATAATACACATAAAATAGTTTATAAAAAGATTATTTATTAATTATATTAAAAAACTCTTTTAATGCAGATATGAAAATAAACTTGAAGTCAATTGTCCTTTCTCAAAGAGAGTTGGTAATATGGGTGACGGTGGATGGGACGTTTGTTTATATAAGAACTTCAGCATTAAAAAACCCTGTTTTGTATATTCATTTGGGTTATTGACTGATTTTTTTAAATTTATTTTAAAAAAATTTTAAATTCTAAAATTTAACTAATTAGCCAAATTTTCTAATAATAAATTAAGAACATATCTGTCAGGGGCGGATAGAGAATTCGGAGATCAGAGGGTACCACGTATTTGCACAAAGGAAGTATGAAACGTAAATCTTCACTTTACAAACAATTTTTTAGAGGCGTAGATAGGGGGCTAGAGAAATACGTGTCCCGGGCACCATTTGGAATGAGCGCAAAAGCCTTTTGGAAGGGTACCAACATTTTTATTAAAAGTACTTTCGACTACCCTTAGTTATCTTTATTGTTACGGGCAAAAATGCATGATGTTTTGGACATTTTTTGGCAAAATAATTTTAAAGGAAGCGTTTACAGATGAAAATTTCTAGTAGCGCATTTTTTAGACCTTGTCCCTGATACCAACAACCAAAAATAAAGATATGATCCACTAATTGAGAAAACATCTGATTACTCTTTGCTAATTTTTATGTTCTTCTGAAGAAAATGCATCATCAGACTTTCTTGCTTATACGAACAATTTTATATGGCAATAGAAAAAATTCATAAATCTATAAAAAATATTCACGTATTGTATATATATACACAAAAAGTTTTTATTGGAATGCGGAACGGGGGAGGGTCGCACCGCGGGCAACCAGTTAAATCCGCCTCTGTCTGTTAATCTGTTATATTTTTTTAATTCAACAGTTCAATTTTTTTCAGCATCGCTAACGATTGGTCTTTCGACGATCAAGTTGCCAATGAATTTTATTGTCACGTTCGATCATTTGACCCCAGGTGAATGAAGACCAAAGAACAAATCATTTATATCTTAAATATAAATAAAAATCAAAGTCTAAAATAAATTATCTTAATTTTTTTCAAATTACCACATCGTTTTTTAATTGTTTTATTTTATGGCTCCAGCATCTCGAAAACGAATCACATACGAGGCATCAACATTCATTTCTACAGTGAAGGATTGAGTGGAGAAGACAAGGTCAATGAAGACGAAACATGGAGAATGAGTACTTTAAAGACATTCAGAAAAGTTTTCAAAGAGGAAAATGTTAGAAGTTTTTGCTTGCTAAAATAAATATAAATTATTATTCTAGGGACTAGCCATCATTATTTTTATATTGATTTATTTTGGTTTAGATTGTTCGGAACCTGTGTTATGTGTCGTGATACAAATTGCTGTATTCTGCAGAATAAAATTGTAAAACAGCTATATGACCAGTACTAGCTATGACAATATTATATTTTGCGGTGCATATTTTTGTGTTAAATAGAATATACCACTAAATTTTAGTTTTGCAAAATGAGGAAACTTTATTTAAAAACCCCAAATTGTTAAATCTCATAGTCCGTGTGGTCTTAAAAGAAATATTTGCAAAAAGTATTTTTGAGTCTAACATTTTGACTAAATTTATAATATAACACTGTAATTTTTGTTCTGAATACAGACAACAATAGACTACCTGAAGCTAGACATTGAAGGATCAGAGTGGGATAGTCTGAACACGTCACTGAACGACGATTCCCTGGTCAGGGTGAAACAGCTGGCATTTGAAATTCATAAACCAGAAGCAATATTTAATTTAACCCCGGTTGAAAAATACAAGGAGTATTTTGATCTCTTCAGAAGACTTAGAGAATTGGGATTCTACAAATGGTCAACTCGGACAAACACAATTGCTCCTCACATTGTTTCACCAACTTCTGGTAAAATAATTTACGGCTGCCACGAATTCGTGTTTCTTAATCTCAATTTTGCTTAACGTGCATGCAATTTGCATAATTTTTATTGTTGCGGTCGTTTGAACTATTAACTAACAAGTTAATTTTTGTCAAAAATAATAATACTTACCTGTTTTCATGATGTAAAAAAAGTTTTATGACAACCAATATAATGATATTCAATATTACGACAGTGGATATCAAACATTAAATACTACTACATTAGACATTAATTTTGTACAATTTATATCTCAAGTGTTTTTTATACGAAAATCATTTAACACTGAAGACAATTCTTAGTTTTAATGTTTTAAATAGACCAATACTCCTTATTCCAAATCAGGACATAGTCTAATAATAATAATATAACATTTTGAATACTCTACACAAACCAGGAGCACTGTGTTAAAATAAATGAAGTTATTTATAAAAGTACACAAATTTGAAAAAAATTGTAATGTTACGTCATTTGTCAACTATACAATTTAAAAAAATGAAAAATTTGTTATAAGATTCAAATTTTTAAAATAATGACGGGAAAAAAACTGACATCAGAGAAGATTTTTTATTGGCTGTCAAACCAGTCTAATACCAAAGTATTAGAAGATCCGCATTGCGCCACCGTAACGTTTTTGTTGAATGTAAAAACACATTAAGGATTAAAATCAAACAACATATCACTATACTCATTATTCTTTCTTACACCACATATATTTCTAAAATGAACGCTTTTCAATGATTTTCCAAACGTCGCTTTTTAGTTGTTAAAAAACTAGAACTATTTTTAAAGACATAATTTATTGCCAGTTTCGACAAAATTGTCATTTTCAGAGCAAATAAACAACGAACGTAGGATATTAGCTAACGGTAAAAAAATTTATAAGAAAAAATTGAAGCTATTATAGAAATTAATACATATTAAAATCAATAAAGTGTATAAATAAAACGAGACATGTTAAAATCCAGAAAATTTTGTTTTTTCAGAGTTTTTTGCTCAGCTAAAATCAGCCAAGTAATTTCTTTACAATCCTGGACAAAACCATTTTTTCCAATTATTGACCAATGTCTATTTTACTTTTTCCTCAAAGTTTTTCTCCATGATCAATTCGGTTTTAGAAAGAATCACTCTACATATATGCTACTTGTCTTGTTACATTCGAGAATTACACAGGCTATAAATCCAGAAAGTTACACCATCGGCGTAGTACGGGATCTGGCCAAATAAAGATTTTAATATTTAATTAATTTATTTATATATTAATCTTCTCAAACAGAAGGGCCAACAGGCCACTTACTACATTTGGATGAAAAAAAAGCAATCATGCGTTCGGACAAAAAGAACAAAAATTAAAAAGGAAGAAGAGGCAAAATAATCGTCCGTTTACAAAATTTTCAAATTTTCCAAAACGTTTCTTTTGCAAGATGTTAATCTTTCGTCATATTCTTCGAAAAGTCAGTTCAATGGAATTGGACTAATGTTTATTTTATTTTTTTTTCTCAAAGTTTTTTTCTATGGTTAGTTTGGTTTTAGAAAAAATCACTCGGCATACATACTAGTTGTTTTGTTACATTTGTAAAATGCACAGGCTATAAATCAAAAAAGTTACATAATTGAAATAAGTATAGAATCTGGCCACGCAAAACTTTTAATATTTTAAATTAGTTTTGCTTAAAAAACTTGAACAATATGTAGGCAAAATAATCGTGAAATGTTCGCTTACAACATTTTCTGATTTTCCAAAACGTTTCTTTTGCAAGATGTTAAACTTAATTGTTTCGTCAAATTCTAACTAGTATGTTAACAATTTCGAAAGATCAGTCCAATGGAATGAGACAGGTCAAAACTTTTGTGCTAAGTAAAAAGTTTCAAGTCTGTAAAAACAGGCCAGTCCAGATCTGACGTTTTGGCCTTTAAAACGAGCTGGGCCGTTAAAAATTGGCCGATGTAAGCAGTACTCTAGTGTGTGCTTGTTGCGTTGTTTGCGGTCTCATTTTGCTCGAACAACCCTCAAAATATTATCTAATAAATGTTCTTTTCTGCAATTGTTTTCAAGTATTTCGGCATTAACTTGCTTTTTATAAAGTTTTTATTGTTTAAAAAAATGGTTGAAGTTCTACATACTATTAATTTCGAACTCCATACTCAGGTTAACTTTTTGCTGCTTTTTGGCTTGCATTTAAGTTTGAATTTTTTATAAGCCATCTTTTTAGAGGGAACCTTTAAACAAACTTTTTGAGGACTTGATTTTGGATTAGATTTTGCATTTGAATTGATTTGGTTGTAACCTGGTCAATGAAAACTTTAAACAATATTTAAACATCTTCCTGAACTTCTGAGATTATTTATTTAATGACACTGTTTTAACTGATTTATCAAGATATTTCTCAAGAGTTTATTTTTTTTAATGTGGAACACAAAACATAGCGACACCAAAATTAAGTTGCTAACAATTTATTCGATTAATACAGGTTAAATATTTAAAATTAAAATTTTATGAGTGGCAATTTAAGTGTTTTTTTCAGATTTCATTTTCTTTCTTTTTTTATAGATCTATGGATAAGGAGATCTAGTCGGGGGTGGTGGTGGTGGTACATAAGGAGGGGTTGGCTTATAGGCCGGAGGAGCTGGTCCTGGATAAGGTACTTGGTAAGGTTGTGGTTGATAATCTGGTACTTTGTAAGATGACTCGTAAGACTTCCCCGGATATTTCTGGTTGTAATATTTTACATCTATCTCATCAATGGTAGGCTGTATCTTAAGGAGTAGACGAGATTTGATGTCGAAGTATTTCTTGAAGTCTTTGTAATTGACGTAATCATATTTTGAACCACCATAGCCCTTGTCATATCCTTTGTCGGGATACGCAGATTCATACTTTTTGCCACCCGGATATGCCGCAGGTGCGTAATCTGGGGAGTAATCGTCATAGGAATCGTAACCTAAAAAAATCAATAAAAATGTTTTTTTATATATTATTTTATAATAATTTAAAAATTCCGTAAACAAATTATTAAAAATGTTAAACCTTGTGATGCTGCAAGAGCAATTGCACCTACAAAAAAAAATGCTATAAAATTGAAAACCAGTTACAAATAATTTGTATGCTTTATATTCTTGTTTTTAATAATTGAAAAAAATTATGTTTTCTTGTATGTATTTAATTGAAAGTTAACGAAAATGTATTTTCAAATATAGGACCAACCCAATAAAGTTAGAAGGAACAGCTTCATGATTCTTTGGAGCTAAATAAATAATATAATTGTTAAGATATTAATTTTTTATTATTAAAAATAAAATTATTCTATGGCTTATGTATGTACGTTTTGTTAACTGCAGTGAATCAAAGATTTCTCAGAAAGAACGGGTTTATCGGAAATTGTCAAAAAATATTTTTATAAATTATAAAACATACCGCATACTAAATAAAATTAAGATTTAATTAAAGTTTGTTTAAATTAATGTAAAAAAATACTTCACCACCCCGACAAGACTGAAAATATATATAATTTAAAATATAATCGTTATAACACATAAAAATATTTTAAACTTTTTTCTCGTAACTTTAGAGACTAACTCCACAGAGTTCAGCAGGATCTGAATGATAACTTTTTTTTAAAGTTGACAGATTTATTATAACATCATGAGCTTTTATTATGCCGTTAAAAATAAAATTAGTTTGCAAATTTACTGTTAATTATTAAAATTAAGCTATGAAATTAGAATGGCGTTTGTACTTAAATACATCCGCAGCCTTTTCAACCTAATTTCTAAACGATTTAGTACAAACACATTTTAAAATGTTTATGATCTTGCTTGAAATATACCAAAAACGTGTTTGCTAATTTATTGCTTCATGCTCTATCCTAAAAACGAACACTCTTAAGTTCAAAATTAGTCAAACGCAAAGCCCTGGTTTCAAGAAATTTTCATCGTTTGTTCCAAGACACAATTTAATTTAACCAGCCGACAAAAGTTTAACCTGTAACAAAATCAAGTAAGAGCATATAAACTTGTTAGTACCTTGAAGTCAGAGAAGATCTTCGCTGAGAAAGTTGATATTATCTGGTTTCTGGGACTTCCTTATATAGGCTTTTTTTAGAACAGCGTGGCAAGCAAATAAAGGTTAACAATTTGTTAAGTTTAAGGACAGTTTGTGATGGCATTTAGTCAGAGGAAGTAGCTAGGTTTTTTGGGAACAAAGTCTAACAAATGCGCCCATACAAATTCCCATCTGTAAACGTTTGCTCAAAAAATGACTAATGACCGGGGGTGGGGTAGCCGTAGGTGCTTTTACAAAAACTTGTCTAAAATCTAATACACTTTTGTCTCCAAAAACAGCTGATGACCGGGGGTGGAGTGGTAGCCGTAGATACTTTTTTGAAATATTGTTTAGGTCCCTTTGGAAAAGATTTTGGCGCCCCCTGTCTAATTAGTTTCTGACGTGGAACGTTTAATTTTGCAAAAAATATTAGGAACAAATGTCGAAACCTTTAAAAATAGTTTATTTGCACCACCGATTGTTTTCAAATGGCATGCATGAGTAGACAAATGAGAGTTATTTACCAGCTGTTAGATTTCAGATTTTTAGTAGAAAAAATGGCAAATATTTTTATGAAACACGATTTATTTTAACATTTATTTTTTAAATTTTTGTATAAATTAAAAAGCCGTGTATTTGCTTGCCCTTTTTTGATACATCACTTGTCTGAAGCAATCGTGACATTTTAACTTGTCAGAATCTTATAAGCGCACATAAATAATGCATCTGTGCTTTTTATTAATATTAGTTCAAACCTCTCTTTTAAACTATGCTCGATATGTTCAATCAATCAATCAATCAATCAATGCCTCAGTTTATATAGCGCTTTTCATGGCGAGGCGTTCAAGTGATTATATTTTTTTCAAGTACAATGTCGAAAAAGTTTTGGATGAAAAATCAGTGCTTCTTTGTGCACTTAAATGATTTTCCTGCATTTTTTTCAGATAACGGTTTTTTGTTTTTAAATCTATTTTAAATTACACTATACAGAGTACGCAACGCAAAAACGGAACACTTAACACGATAATAAAGTAATAGAGACACATTTATTAGACAAGCAACCACATAGATAGACGCAAAACCAAAAAAGGAAAAACAAGACATACAACTCTAACAAGGAGTTTAAACCAAATTAATAAATAATTAATTATGAACTGTTTGTTTTAATAATTTCAACACATTTTCTAAACAAACAAAGTTAAGAAATCAAATTCTTGGATGATGATCGGTTTCTGTTCCACATTGAACTGTCTTCTCCTATTGCTCATAGTGATCATAATACAATACTTGTAGAGCTTCAAACAATAGGAGCTCCCATGAGTATGGCATTTTCTATTCCAAATCTTCTTAAGATTTTCTTGATGTAACACTTTTGTGTCAGTTTGATTCCATTATTTCTTGTTCAATTTCTAATCATAGAAAAAACTTGACATCTGAACAAGAAATCTGAAATGTATTTTTCAATTTATTTAAAAAATGTTTTGCATTTTTTCTGCGCGTACTTGCAATAAGACCATCATCAACATACAAAACTAACATTAATTTCTTATCTTTTCTGTTTTTGATAAATAAACATGGTTCTACATATCTTGATCTGAAATTATGTTTAACTAGAAAATCGTTGAACTTCATAATATTATTGACCAGTTATCAAGCTCTCTATCGATTATAATAAAAACCTTTGCCAGCAAAGCATACCTACGCGCATATTGTTAAGGTATCCAGAATAGGATTGTATTCCATAATTCCATATTTCAGATTAAAAACATACAGGGATGTGGGTCAAAATGTAGTTACAAATGTTGTCGCTGAATATATCGGACAATTAAAGCTGAAAAACTTGTAACAAGATAAAAGAAAAAGAAATCAAAGAAGGAAAAAAACATAAAATCCAGGTGACTCCCAGTAACACAACTAGTAAACAACATAATTGTTTGTACTTTCCAGCCATTTTCAGTAATTACTCGTTGAATCTCTTCTCTTTTCGATCAAATAAAATAATTGTAAGCTAATTAAAACAGCTTCTGAAAAGTTTACGTCAGTTGTCTTTACAAAGAATGTGTGAAGTTGTCAGTTTGCCGGGATTTCCTTGCCAGCTTCCGGGAAAACGCCTGTCGTACTTTGATGTTTGGAAATCTTGTAAGGTTTTAAAAATAAAACTAATGAGTAAGTTTAGATTAGGAAAATGTTATTAAAAAAATTCATGTCGCTAACGGACCTTGCGCCTTTTCACTTTCTTTTAGCCTACAGCTCATTTCTTTGAATAAATTATGTAAATCTCCACCCATCGATATTAGTATTTTTTAAAATGAAGAAAGACTTTTAAGACAGTTTTGTTTTAGTGGCTTTGCAAGACACGGACAGATAAACGTATGCCGTATTTATAAATTCAATCATGAAAAATAAAGTTGAGATTTATTTTATTTTTGTGACAGTTTTTCTGCCATGTAGGTTGTGCAATAACTGATCAAAAAATTACAAAATTAATGTTTTTGTAGATATAATATACAAAATTAGTTTTTATTTCAATTCATCAGTAGTCAACAGTAAAGCTGGTGTTAAAGTTGTTATCACCAAGACAGGACTTGATTACGCTTCAGCTCAGGCAGTTGAGATTTTAGATAGAGAACTTTCTGGTGCACAACTCAACAACTTCTATGGAACTTCTGGTTGTCTTGAGTACCAAATAAAAAACTCCAAAGTAACTAAAATAGAATTTTATAGTTTAAAATTTTAAATAAATTTTAGTTTGTTTATTTTTTTATTTTATTTAGATAAATGAATTTTGGAGGCCGTTTTTAAGTGTCGACGTCAGACAAGATCAAGAAGCAGTCATGACTCTTACAGGAAACTGGCGCTATGTTTATAAATTACGGCCTTTAGAAATCAGTGATAGTAATACATTTACTGCTGTTGCCAATGGCATTTCAATTACTGTTTTCATCGAAATTGACAAAAGTGATCGTGGATTTCTAACCAGCACAACAACTAGATGTTCGTGTTCAGTTTCAAATTTAGAAGTCACTTTGAGAGGCACATGGAGTTGGCTGTACCATCTTCTTCTGAAGTAATTTTTCTAAATTTTAAAAACTAAATACTATTTAAAAGTGTTTCAAACTGAAATATTATTGTTTTTTTTTAATTTTTTGAGAGCATTCAAAAAATAGAGTTAAAACGTCAATCGAAAACTTGGCATGTGGAGAAGCTCAAAAGGTCATCAATAATAACGGTGCCAGTCAGCTGGCCACCTTAAATATGCAGGCAAGAATCGACAACTTTCTGACCTTAGATTACAGTTTGATTTCCTCACCAACTTTTGGATCAAACTATATGAAAACAAATCACGTTGGAAGATTCATCGGTGATACTGTTGCAGATCCAGTAGGACAAAAATGTTTGATTTTACATTATTAATAAAAAATATAAAAAATATAAAAAAATATTTTGTCGGCAGCCACGCTCGATGGAAATAAGAAAAGATCGGATGGCAAACATTTCCATCTCAGAGTCGATGCTGAACAGTGCTACACGTGTTCTCCATAAAAACAGCAGGATAACATGGTCGCAGGAGTTGTCTGTTGCAGAAATAAAAGTCAGTCTATGCGGTTGATTGATTGTTAATAATTTTTAGTTTTTTTCTGTGAAAAATAAAAACAATTGCCGAATGTTCTTTCAACACTAGTGGGCTTTTCTAATGTTTTTTTAAGATATGAAATTGCTTCTCAGTTCAAGGACAACTGTTGCTCCAGTAATTTCTATCAAGCCTGGAATCATCAATCTGGCTACAATGAAGAAAAATTCAGATTTGTTTTTAATGATGGTTCAACAATTAGCCATATAATGATCAATTTAACAGTAATATTTTGAGGACGAGCTGTTTTTAATGCCAGAAAACTGACTAAATCCGTTTCTGATTTTTCTGCCAACATTACTAGCATTTCTCTTCCCGACGCTGACACCAATCAAATAAATGCACTCGTAACTCAAATTAAAGAAATGATTTTACCAGCAATAAACCAACATCTAGAACAAAGAATTCCACTTCCTAATCTATATGGAGTCAAATTTATCAATCCTGTTATTATTCTCAACAATGGACATCTTATTGTCAATTCGGATGTTGCCTAACAGCCGTGAATCAGTGACATAAAAACTTTATTTAATCCTCCGTCCTTCGTAACTATTTTTTTCAGTTTATTGATATATAAATATATCGACATACATAATTTCCGATGTCTGTATGTATGTATGTATGTATGTATGTATGTATGTATGTATATATGTATGTATGTATGTATGTATGTATGTGCCTCCTTAAAAGTTAAATGGCTGTTTGAAATGCATTCTTTAATTTCATTGCTGACAAATGCGTTATTCACTGTCTTCCACGATTTGCAGCTGATAAACGGCACGTCTCATGGACCAAAAGTTTCATGCTACGCCGAAGAATATACACCGAGAAATTTGATGATTCACGCAAGCTTGTTTACCACGAATCGTCTACTGATACCAAATAATGTGGTGCCACACGGTCTTGTGGTGATACAGTCTTTGATTTCTTTGCGGATGCTTATTGTACTTCAGCTGATGGCGCAGATGATGTTTTCAGTGAGGTTTCACACAGTTGTGCACCTTCGATATTGTGTGATTTACAGAACGACGGTTGCACTATGGCTTCGCAGTCAACTGAGATTTGCCTGGCTGTCGGGGTTTCTGGTCTTCCGTTTGAAGGTAATGAACTCGCGTCAGCCCTGATCATCAGCGGTGATACTTCATCGCAATTCATTTCAGCACTCGTATCTGTGGTTAAAGGCCTTCTCCTGTCGGTGTCTTTCTCATCTGATT
Organism: Erpobdella octoculata; assembly: GCA_963978895.1. Classification (NCBI taxonomy): domain Eukaryota; kingdom Metazoa; phylum Annelida; class Clitellata; order Hirudinida; family Erpobdellidae; genus Erpobdella; species Erpobdella octoculata. The sequence goes on along the minus strand of OZ022247.1, from coordinate 19,674,798 downwards.
GCACCATCTTTGCAGCTCTTGCCAGGGCTTATGTTCCCGTTTTTGATTTTGTGAATGAATGGTTGTGTTTTAGTCAACTAGTGTGTGTATAGTTTTGCTATACTTTTGTTTGAATTTTTCCTGGTTTGAAGTGTTATTCAATTTTTTCGTGGAGTTTTCTTCACTGATCGATTTGTTGGTTTGTATTTTTTTAATAAGGGATTTGTTGTGTTTCAATTTGATTTAATATTTGATTTGTTAGTATTTCTTTATCCTCTTAATTTTTTTTTTCAAAGTGATTGTCATCACCATTGATGCTTGTTCCTGTTAGCGATTGAAAAAAAGTTTTTTTGTAGTTTTAGTATGGTATCATGACTATCATGTAAGTGTTTGAAAAAGGATTTTTTAAAGTTGTTAGTTTTAAGGTCATTGGTAGTGCTACTTTATAGAGGCTATTTAAAAATCATTTTCATAAAATAATTGTTTCTCTTCTTTAGTTATCTATACTCTTCCGTTTTTTAATTAGGTATGAATGTTGTAATTCATCGTTGTTTTCGTGGTTTTCTAGAACATTTTTATTTAGCGAATTTATTGGAGAGCAAGCGCCTTGAATTTAAGAAAAGGCGCTTTATAAGTTTATTTGATTGATTGACTGAACAGTTTAAATAGAGAGAAAGGTAGCAAGAAAAAAAAACGATTGTAAGAGTTACCACTGTTACAATCAAATATAAGGACATGCGTATAATTTTAAATGGCTCGCAGTATTATTAATAGTTACTTTTTAAATATTGGTTTTCACAAAAAATTCAAATTTATAAATACAAGTTCGTGACAGCAGCAAATAACTTTTCCTGACAGTTTCGACGTGCGACAGGGAGCTATGCCGTTTTTATGAGCGTACCATTTATAGAACCCAAGTTTTCTCAATCTCGTAAAAATGTCGAAATAAACTTTGTACGTTTCAATTGTTGCACCTCCATAGATGTCGGTATGCACTTCAAAACCCATTTGTTTTACTTTAACGAGAGATCCGTCATTTAATGCTGTGTCCAGACTGTTCCATTCTGATCCTTCGATATCAAATTTCAAGTAGTCTATGACCGTCTGCATTGAAAAAATGACAATTTACATATATAACCTGTTTTAAACTTTTTTTAATCCGACCAGTGACATATTGCGGGTTTCAGCCACCCGGGACGGAAACCCCACAAAAGGTTGATGATCGTAGGGGTCAATTTGTTTGTGAAAAACCGTTAATAACCTGGAAGTGGAAGGATTAGATTTGTTCAAATTTTTTTTTAAAATTTTTTTGCTATCAACAAAATATATTTGCCCTCTTGAGAGTGTCTCCCCCTTTGAAAATGTTGCCCCTTAAAAGTGCAACCCCCTTGAAAGTGCCAACCCCATGAAAGTGCCACCTCCTTGAAAGTGCCACCCCCTTAAAAGTGTCGCCCTTTGAAAGTGCCGCCCTCTACGCTACGCCACTGAGTTTCAAAATTTCATATTATTAATTTATGTATTTAAAAGAAATAAAAATTTCACATCTTCTTCTTTAAAAATTTGTTCGAATGTCTTCAAAGTACTCATCCTCCACATGTTAGTACCAAAGACACCATCTGCTCCACTCAGTCCTTCATTATAAAAATAAATACTGCTGCCTCTTCTGTGATTGAATGTTGACATGCTGAATAAATACAAAATTAAAAAACTTTTTTTGTCAAATTTTCAATTATAATAATTTAGCTAACTAAATAAAATCTACTTGTGATCATCTACGCGTGATCGTCTTGTGATCATCTACTTGTGATCATCTACTCACCTTGGATCAAATGAACGAACTAGACACTTAGATACATTTGATATCTCGTCATCAAAAGACCAGTCATTGTTAATGCTGAAATATTTTAATAGTTTTACTAAATACATAAGTTTAAAATTTATGAAATTATTCAATATAATTTCGTGTTAAACGTAATTCTGTTGTTTTTATCTATCTATATATATAAAAGAACATGTCCTGACTGACTGACTGACTGACTGACTGACTGACTGACTGATAATCAACGCCGAGCTCAAACGCCTCATCCTAGAAACGTGAAATTTGGAACTTATATTACTTTTATAGCGTAAACATCCGCTAAGTAAGGATTTTTGAAAATTTTGCTCCTGAGGGGAAAAAACTGGAAAACAAACTTTTTTCTAAAGCAATGTATATCTCGAAAACCAAAAATGAGGAGATTTTGAAATTTGGTATATAGATTCTTTTTGAAAAATAAAAAGATAAGTGTTTCACCATTTTTTGAAAATTCGGTTTCCCGGACCTCAAATTTGGGTTGGAAAATTGGGTTATTTGGTTTTTAAAGTAGCTTCTACTCAAAAACTGTGAATGCTACAGGAGTAAAAATTAGTATTTAGTTTCTACTCCAAAAATAATGAAATATGTTTTATCATTTTTTGAAAATTTGGTTTCCAGGACTTCAAATGTGGGGTGGAAAATAGGGCTAATTGTCTTTTATAGTAACTGCTACTCAAAAACAGTAAATACCACAGATGTAAAAATTATTATTTAGTTTCTTTTCTAAAAATAAAGATATACGTGTTTCACGATTTTTTACAAATTTGGTTTCCCGGACCTCAAATGTGGGTTGGAAAATTGGGTTATTTGGTTTTTAAAGTAGCTTCTACTCAAAAACTGTTAATGTTACAAAAGTAAAAATTAGAATTTAGTTTCTACTCTAAAAATAATGATATACGGGTTTCACAATTTTTTGAAAATTTGGTTTCCAGGACTTCAAATGTGGGGTGGAAAATAGGGTTATTTGGTTTTTAAAGTAACTGCTACTCAACAACTGTAATTGCCACAGATGTAAAAATTAATATTTAGTATCTACTCAAAAAAAAAAGATATACGTGTTTCATCATTTTTTGGGTTATTGGATTTTTAAAGTTGCTGCTACTCAAAAACTGTTAATGCTACAGAAATAAAAATTAGTATTTAGTTTCTACTCCAAAAATAATGAAATACGTGTTTAAGCATTTTTTGAAAATTTGGTTTCCAGGACCTCAAATGTGGGGTGGAAATAAGGGTTATTTGATTTCAAAATAACTGCTACTCACAAACTGTAAGTGCTACAAATGTAAAAATTAGTATTTTGAAGTTTTGTGCCGGTTAAAAGTAGTCCAGTTTATCATCAGCCGGGCCATGCCGTTATTTTAGAGTATTCACACGGGCCAGGCCAAACCTTAAATCAAAGTGGGACGGGCCGAGGCTTTTCATCAAGTATATAGATATTTTAGTGATTTTAGGGTCTTCAGTTTGGCCGGGCCAAACCTGAGGTCAAGGTGGGACGGGCCGAAGTTTTTCATCAAGTATATAGAACTTCTAGGCCTGTAAAAATGGGCCGGGCCTAATTCAGACGGGCTGTGCCGGGCCAGGAGTTTGGGTTTTTAAAACGGGCTGGGCTAATTTGTCGACGGGCCAAGCCGAGACCTAAAAAAATGATCTCTACTATGGATGCACGGTTCAAACTCTCTAATTTCATGCGAGCGAAGCCGCTACGGGCACTGCTAGTTCATTCATATAATAATAAATATGCAAAAATATGATTGTTAAAGAGGTATAACGCTAGGTATCCTATTAAAAAGATAAAAACAATTTTACATCATAACAAATACATTTTTTTAAAAACCACGTTTTTTGGCGCCTGAAAAGTATAAAACAATATTCATATGAGCCTGGCAGAATTTCTGAATAACTTGGTCACATGATGGTGACATACTTTTTAACAGTTTCTAATTCATAAAACGTTGCGGGCGCATTATTTTTTATAACTATTTATTTTACTAAAGTTTTGATGTTGTTGCCTATATGCTCCTTAAGGTTTTTATTGTATATGAATAACAAACTGCTATAAAGTATATTACCATAATGTGACCAAGTTATTCAGAAATTCAGCCAGGCTCATTGAAATATTTTTTATACTTTTTAGGGCGCAAGAAAAACGTTGTTTTTTGACAAATGTATTTTTGATGATGTAAAAATTATTTTCTACTTTTTCGTTTTTGATGGGCAAAATTTTGTAAGCATTTGAGTTTTTAGATTAAATTTTTAGATTAAACCACGTTTTTTGGCGCCTGAAAAGTATAAAACAATATTCATATGAGCCTGGCAGAATTTCTGAATAACTTGGTCACATGATGGTGACATACTTTTTAACAGTTTCTAATTCATAAAACGTTGCGGGCGCATTATTTTTTATAACTATTTATTTTACTAAAGTTTTGATGTTGTTGCCTATATGCTCCTTAAGGTTTTTATTGTATATGAATAACAAACTGCTATAAAGTATGTTACCATAATGTGACCAAGTTATTCAGAAATTCAGCCAGGCTCATTGAAATATTTTTTATACTTTTTAGGGCGCAAGAAAAACGTTGTTTTTTGACAAATGTATTTTTGATGATGTAAAAATTATTTTCTACTTTTTCGTTTTTGATGGGCAAAATTTTGTAAGCATTTGAGTTTTTAGATTAAATGTATTTTTACTTTTTTACTTTTTAGTTGAATTTAAAACATTATAACTTTTTACTTTTTTTGCTAGGTGGCAATATATGACCTATCGGGGTCATTGTTTAGAAAAAAACTATTGTATTAAAATTGCGGACAGGCAAAAGAACAAGCAAAGAGACAACAAAGTGACGTAATAAAAACGTTATAAAAAAGAGCGAATATTCCATTTTGCCTTTATTAACGTGCGCCTTTTTTGATCATTTGCTTTTTACACACTTTCATATAACTTAACCTCTCTGTCTCGCTGTTGTCAAATTTTTGAATTAATTTTTTTATCAACTTTAGATTACTTAGAATTTTGAAACTTTTAGCATAGACTCTAACCCTCTGCGAAAGCAATATTTAATCATTTCAGAAGCGATTTCAATATTTATTTTGTAACAAGTTGAAAAAGTTATTTTAAGTGATTTATGAAATAACAAATTATTTAGTAGATGGTGATTACGTCAATTAAAAGAATTTTTAAATATTTGTGACTATGATTAAAACTTTATACTTTTTAGAATATATCACCATCAAACTTTGAGTAAAATTAATTTCCTACAATACTTAATACCTTGTCTTTTCATTAAAAAGTCATTAATAAAAAAGTTAAAATAATTTTATAACAGTGACTAACCCAAACGAATAAACAAGACAGGGTTTGTTGAAACTAAAGTTTTTGTATAAGCAGACGTTCCAGCCACCATCATTGATATTGCCATATCTTTTCGAGGAAGGACAAACAACTTCAACACTCTCTATAATTCTAAATAAATACAATAAAATTAAATAGTATTTTTACAGTTTCAAGATAAACATTAACAAGTGAATAAAAAACAAAAGTTTTTTAAAAACAGACTTTTATATAATCGCTTGTTTAGGCCACATTCTGTTACATAAACAACGATTATATTAGCTCACCATGAGTAGAATCAAATACAGCACTTCACAGTTACTCGACATTGGTTCCGCCGCAGCGCTTCGTGTCACAAAGACATTACGCAACACACTCTTCAAAAACAATATCTGGAAGCCAAAATCCAACAAAAGGACGATGCTCGCCGAATCTCGTGGAATTTCACGCTCGCTCAAAATGTGTGTGCTAAACACACGCTCCGCCATACGCAAAGCGCCCTTGCTTCACGACACTATCTTTGACGAAAATCTCGACTTCCTCTGCTTAAGTGAAACCTGGATAACATCTGATGCCCCAGAGGTAATCAAGCTAGACGTGGCTCCACCTGGATTTTCCGTCATCCACAAGCACCGAGGATCGTATGAGGACAAAAGAGGTGGAGGGCTTGCCATCATTCACTGCAACAACCTCCTCTGCTCCCAGGTACCCACGGATCCAACGCATGAATTCGAGCATCTGGTAGCAAAAATATTCATCTCACAACAACATCTGCTCATAGCTGTTATCTACAGACCACCTGGTCACATCTCTCATGTCTTCATTAACGAATTTTTTCATTTTCTCGAATTAATATCTTCAATTGGTCACAAATTTATAATATGTGGCGACTTCAATGCACCCTCCTCTTCAACATTCATCGATCCAACTCTCCAAGAGTTGCTTGATGAACTCAACCTCATCCAGCAAGTCTCTGTACCAGCCCACTCGAGAGGCAACATTCTCGACCTACTCATCTCTTGCAGCAGCACACCATACCTACTAACGGAAGTCAGCACACACAGCCTATCCTATTCCGATCACTACTTAGTCTCAACCATCATCACTCACTCAAAACCCATCAGCAATCGCATCACCACCCATCATCGAAATTTAAAATCTATCGATTGGCTCGCCTTCAACAGAGACATAATCAACTCATCACTACTCGATCACAACAACCTTACAGCTGATGAGTATACCGAGCTCATGATAACAACCATGAAATGTTTACTCGACAAGTTTGCCCCTATCCGTATCAAAACGCTCAGGAAGGGCGTCACAAGGACCATCTTATCGGAAGACGCCATGAGTGCAAAAAGACACATGAGAAAGATGGAAAGGCTCTAACGCAAGAACTCATCTGCAACAAACAAATTAGCTTACGACCAATCCAGAGAACTGGCCAGAATTGCAATACTTAACTCCAGAGTTGATTGCGTTCGACATGAATTGAGCTCTTCGGCCAATTCTCGCTCTCTTTGGCGCAATCTAAACAAGATTCTCCATACCACCACTGAACATAATAGTCTCGATGACAACAACTGCAAGACGCTTGTCAACTCCTTCAGTAACCATTTCATAAATAAAATAAGTAACATTCATCAAAATATAAAGCAACGTTTGTCATCTCCTGCTCACTCACTTCCGTCCTATGCAACCAGAGTCATTCCCTGTCACAACATGCATTCTCTTCAACCAAGACGCTTGTCAACTCCTTCAGTAACCATTTCATAAATAAAATAAGTAACATTTATCAAAATATAAAACAACGTTTGTCATCTCCTGCTCACTCACTTCCGTCATATGCAACCAGAGTCATTCCCTGTCACAACATGCATTCTCTCCAACCAATAACCGCATCTGACGTAAAGACAATCATTAAAAGCTCATGCAACAAAACTTCTTCTCTCGACCCTTTCCCACATCAAGTTTTAATTAATTGCTCGGATACACTCTCCATCATCATATCTAACTTAATCAACCTTTCTTTTGAAGAAGGTCACTTTCCAAAGTCATTCAAAACAGCACAAATCTTGCCACTCTTAAAAAAACCCCATCTCGATACCTCTGACCTCGGTAACTTTCGCCCCATTTCCAACCTTTCTACCATCTCTAAAATCATTGAACGTGCTGCTCTAAAGCAACTCCAACTGCATATTACTTCCAACCCTATTTACTCTCCTTTCCAATCAGCGTACCGATGCACCTTTTCCACTGACACTGCCTTACTACACATCTTTGATCATGTCTTCCACTCTTGCGGCTCAAAAGAAGCCACTATGATTGCTGGACTAGACCTGTCTGCTGCCTTCGACACCATTGATCATTCCATCCTACTTCAACGACTAAAAGATGACTTCGGCATCAACGGCTTAGCCCTCTCCTGGTTAGCATCTTATCTCACTGGTTGCTCACAATTTGTTAAACTCGGAGATCACTCATCTCCTACTGTTCAGCTCACCCATGGTGTTCCTCACGGCTCCGTCCTAGGGCCACTCCTTTTTACCTCCTAGATATCTCCTATAGCCGATTTATTATCCTCCCACAATGTTGATTACCACCAGTACGCCGATGACACACAGCTCTTCATACCCATCAGCCCCAAAGATCCCACTGACCTTTCTTCCAGAATCAATAGACTTAATTCATGCATACAGGCTGTAGAAACATGGTTACTACATAACAATCTCCAGTTCAACACATCAAAAACCGAAGTATCCATCTTAGGCTCACATCATCATATCAATTCGCTCTCTCATATCAAATCAATCAATCTTGACCATGATCTCGTTCATCTCTCACCATCCCTGAAAATACTTGGCGTCACTATAGACAATAAACTGACATTTTCTAATTACATCACTAGCGTCATCAAGTCTTGCAACCACCACCTGAGGGCCATACGCCACATCAGGCCATTTCTCACTATGGAGCTAGCTTCTACGCTTGTACGTTGCCTTCTCCTGTCAAGAATTGATTACTGCAATTCTCTCCTTCACAACATCACACAGCAACAGTGCGCGCGACTTCAGCGGACCATGAATAAGGCAGCCAGAATCGCCCTGAACGTCGATAACTCAAAAGGCACACGTCACCAATCCTCCGTCAATAACCTCATCCGTCTTCACTGGTTACCTATCACTCACCGCATTTCGTTCAAGATCGCTCTCCTCACTCACAAAACACTCACTACTTCATCACACTCATATCTTCGCAGCCTACTAAAAATCAGGAAAACTGGCAGATGTCTCCGCTCTTCTGCAGCTCCTTTCCTCCAGCAACATCACATCTCTAACAAAATTTCAATGCGTGCCTTCCGTCATGCAGCGCCGTGTGTGTGGAATTCACTACCTCCCGACATAAGAGCCACTGAGTCGACGGAACATTTCAAGAAGAAATTAAAAACTTATTATCTTAAAATATTTTTGGGGACTTTCGACAGCGCCTCAGCTAATCTTGGCGCTATATAAATACACTTATTATTAATATTATTATTATTATAGACAATACATAGTTCGACGAAAATATCACAAATAATTATTTTATTTAATTTTGTCCAATCGATCCGAAAATTTTATAGAACGCATTGTTAATCAGTTTTGAAGTATGTTTAAATTTTTAAATCTTTAACTCATTGGGAAGTTAGTTTAAAATCGATTGCAAATTTTGATTACAGATCGACAGACAGAGAAGTCAAGTTAAGTAAAAGTGTGTAAAAACACAGGTTCTAGTTTGAACCACAAAAGTAAAATTGATTATGAAAATTTTTAATGCATGATTTAGTGTGAATTGAAACAATTGAACCGTAACAAGTGAACTTGTGTCCACTGCTTTCTTCATCAAGGAGTTCCAGTTGAAGGCTACTTGATTTGTAGAAAATGTTTTCGTTTTACATCATTTAATTATTTTTTGTAAAAAAAGCTGTGACCTCTCAACCAAAAAAACCTGTTAGTCTGCCATGTAGGTTGTTTTTGCATTAAAAAATCTACTTCATCAATATGAGCCAGTATTTTGTAGTGTTGGATCAAACAATTTTAACCCTACGTTTTCAGGTGTGGTAATTCCAAGCTTTTATAATCTTTTTAAGTATGGTAAATGTTTGATTATTTCAATTAATTTTGTAGTTCTGTGCTAGATTTTTTCGAGATTATTAATGTCCCGGCTTAGATGAGGAGACCAAACTTGAACTGCATATTCGAGGTGTGGTCGAATGTAGTAGGCCGGTATAATATTTTCCAAAGATGGAGACTACGACTCCGGAATAATTCTTTAAATCAACCAAGAGTTCTTTTAACTATGAAAGCCGCTGCATTCACTTGAGACCTTGCTTTGAGATCATCCAATAACCAGAACACCAAGATCTCGTTCGACTGCCGTTACTTCTAATTTCTTCCTATTGCCATCTGGGTTTAACATAGAATAAATAAATTTTGATTTATGATTAGTTCGGACAACTTGGATAATTTTGCATTTGTCAATATGAAATAGATTGACCACTGGATTGCCTCATCTATGGCATTTTGGAGTCTGATACAGTTTTTCACAGATTTGATAACCCAATGATTTTATTATCATCTGCAAAAAGTTTTATGTGTTGATCAAACTTGTCAGGGAGGTCATTTATATAGATAAAAAACAATAGAGGCCCGAGTACTGAGCCTTGGTACCCCACTCGTAACATATTTCCATCCTAAAGTACAACTGTCGATCTGAACTCTCGGCTGACGATTGGTTAACCAAAATTCAATTCATTTGTAAAGTGAGCCCTGTATACCATACGCTCTCAGTTTGTGCAATAAAACGCCGTTGTGGGACTTTGTCAAAAGCTTTTTGCAAAATCTGTGTAGACTACATTCACAGAAAAACCAAGATGAACACTTTCTGTTAAAATGTTACGGGCTTTCTGTAAATTTCTTACACTTCTTTTTTTCCACAAATCCATGTTAAGCTTTAGTTATTAGTTTGTTTATAAATGCAGCAGGATATGATTTACTCGTAAATAAACGTTTCGCATACTATGCAAAGTACAAAATAGAGCAGAGGTGAACATAGGTTGGGTTGACCTATGGGCTGGGCTGAGTCCAAATTTTTTACACATGCGTGAACCCTACATAGTAACTACTGGAATGAAAACCTAGCAAAACATTCTTTGCAGAATATTTTTATGATATATGTATATTTATAAAATAAAGCATAGAAAAATTGACCACAGTCTTTTAAATACCGTATATGTAAAATGTGTGAGGATTGAAAATAAAAGAAATTTTATAATCAATATGGAATAAACACTCGTTTTATTATAAATCCCTGGTTTAATATTATTTAGTAATTAACGCTCTGATTGCAGCATGAATTATTATTACGCAGTCAGAAAAATCACCTGGCTTTTATAATAATAAAGATAATTAAAATGGTTTTAAATATGAAGAAGACTTTATTTTTTTAAACATACAATAATTTAAACATTCAGATAATAATTGAAATAAATTTGATTATTGGAAATTGATAATAGAAGTACTTTCATTAGTTTTACTAATATATTAATTAATTCAGAAAGCATAAACCCATGCGTAAAATAAAATCTGGTAAATTTTTAAATCTGGCAGTTTAATACAAAACGGAAAAAACTCACTTGTCCAGTAAAGATTCAGCTTCAATTAAAGTTATGTCTTCCACAATATTTGGATCTAAAAGCTTTGAATTGTTTTCATGGACAAACCAGGGTGACTTTTCAGTAAAATAATTCAATAGGTTTTCTTTCAAAAAGTTTGTTTTTTCAGTTCCAAATACCAATACATTTCCAGTTAAAACCTGCTAAAAAATGGTTATGTAGAGAAAAACAGTAAAAAAAATTATAAAGTTTTTTTTCCAAGGACGACTCAGTTTGTTGTACACGTACAAGCACATTTGTTTGGGTGTTTTAATTTGTTATAAGTTTACAGGTCGAATAAACCCACGGGTGGGAATACATTTGATTGGTGGAACATCTGAGCTACAAAGAATGAGCTGGAAGTATGTATGATGACAACTAATAGGGTGCAGCCACGTTTTGCACTAACTAAACAGTTGGCTGAAATATCAAGTTTTGGCTAACGGGGGACAATTGTTTGAGTTTGAATGCTTAACCCTTTCGTACACACAATGTTACGGTATATATTTATTAGAAAATACATTTTTTCCGACACGACCGATTTAGTAATTGAGTTTGTCTTACTAACAAAACTATCATAAAATTTTCAGGTGTTTGAATAATATTTAAAAAATTGTTTCACCGTGTTAGGCCATTGAAAAACTAAAAACGTCAGAATAACCAAACATGTTACAACGATCACAGCTGAAAGATACTTATTCATAGCAATACCTCTTAAATTTCTTTTTTTTCTAATCCTGTTTACTTACGATAACTCGGTCAAAAAAGCTCAATATTTTGTCAATCTTTGAAATATTTTCTTGCGGTATTTTACAAAACGAGCTAATTTTTTTTATTCGTGCATTTTATTTTATCTTATGTTTTAAGCAAACAAAAAGCAAGTATTGGATTAATGTAAAGTGAAGATAATTTATATAGCGCCACCTTACAGTGAAAGCTGTCACGGAAATGTTTTACGGGGGATACAAATAAAATAAAGCTACAAATCATAGACTTAGCTCGGCGTTGATTATCAGTCAGTCAGGACATGTTCTTATAAATATAAATACATACATACATACACACACACACACACACACACACACATATATATATATATATATATATATATATATATATATATATATATATATATATATATATATATATATATATATATATATATATATATAAGATTCTAGAATTTTTTCAGAAGAAAAATAAATCATCTTTCTTAGAAAATAACATCGAAATTGTGGGACCCAAGATGGAAATTTGACGTTTGATAAATAAAGATGATGGTTCATTAGAGAGATATGGCAGATATGATAACCAAAGCAGGTGTAGGTACACATAAACCAACGTCATTTAAATGTTTCCATCTTTGTAACTACTAACCACCACTGCTATCGCTACCACCACTACGATTACTACCACCACTACGATTACTACCACCACTACGAATACTACCACCACTACGATTACTACCATCACTACGATTACTACCACCACTACGACACTAGAATGATTCACCCACCTGACACATTTAAAAATCGAAACGTTATTGATTTGCAAATCGTTGGATGTTTCTGTTGTTTTCAATTTCTATCTTTGTCATTTTTTTGTCGTGTAGAATGCAAACTGTAATTTTATTGCCACATTTAAGGATTGTAGAAACGCTTATTAACTAGCACCACCCGCTCTTATCTTATCTCCGTTGAAATTGTTCATTGTTATACTATAAAAATTTCCACATAAGAAATAACTAACAAAGCGGAAAGTAAATAAAATAATCAACTCCGGAATAACTTTTCGCCACAAATTTTATGAAAAAAAAAAAAACTCTCTAAGGTGACTAGTTGTCGGGTTGATTTTCCTCACCAGCCAGCCAGCCAAAAGTTTTTTTATTAAGCACTTTTTAGTTACAAGTTTCAAAAAATGAGCTATAACTAAAAGTCCAAATTTTAAAAAATATTAGTTAGCGGGGTACCCGGCTTTGCCCGGGGTGTTTAGAGATTTTTCTATCGTTTTTCTTTCTCGCTCCCGTTTCCTTCTTCCGCTCGCTCTCCCGCTCACTTTGTGACCGATCAAAAAAAGCTAATGATCGGGAGGCAATTGTAGATATTTTTTTAAAATTTTAATTTCAACACCAGTTATTTTCCAAAACCAGGTATATTCTACCAACAAAAAATTTACTTGATACTCTGGGGGATGCATTTCCCCATTCCCCGGATCCGTCCCTGGTTATCATTTCAACGAAAATATTCAGAAAACTGTGTTCAGTTTGGTTTCACGTTTATCACTGACAAAGACGACACACAACAAACGACCGAATTGTTTTTAATGTGACAAAGTCCTGTCAAATGACAATTTAAAACCAAACGAGCTAAAAGAGCATTCCAGTGCAGTGAAATCCAACAATTCTAAATTGATTGTGTTCTTAAACAGAAAAGAACTTGGTGTGACGCCGCAGCTATTTTACCTCAACTAGGATTTGGTCATTTTATTGAAAAACTAATCCTGATTGCCTCTTACCTAGTTTTTCATCGAATTGTTAAAGTAAAAAGCTTCACACTCTTTTTTAGATAGCTACTCAGCTTTGGCCAAATGTGAGCTAACGTTCATAATTTCTTTTGCTACTGCCTACTTGTGTGAAATTAGATTTTCTGCTTTGGTAAATGTGGAAACCAAACAAAAAATTTGATTGGAGGCCGGTAATGATATGCGAATTACCTTGTTAAAGATTAGTCCTCATTTTTCTGACCTAATTGGTGGGAAGCAACAAAAAAAACAAAAAATAAAACAGTTGATGCAAATCACTTACATTTTGCTTATTTTCTTATATGCAAATGTAGGGGGTGCAGTCAAATCGAGTTTGTCTGAAGGGGAGCGCGGAAAAAAAAGATTAAGAACCACTGCATTATTGACTTTTAAGGCTGTGTGAAACTGATGAATGATGTAGCAATTCATAAAGGACACACAAACAAACAAACAAACATCCATTTTTATATATAGATATATTTTTCAAATATAACATTCTCGTTTCTGTCCAACCAACTGATGTTGGATCAATGGGTATAGTCGGGTAACGATTTTCATATGGCTTGCATGAGTTTTATCGTTTATCATCGCTACAACTGCTATAAAGCGTTTTTTGTTAAATCTAGATAAGACATACAACAAATGTAATAGGCTGGATATGTATTGATCTAGTTTGTCAAAAGTGAAAGTGATTTATAATAATCCCGATGTGAGTTACGACAATTGCTAGCTCCGCCTCGGGTGATGTGAAACAGTCCTAGGCCTGGATAAAGGAGGAGAAAGAAAGGAGACAGGTTCAAAGTATGATCTGGGACAGGAAGTAATTTAATATTTCTTACATACTGCTATATCAGTCTTGAGACAAAATATGAATACGACTACGAACAATTATAGAGAAATATGATGAGGGTTTTCTTAATTGCCAATAAAGAAGAACTATAAGTCATAAGAGTAAGCCCTCGTAAAAGGCAGATGGCGCCGTAAAGCAAAGATTATTCAGTGGAATAGTGGTAAATCCCTAGAACAAACTGAGTGATGTAACTATTTCAATGGAATCACCTGAAAGTTTCAAGATAAAACTTAAATTCCTGAGACATTAAAAGATGGAATTAAAATTCTCTAAACTTAAAACATTGAACCCTGTTAACTATTAATCTATATATCTATATATAAAAGGCTGTGTAATTATAAACTGCAAACTGCCTACTGCTTAGTTGCATAAAACCTGCGCTGCGGCTCTATCGCCATGTTTTCGCTTTGTTTATAATTATTAAATCCTTTATATTAACTTGACCGCGCTTGCTTGCTTGAGCCATACGTTGGAACCCCATAACACTAAAAAAAACCAACTTCCCGTTATCCAATCAAGTAGAAATTTTAATGGTTTTCTTTTGACAAAACAAAAGTGAACTAGCGAGGTACCCGGCGTTGCGCGGGGTTTTTAGATGTTTTTCTCTCTTGCTCCCGTTTCCTTCCCCGCTTGCTCTCCAGCTCTCGGTCGCTTTTACAAATTTATCTATATATATATATATATATATATATATATATATATATATATATATATATATATATATATATATATATATATATATATATATATATATATATATATATATATATATATATATATATATATATATATATATATATATATAAATCTCGTGTCATAGTGTTTGTAATTGAACTCTTCCGAAACGGCTGAACCGATTTTTATAAAAATCTTTTGTGTACATTTGGGAAGACTGAGAATAGGGTGTAATCTATTTAGAATATTTTTTAAACTACACGCTGCCTATCAACCTTCTGACGATTTTTCAACTAACGACAATAAATCACAATTCAACGTCTCTCACAATCTTACTCCACCGGCACTACATGCTGCCACTCAACCTTCTGACGTGTTTTCAACTAACCCTTCCAATAACGACATCCTTCCACACCTCATTAATAATCCTAACATTACTCTTCGTCGGACGTGACGAAATAGAGGCAACAATTGATTTTCTTTTTTCACTAAGCTATGTTTCTATATCCTTGTAATAGTTAATATTCGTTTACTGACTTTAATAATATTTATTTCATACTCTAATAATAATTAATTTTCATGCACTTTGATCTCTTTTAATCATATTTGATGTCTATCTCTTTTACTATACCTATATCTTTGCAATAGTTTCTATTCGTTTACTGAATTTAATACTTTATTTTATACCCTAATAATAACTAATCAATTTCTAATACATTTTTATCTCTCTTACTCATAATTGTTTATCAAATTTTTTTATTTTTCATTCGCTTACGTCAGTTTGTTCATTTATGTTCTGTCGTTGATTTTTGCTAAAGGTTGTTTTGTTTCTCAGCTCTGAAAATGGTTTTTCCGAAACTTCAGTCAGCTTTTGAAATAAAATGACTGATAAATCTGACAACTGCCGTTTTACTCCAGCGTTTCGCCATGTCGAGAATCTGGCACGCAAATTGATTAACGCGAAATGGGCCGTTATTTTTAACGGAGCTTGCATCAAAGTGGTTTTGCCCGTCCCAAGGACGGATGTTTTACAATTACAATGTACTTTAGAAACATTTTATAAAAATAGTCAAAAAAACCAAAATGACATTTGATAACCATAAAATATTTTTTGTATATAAGCAAATTTAATTAAATTTTTTATTGTGTTTAAATTTGCAATTTACTAAAGTATTTCATATAAATTGAAAGGATGTGAAAATTAAAGAGTGCTATAATTAGTAATTATAGAATTTCAGTATACACGACATTTCTTGTGAATTGACGGCCATCGTTGAAAAGTGGTCCTTGCTTCTGAGATTTTTTAAAATCTCATTATATAATATTTTTCTATAGCAGCGCCACATCTTTTGATCTCTAGACTGAGAGTGTATATTGGTACAATTACATAATAACTTTTATTACACACCTGTGAGCAATAAATTCTTACGTGCACATCGATATCGTCTATACGACTAATTACGTAAGCGTGACAGAATCAGTGAGTGAGTGACGTGGGCTGCTATAATATACGAGGGCTTTTATAATATATATATATATATATATAGTGTTGGGTAAGTATTTCAAATACAAAATACAAATTTTACAGTAAATAACTATATTTGAATGTTTTCCAAAACATAAAATACAAAGTACTTTAAAGTATTTTTCTGCAAAAATATTAAAATACTTTTTGTAACAAATGAAAATACAAACGAATTTTAAATACGTATTTCAAATAAAATGTATTTGAAATACGTAACCAACACTGTATATATATACATACATATACATATATATATATATATATATATATATATATATATATATATATATATATATATATATATATTTATATAAATATATATATATATATATATATATATATATTTATATAAATATATATATATATATATATATATTTATATATATATATATATATATATATATATATATTTATATAAATATATATATATATATATATATATATATATATATATATATATATATATATATATATATATATATATATATATATATATATATATATGTCTCAACTTCAGACTCGAACCCACGACTGTCGGATCGGCAACACCGCCTCGCATCATGCCAACTACCTTACCATCTGCGCCACTTCCACCGCCAAAAAACAGTGGTTGTTAAGCGCTTTTGTTGGGGTATGTTGAACACAACACTCGACTGAAGTTGAGACATGTATATTTGCGTTATTTCGTGGTGGATTGTACGCCATCCAAGTTTCTGATATATGTGGCTCGTAAAAACATATCAACGCTATGTTTCCTTATAATATATATATATATATTTATATATTTATATATATATATATATATATATATGCCCACATTTATATATACATTTATATCTATATACATACATATAAATATATATATGTATATACATATAAATAAATATATATTAAAAAAAATATATATATATATATATATATATATATATATATATATATATATATATATATATATATATATATATATATATATATATATATATATATATATATAGAAATGGGCCATAGTCTTTAATAAAGCGTGTTTGAAAGAACATCTTGTTCCTAATTATTTGAAAAATATATATATATATATATATATCGTCGTTTTATATTATTCCTACTTCACTTCAGTCATGGTTTGGTCATTTTATTTTTAAATTATTTTGTTTTTATTAACTGTTATCTATCTATTAACAATAACGTAAAATGCTCATTAAATTAAAAACAGTTGCCGGTAAGGAGTTAGGAATTGAAGTTGAACCTTCTGACCGAATTGAAAGAATGAAAGAAAAAATTGAATTAAAAGAAGGAATTCCAACTGGGCTGCAGTGGCTTGTTTCCAAAGATGAACTGATGAATAACAAAAAAACGGTCGAAGACTACGAACTAACCGCTGGATCCTTTTGTTTGTTGTTTGTAAAAGGAGGATATTAAATTGACCAGTTTTTTATTTTTTCGACTATATACATATTTTATTTTGAAATAAAACTTTTTGCTTCTATTGCATTTAACTTCAGAATGATTATACCCATTTGCTTTTTTATACATTTCAAAAAATTTCATTTGTAGGGTTGCCGCAGCCGGAACTAAAAATTTAAATAATGTTTATATATCAATATAAAATAGATACTCCGTTGATGAAGGCGTTTCACTCACTTCGTTTGTATGTGGCAATAGTGGCAATTAGTAATCTAAAATTTCCATAAAGTTTCCCATCATAAACTTAACAAACATTTTCCGGAAACTTTCAGAAATTTTCCTGAAACTTGTATATTCAACTATTGAGAGCAAATATTTTTGTTACTGAGTAAAAATTTAACTAAATTTATTTGTTTTGTTTGTTTGATTAACGTCTATATCAGTCTGAGACAATTTAGACGGGATGTATGTTTGAGTGTTCTGTGATGTGTAAGGTGTTGCGCCCCAACTAAATATTTAAAAATTTAATTGTATTTACGAACTCCACTTTGCTTTTGCAAGCCAGTTCCAAGCCTAGAAAAAAGAGGAGAGAAAAAATAAAAGGATCAAATAATGATCCACGACAGGAAGTACTTAGGTGCTTCCAACATACAGACATTTCAGTCTTAAAACATCTTGTGTAAAGGACTTGTGGGGCTGCAATGCCTGACACTAACACATTAATGCTTTAGTACATTTATATTTATTCAAAAATTATTAAAAAATTATCTAACTTCAATCTCAAAATCAGCTCAAATTTAATATTAAATCAGCTCATATTTATTGTTAACTAGCGGGGGCACCCGGCGTTGCCCGGGGTTTTTAGAGTTTTACCTAATGCGTTTCTTTTTAGCTCCCGTTTCCTTCCCGCTTGCGCTCCCGCTCCCGGTCGTTATCCGTTCCCTGTCGCTTTCCCACTCATTTTTCGCTTTCAGTTTCCCCCCCCTGGATCCGATTCTACATACATACATACATACATACATACATACATACATACATACATACATACATACATACATACATACATACATACATACATACATACATACATACATACATACATACATACATACATACATACATACATACATACATACATACATACATACATACATACATACATACATACATACATACATACATACATACATACATACATACATACATACATACATACATACATACATACATACATACATACATACATACATACATACATACATACATACATACATACATACATACATACATACATACATACATACATACATACATATTTTTTTTTTTTTTATAATAGTTTATAGTCCTTTACACCAACTGTTTTAAGACTGAAACGGCTGTGTCAGAAGCACCTAAGTACTTCCAGTCGTGGATCATAATTTGATCCTTTTAACTTTTCCCTCCTCCTTTCTCCAGGCTTGGGACTGGCTTGCAAAAGCAAGGTGGAGTTACATACATACATACATACATACATAAATACATACATACATTTAATATTAAATCAGTAGAAATCAGTCAACCTAGGCCAAGAATTGATTTTCCTGCAGCAGGAGATACAATTGCATGGAAAAAGTTGGACGAAACACTCTCAAAACTTCTCAAAACACGTTCAAGAAATTCATCAAATTTCAGTATGAAAGACTTTACTGATGTTATTTACGAAAAAAGCATTGAATTGTTTGGTGTGAAACAAAAACGTCAGGTTCGAAACAATGAAGGCATGATTTCTAGACGTCAAAGAGAAATCAATCAGCTGAAGAGAGAAAAGAAACTGTTACGAAAGCGGTGGAAAAGAGCCCAGGAAAATGAAAAAGCTGGTCTCGCAGAGCTGCGGCAGAGTGTGGGGCGTCGTTTGTCTGCCCTAATGAAGGCCGAGCGTTTTCGGATAAAGAAAAGAGATCAGAGAAATGCCAGGTTTCAGTTCATCAAAGACCCATTCAAATATGGAAGAAATTTACTGGACCCACCCAAGTCAGGAACGCTTCAAGCAGACAAGGCAACGCTCGATGAATATTTTCGGTCCGCATTCCGTGACCCGCGTGGAGATCAGCAGTTAGAAGAAAGAACCGATCTTCCAGAAATCCCACTTCCAAACTTTTCTTTCAGAGAAGGCATGATTTCGTTACTCGAAGTTACTCAATTTCTCTACAGAACAAGAAACAGATCTGCTCCTGGACCAAATGGGGTGCCATATCTCATCTACAAAAAATGCCCAGAAGTATTGAGATTATTGCATTCTCTACTCGTGGGCTCATGGGAAAGAAGAAGAATTGAAAGCGAATGGCAAAGAGCAGAAGGTATCTTTATTCCGAAAGAAAAAGACTCGAAGGAAATACATCAGTTTCGCCCAATTTCATTGTTAAACGTCGAGGGAAAGATATTTTTTGCTGTCCTTGCTCGGAGACTGACAAGCTATGTAATTCAAAACAATTACATCGACAGGTCTGTTCAGAAGGGAGGAGTGCCAGGAGTACCAGGATGCATCGAACATTCGTTAGTGATCTGGGAAGCATTGAAAAGAGCTAAAGAAAATCGTCTCAGCTTGCACATTGTCTGGTTAGACTTTGCCAATGCTTATGGAGCCGTTCGTCACCAAATGTTGTGGAGAACTCTCAGATCGCATCATGTTCCAAATTTTGTGATAGAAATGTTGCAACAGTATTTCGGACATTTCAAATTGAGGTTGTCTACGTCCTCCTGTTCAACAGAATGGTTCCAGTTAGAAGTTGGTATAGCAATGGGCTGCTCAATTTCACCCATTCTCTTCGTATTAGCGATGCAGCTGCTTCTGAATGCAGTGGGTTCTCGCGTGGAGGAAGCTTACGTTGGCAAAGGTATCTTGATGCCATCGGTGAAGGCCTTCATGGATGATACAACTTTGGTTCTAAACAAATGTATCTCAATGCGACGGGCTCTTGATGCATTCAGCGGGCTGCTATCATGGTGCGGCATGAGTTTCAAGGCAACCAAGTCAAGAAGCTTATCTCTGCGACGAGGCAAGATTGACGACAACGTGACGTTTTCAGTTGCTGGCAACAGGATCCCAACATTGAGAGAAGAACCGGTTAAGAGCCTGGGAAGGTGGTATGACGATTCGCTTAACGACACTGGACGGTGTTCTGAGGTTCTTCGATCGGCATTTGAAGATATGAAGAAAATTGATGCGGCCCCACTCCAGAGCAGGTTCAAATTGTGGTTGCTTCAGTTTGTTCTATTACCGAGATTGCTTTGGCCTCTATCAATGTATGAGATGAGCTTACCATTGGTAGAAAAGCTAGAAAGGAAGATGAATAAATTTACAAGGAAATGGTTGGGTCTGCCTCCGGGATTTTCTTCGGTAGCTTTGTACAGCAAGACTGCCAAACTGAGGTTGCCACTGAAGTCTTTGGTTGAGGAGTTTAAGATAAACAAGATCCGTACGCAACTAATGCTGGATAACTCTTCGGATCAAAGAATTGTGGAGATGGGACCTCTTGTAAAGTCCGGAAAGAAATGGGTAGCCAGAAAGGAGATCGCAGAAGCTGAAGCCTCTTTACGCTGGACAGAAAGAGTTGGGGCAGTTCAACAGGACAAACGGGGTCTCGGGTCAACCCATCGAATTTGGTGGTGAAAAGCCAGCACCAGTGAACGAACAAGTCTGGTCATTCAGGAAAGAAAGAAAGCTATCGAGTCCCAGAGAATGATTAAGTTTGTTCAGTTATCTCAACAAGGAGACTGGACGACATGGGAAAATGCTGTTCAGCGTTCACTTTCTTGGAAAGACATTTGGCAATACACACCACTACGTTTGTCTTTTTTGATTAGATCTGTTTATGATCAACTGCCGTCATCCAGCAATCTTCGAAGATGGAAGTTGAAAGACTCTCTCAATCGGAGACTCTCATTCACGTTCTTTCCTGTTGTTCGTTTTCACTTTCACACGGGAGGTACACTTGGCGTCATAACCAAGTACTCCGAAAATTGCTTGACTTCGTCAAAGAAGCGTGTAAGAAAGCAAAGACAAGAGGAATACAGCAGAAAAGGAAAATCTACTTTTTGAGAGAAGGCAATCTGAAGTTCCACAGGTTCAGATCTACAAGAGACTTTGAATGTGTGATGGGTGCTGCCGACGATTGGTCGGTTTCAGCTGATTTGGATGGCGAAAGAAAATTTCCAGAAGCAGTGAGATCTAGCGGCTTAAAGCCGGATATAATTGTATATTCCGACTTGGCCAAGACAATGTTCCTGATTGAACTCTCTGTGCCATGGGAAAGTAACATGGAATCTAGCAATATTTTCAAAGAGGAGAGATATAGGGATTTAGCATGTGATTTGAATGCCAAAGGGTTCAGGACTGAAATTTTTGCAGTCGAGGTTGGCGTTCGAGGGTTGGTTAGCAGCTCAATGTTAAAACTGCTGAAAGCTCTTGGTTTTTCAAACCGAGAAAAAACTCGAGCCATCAAGGAGATCTCCCAGACAGCTGAAGCTGCATCTTTTTGGATTTTCGCTAATAGAAAAAAGAAAGCGCTTCAAGATGCACACGAAATGGTTTAGCCTTGTTTACATTGGGCGATAATCGTTCCGGCGATTTCAAGTCTTGTTTCGAATAGTTTTCTGCTGAACTTTGAATTTTCGTGTTTCAAGTTAGGAATTTGGAAATTTTTCTCGCCGAAGGGCGTCCGCCTGATCAACGGACGTGGGCCCACCTCTCTCTTAAAAGCGTCAAGAAGTTTAAGGGCCGAAACGCTAAAAATGAGAGGTTCTTCTTCTGAAGACCTTCGGCGACGAAAGCTCGCAAAGAGTTAAAACACACACACATACATACATACATACATACATACATACATACATACATACATACATACATACATACAAACTTACATACATGCATACATACATACATAGCAAATTATGTATATTGATAAAATGAGTTAGTTAGAATTTGAGTTAGTATTTGCTGTTTATCTGCACTTGCGAATATTGTGCGTTTTCCGTGACAGCTTCCGCTTTAAAGAACTAACAGTTACAATATTGAAGATTCGTTCGATTTATTGACTGATAAAGTAGGGGGATAAGACAAAGAAAACAATTTGCTGTCTCATTTTACGTGCACGCATGAACATTATCATGTAATACGAAACTAAAGCAACAGCTGCGGCATAGCTTGTTGTGATTCTATTTTGGAATCAACCCATCAATGCCCAAATTTTATCATTCAACTGAAATATATTTTAACTAGAAATACCATGTCAAAAATACAGTTTTTTAAGCAACTTTCTTATATTAGCTTGCTTCTGTCTATATGTGGTTCCCAAAATCTACTATCGTTAATTTCACCAACTTTCTGATATCGTAGCGAGCTGAAACTTTGCCTAAGTCGGAAAAGAACAACTTCTAATTAAATTTGAGCTCGATCCCAAATTTCCGACTCCAGGAATCAAACCCACGACTTTCACTTTCTTGGTTTCTGGACTGATGCGTTCACCTTGCCGATGTATGACAATACAATTTCTAGACAATACAATACAATACAAATTTTTTTTATATAAATCTAGCCATATAATGTGAGAGAAAGTGGGTGGGCTGCAAAAAATCACAATCTAAACCCCAGTCGCTTAATCTAACATTCTGTTTTCAACATAACTTTTTTGAAACAAGTGCCAAAAAGTTGAAAATAAAGTAATAGAAAAAATGTCTAGAAAAAGAAGCGACTTCTTAAAAGAGGTTTTTTATTGTTCAAACCCTGCCAAAAAGTAGAAAATAACTTCTGATCACACCTTTTATATTGACAAGAAAGTTTTTCAGGATTGTTTTTAAAAATGATCAATTATGAGAGAAAGAATAATTTTGTCCATCATATATCACACATCTACATGTACCACACAAAACAATCATGAAGCAATGTTGGGTAAGTATTTCAAATACATTTTATTTGAAATACGTATTTAAAAGTATTTTTGTATTTTCATTTGTTAACTTTGTTTTGCTAAATCGTACTCGTGATGCGTGTTGATGATGTATCAGTATGAAGTGTTAAAAAAGTTTTTTAGTATTTTTACAGCAAAATTCTTTAATGTACTTTGTACTTTGTATTTTGAAAACATTCAAATATAGGTAATAACTGTAAAAATTTTATTTTATATTTGAAATACCTACCCAGCACTGTCATGAAGCAACTTTCCTGTTAATATAAAGGGTGTAATCAGAAGATATTTTCTATTTTTTGACAGGTTTTTGACAATACAAAATCTCTTTCAAGAAGTTGTTTTTGTAACTACTATTTACAAAAGTTAACTACAAATTGCAACTTTAACTACCATTTACCAAAGAAATTATTTCTTCTGTTATTTAGCATACAAAAAGATTTATAAATTTCCAACAAGTTTAGTCAGTCTGTTTTTTCTCTATGTACAGTTAACAAATGAATCAAAAAACAAAGTTTTTTAAAAACACACTTTTATATAATCGATTTTAATAATTTGTGTACTTGTGACAATAAAGTTCTTGAAGTTTCATTTTTATTGAACATAACAACTGAGAGACTCTCGACGAGTCTCTCGTTATAAAATAATATTGGTGTTTAACAAAATGTGGGGGCCAAAATGACGTTTGGCCCTCCCACTTTTAAAAGTAAGGGAGCCACTGGCTCCCTGACCCCCGGTTCCGCCGGCGCCGATGGTCGTCGTCATCATATAATTTGGCTGCTAATTGAATGTCTCCCAAAGCATAATACTGTCAGAAATATAAAAAAAAACAACATTACTACGAAGCACTACTGGATTTTATGAAGTAGGCATCCGTAAAGTCAAATGTATGTTTTATGTTTGGTTTATTTGATATGGAAAATCGAATTAGGCTTGTGTACTTCCGGTGCAGTATAAAGTATTCAACAAGTATTCAATGTCTTATTAAGTACTTATTAATTACTGTAGGAGATGAATCGCTTCTTTGAGATAAATCATTCGAGATCGGAGATGAAACGTCCTTAAACAATACATTTTAATTTAATCATTTTTTTCAATTCAATTAATCATTATTTATGTTTTATTTATATTTTTTTCAAACGTACTTGGGACACAAATATTATTTTGAACGAGACAACCTTAGTTTTTACTAACTGGTCTTACTGCAATTTTTATCTTAAAAACTCAATCGTTTCCCATTTTTTTGTTTTTACTTTCACCTCTACTACAAATTATCATAATTAAAATCACATTTTAACCTAATTAACTGTTTTCCTTTATCAAAATAATTGTGATCATCATTATCATTACTTTTACTTTTTTCTAGTAGACGACTTCCACCTTTCTCATTCACTGCATGTTTTGAATCTGACTTTTAAAATTACATTTACAAACCAAAATTAAAAAAAATTACCAGTTGTCAAACGTTGATGTTTTGCTCACATTAGGTTTCTGATTTTATACAAAAAAGTTTTTCATCAATTTTCAAGTTCAGGCAGAAAGTATTATAGTTACTTATTGAGCAGACGTTTCAAAACGCATTTTTATGGCGCTTATTCCTGTGCACAATTTTTGATAAAATTGGAACAGAAGTGTTTGAAAAAGGTATCTGTTTAAATGTCGAAGCTACAAGTTTGTCTCTCACTCGCATCATAGTTTGGCCTACTCTGAATCAGCTGCAGTGATAGGAGAATAAATTTGATTGTTATTAAAAGTAAATATTTACAGAACGTCAGATGAGTTAGTCATTGCAGCAATCACAGAAATAGACTTTATCTTTAATAAACTAAAGCAGGATGTAATTTAGTATAATTGGAACTTTGATAGAAGCAGCTTTTTAGACTTATAACTACTGTGGAAACCAGCTAAACATTTTATTGTAAATTCAGTGTGTATTGCTAAGCATTTTATTGTAATTTGTGAATACAAGTTTTTACTACAAACATTTTGCGTTTCATAAAACTCTATAAATGGAAAGTTTTTCGTTTGGAAATATTTACCGTGGACTACGGAAAATAACCATAGTATTATTGACTTACGGCAAATTGATTAACGGAAAAACCCCAAGCAAACACGAACACGAAGCAGTTAACTCTGGTAGTTCAAATCCCGATAGAAAGCTTAAATTCAACGGATTGATTGCATCTCTGGAAATGTTTGTAATTCTTATGACTACTATCTTTTTCGCTTTTATAAATCCTTTTATCAATTTTAATGATAAGAGTGTTGTGCCAATGAGACTGATTTTGATTTCTTTGATGCTCACTGGTTCTGTTATTATGCTGGCATTTACAACCAGAAAGCATTATTTTCTCATTTCGAAAAACAAACCAGTTGGCGTTTGCGGCCGTTTAGTTCTCATCGGAATTTTGAGTTTCTTCGCTCTTTCTTCGCTTCTTGATCTCTTTGAAGTAATTAAATTACTTCAGTGTTTCTCTGTCTTTCTCCACTGTACCACTACCGTCAGGAATCACACAATCATTACATTAGTCTTTCACACTGTAAGACTCATATACCTGGCTGGAGAAACAGCATTCTGCGTCCTACACAGAGCCTTCAAATTCAAAGACGTTTCTCTATCCAGGTTCGGACTGATGTTTTTGTTAGCCGTAAATTTGTCACTTTGGTTTGACATGTTTCTCCGACAAACCGCAGTTAATCTGGAATTGGGATCCGGAGCAGTGTTTTTCAACAGTTGTAGAAATGGAATTGTAAATGAAACCGAACATTTCGTAAGTTGCGTGTTTCAGAACGGAACCTCTCATCAAATCGTAAAATTTTCAGGACTTTTTCTGTATCCAATTTTTTTTCAGTTTTGTCTACTCGTACTTGAATGCATTGTTCACTGGCTTGTACAGTGCGGAAAAACACCTTGTTCGACAAGTGAAACCGAGCTTGGAAATGTTCAGAAACGTTCTGAGGCACAAACCGCTTCAAGTTTCAATTCATCAATAACATTCTCTACTGCCGAAAGACCGTCTGAAAACAAGAATTCTCAGTTGGTTAAAATAAGCTTACCAATTAATATATTATTAAACATTCTGTTTGGCTTGTTTTACTGTCTTCTTTATGCTTATGTTCAGGAAAGTCGTGATAAATTCAAGTTTATCAACAACACATACCACATATATGCACTTTTCTATTGGTTTATAAACGTTGTTCTTCTCTTCTTAGGATATTATTGCTCGACAGCTTTTAAACTGAATTCCTGTCAAAAGCGATTTAGAGGTTTAAACTATATGCTCATTTTTTCGGTCATTGGACTGTACATTTATAATCTTACCTATTTTGAGTTTTTTGTTTACAAGAGAACGGATAATTTTTTATTTAAAATAGTTTTCACCAAATATATCCTCCAATATTTCTTCTTGTTCTCTAAGATTCCATTCTGCTTCATAGCAGGTCGAGTATCTCTCCGCTCTGCGAAAGACGAGAATTCGTTTAAAGTGAATTGCTTTAAGGCAATCACCCTTCATCTTGCTTTGTCTAGCGCCACCTGCTGGATTGTGTATTCTTTTTGTAACTTATTCCACCGAGCTAAAGACATGGCCCAAGCCTTGCTGTTCAGCAAAAATTCCTGGATGTTCATAGATAACATCATACAACCGCTTTCAGTATCTTTCGCGTTTACTAGTTTTCTGCTTCTCATATCTGCATACGCTAAAATGACCAAATATTTTGGCAAAACTGTTCTCGTCGTACCGATTGAATGTTAAGATGATAAATTTCAACCTAAAAAAACATGTTTGAATTTTTTAATTTTACAAACTGGTAATTACAAAATAATTGCACGTATAATTGTTCTTCAAAGAGCGTGTGATTTTGTCTATATAATTGTTGCAACTAATTGTTGTTTCGCTAAAGAACAATTATTCAAGAACTGACAAATATAGAGTTTTGAATAACTTCATCGAATTTCGTTGAAATATATTGTATACTAGCAGCTAGCAAATCCAAATATACAGCTAACGGGTGGGATAAGGTTGCATGCCATGGAGTTGGGAAGGCAAAAAATGATCAATTTTTTTTCAAGGATTAGTTTATTAACAGGTTTTTGAACAAGTTTATTAAATTTTGACTACATGGCAAGCTTGGGAGCGCGAGCCTATAAAGTGTGTCGTACTTTTCCTAAACTTTAACATTCGGCATTAGTGTGTGTGTGTGTTCAAACATACCAGCATTATTAGTTATTTCTGTAAGTGTAAATTTTTCTGTGCAAATTTCTGTGTGTATTTATTAGAAATGTCAGTATTGCCGTCTATTGGGTTATTTTACAACTTAAACCTTTGTTTTTGTATTCAACTATTTCTAGTGACCAACTGTTACCGCATAGTTGTTATGATATACTTCGCTGGCTAAGGATTCGTTACAATCGATAGATGTCAGTTAAAAAATAAAAAGTAGAAAACCAACAATAATTTAAAAAACTAAAAACACGCATTATAAATTTTTCAAAAAGTATAAAATAAATTATTAACATAAAAGAGTGGGCGTTTTTATTAACACTCATACGATCGCAACGAATGCGTTCCGTGCTTTTATGTTAATCATTTAATTTATACTTATAAGAAAATTT
Organism: Erpobdella octoculata; assembly: GCA_963978895.1. Lineage (NCBI taxonomy): Eukaryota > Metazoa > Annelida > Clitellata > Hirudinida > Erpobdellidae > Erpobdella > Erpobdella octoculata. The sequence continues at coordinate 19,646,413 of OZ022247.1, read as the reverse complement.
GATAAAAGCTTGTTTTTTTTTTTTTAAATGTGGTGTGCAAAATAAGATTATATTTTTTTTTAAATAACTACTACTCACAAACTGAAAACACTACAGACATGAAAATTAGTTCTTAGAGAAAATAAAATTACACATGTTTTACTATATTTTTTATTTTGGCTTCTAGGACTACAAATGTAAAAACGGACTGGGCCCAAATTATACGAACCTGGATGGGCCTGGAATTTTGGCTTATGAAACGGGATGAGCCAAGATGTCTAGGGGCCAAGCGGGCCGTAAAAAATCGCTCCGTGCAGTACTCTACTATGGACCCCCGATTCAAATTCTCTCATTTCAAGCGAGCAAAGCCGCGACGGGAACTGCTAGTGTAATAATAGATTAAAAAACTCGTTAGTGTTGATTTCATTTAGTTCATCTAAAGTTAATTTTTATTATTTGTTCTTGTACGTGTACTTGAACCAAAAACTTGTGTACTTGTACTTGTGACCTGAGTACTTGTACTTGCAACTGGAGTATTTGTACATGTACTTGTACTTGCATGATTAGTACTTGGAGCACCTCTACAAAATAGTCCTTTTAACACACTTCTATCTAACTTGACTTATTTTTCTCTCTGTTTCTATTTCGCACCGTGGTCAAATATTTGAATGGATTTTTTCACCAGGAGATTATATTATCTTTTATAAAATGAATAAAAATTAATGTTTATAACTATCGACAACAAATTTAAACGCCTGAACCGATGTTATTGGAATTTAGTACACTTGAGACCCACGGCCAGTCATGGAGCTGTCCACTTTGCATAAAAAAGCTGCCAACCGGTTCACGTTCTATGACCAAAACTCGAGTAACGCTGGGTATCCAAGCTAGTTTAAAATAATTTCTAAAATGGGTTTATTGATCTTTAAAGTACGTATTTCTACTTCTCTATCTTGTTTTACCGAGGCCCGGTGGTAAGGCGGTAAAGTTTTGGATTTCTATAAACTCGAGGTTCCGGGTTCGATTCCCGTGGAACAGCCTATGAAAAGCGTGGGTGGCAGGTAACAACTCTTATGATCTCAACGTGCTGCTTCCTTAGTCGCTTGTCAAAGCGCTTTAAATGCAGTTATTATTATTATTATTATTACTAATCTCGCCTAATCACCTAAGTAATCTAACCTAAAGTCTTCCTCATCTAATGACTTTTATCTCAATTCTATTAAACACTATTTGTTTAAGTGTTTTTTTGTGGCTCATATATATATATATATATATATATATATATATATATATATATATATATATATATATATATATATATATATATATATATAGAGAGAGAGAGAGAGAGAGAGAGAGAGAGAGAGAGAGAGAGAGAGAGAGAGAGAACCGTTTTCCTTTTTTAAATTCAATTATTAACTGCACTCCAACAAAGCTTAAAGACGCATTTGTATTGTTGTTCTATGGCAGATCGTTTTTAAACTCAAGAAAAAGTACTATACAAGTTTGCATGATTGATTGATTGATTGAACAGTCACGTTACAAACTTTCATCTAGGCTTATCATTTTTTTTTAGTTAAAAGGCACAGGCAAATTAGCTATTACAAAACACTCGGCCTAGCTGCTAGGTTAGCTGAGATGCCAGAGTGTTATCCTTGAATGTGAAAGCTTCTTCACGGTTCGACTCACTGTCTAGTCGCCCATGTCTACGAAAACCCTGAGCTCTGTAAGAGGCGCTATATAAATTACCACACATTTACATACATTTTTGGTATAAGACGATTTTTATCTTAGTCTCCTTATACTCAACTTCCTTGTTTGTTTTGGCATGCACTGCCAATAGCATTTTTGGCTATTAACAATGGTCGTGCTGGTTTAAAAGCGTACTATCAAAATATTAGTTATGTATGGCTACATTGTCGATAGCACCGACCGTATGTCTTGTACTGTTTAACCGGAACTTCACTTTTGATGCAAAGTTAAGTATTTTTCTTATAAAAATAAATCTAAAAATGATCCATACATTTTTAGCAAATCATGCCTAACATTTCTCACTTTTGTTCTTAACTCTTTCCCATTTATTTCAAAATCATGCACGCACTTGAACTTTTCTAAATTTTTAACTATTCTTAAACAAGTTAGCCAATGCTATATAGACGATTAGTTTGAGAGGTCTTCACGCCACATGAAATGCGTGTTTTCTGTCGCTTTGCTCAGTATAAATGTTGTTATTTGAAAATGTATGGTTATTGTGTGGCTGGCTCTCAATAACTCTCTGCGCTGAGCGGATATCTGTTATGTTTAGGATTCGCGTAAATATTCGAATGTCTTAAATTAATAAACGTGGCTTGTTACAGATTTTAAACAAAAGTATCAAATTTTGACGAGCCAGAATTCAACGACTCTGTAAAATTTCAACTCAGAGCTTTCAGGCTATGTTGGTGCAAAAGTTGAATATGTTTCTGTTAGTCGTTTGCCTGACTGCTGTTATGACGTTTGCATATTTTTGGAAAACGTCTTTCAGTGACATAAACAAGGTTGGCTCAGTTTGGTTTTTTTAAGTAATATTTCTTGAACAGTTTTCTAACCTATTATTTTATTAGTTTCACTTCAAACGTTCACAATGATGCGGATATCTTTTATGAATAAACTAATTTCACGATCTCATCCAGATTAAATAAGTGTTTTAGCTTCGTTCAACTTGTTTCTATAACTTGTAGGTGTTGGTGGTGTATCGATAAATCCCGTATTCCTGAAGGTCGGTGGTTTGAATCCTATCAGCGTCACCAGAGCCCAGAGGGTTAAGGAAAGCGTCAGAAAGATGGATTATGTAAAAAAAAACTTTCTGTAAAACTGTCCCACAAGTATTTAAACAAATATTAAATAAATAGCAGTGATTCGTTCCGATGAACTTTGAGAATTTGAACCGTGCATCTATAGTAGAGTACTGCACGGGCCAATTTTGTACGGCCTGGCCCGTTGACAACTTGACCCGGCCCGTTTTATAGGCCAAAATTTCAGGTCCGGCCCGTTTTTAGAGGCCTAAAATTTCTATATATTTGGCGAAAAATCTTATTTCATCCCACCTTGACTTCAGGTTTGGTCCGTCTGAAGACCACGGATTTTTAGACCCGGTCCAGCTTGTTTCATAGACAGAAAATTTCAGGTTTGGTTTTTTATTTAGGCCCGAAAAAGCCCGTTTCATAAGCACAGAAATCGAAGCCTAGCCCGGTGTGTGATGAACTGGACTCAGACAGTTTAAACGGGCACAAAATCTCAAAACTTGAAAACTAATATTTTAAAATAATAAAACACTTATTTTATTATTAAAAAAAACTAAATTCTAAATTTTAATTGTTTTACAATTTTAGTCATTGAGTTTTTCTCTACCAAAACATAAAAAATGGTAAAACATGTGTAACTTCAGTTTCTTAGTAGGATTTAAATACTAATGCTTATATCTGTAGTATTTTCAGTTTCAGAGTGGCAGTTATTAAAAAAAATAGAATTTCATTTTCTACCCTACACTTAAAGTCCTGGAAACCAAATTTTTTTCATTTTTTAAACATAATCTCGGTACTAAATTGCAAAACTTTCATATCTTTAATTTTAGAGTTTTAATTAAATATTTCGATCTTCCATCCCACATTTGAGGTCCTGGAAACGTATTTATTAAAAATTGATGAAACACTAAATTTTTATTTCTCAAGTCGATACTAAATTCTAATTTTTACATCTGTAGCACTTACAGTTTTAAAGTAGCGTTTATTATAAAAAAAAACAAATAACCCTATTTTCAACTCCACATTTGAGGTCCTGGTAACCAAATTTTTGAAAAATGATGAAACACGTATTTTTTTATATTTCTTAAGAAGAGTCCAGATACCAAATATCAAAACTTATCATTTTTGGTTTTCGAGATATGCGTTGTTTTAGAAAAAATTGTTTTTCTGTTTCATCTCCTCGGGAGCTCGGGAGCAAAAATTTTCAAAAACCTTTTCTTAGTGGGAGCTTACGCTATAAAAGTAATATAACCCTCTACCGCATAGCGATGCCAATTGGCATCATTACTTCCATGCTTTCTCAGAAATTTGTACTGTGTCAAACAACATCACTGTTTGTATTTATGGGTAGCAAATAACATATAATACTAGAATTTCGCTACTATTTATATATTTCAATTGATGTACTATTTTTTTATAGTCTGGAAAGTTCGTGCAAAAAATAAAAAAAATTAGAGTTTTTAAGTATACTCATTAGTATGTGTGTTTATATCTAAATACAAACTTAATTATAGTCAAATAGATGTTTTGTGTGTTTTTGTGATCAAATTTATTTTGTAGTGCTAGAATAAACGGCGATTATAACATAACATAACATAAAGGAAATGATGGGCGCAAACTATATGTCTCTATGCCCATATCTAGAATTATATAAAATATTGTTCATATATATGTTCTATAAATAAATGTATGTATATATTATTAAAAATCCTTTTTATAGTTGTACATAATGTCGCTTATTTCGAAATGACAGTCGATTAATCTTTTAAATTCATTAACTTGATCGGCTTCTACGATTTTCGAAGGGAGGTTGTTCCAAATTGCAGTCGATCTGGTCAGGAAGGAATATTTTCTGCAGTTGCCGTTGAATCTTTGTGTTTCCAGTTTGAACTTGTGACCTCTTGTTCTTCTTTCTTCTGATATCTTTATATTAGGAAAACACAAACGTCCTTCTTTGTCTTGAATAAAATTGTAGAGCATGATCAGGTCCCCTCTCAGTCTTCTGTACTTTAAACAAGGAAGCTTCAAATTTCTCAACCTATCTTCATATTTCAATCCCTTGCATGCCTTGACCATTTTTGTTGCTCTCTTCTGGACTCTTTCAATGGCTTCTATGTCTTTTTTCTTCCATGGTGACCACACACTGACTGCATACTCCAATCTGGATCTAACCAAAGCTTTATAAATCAATATAAAAGAATCTTTTGTCAAATCTTTAAAATTTCGTGAAATTATACCTAACAGTGAAAAACATTTTTTAATTATTTCATAAATGTGATCTACAAATGTTAGTGAACTCTGGAATGTAACACCTAAATCTTTTATTTTGTCAAGAAAATTAAGTTCCACTCCTTCTATATTATATAGCCGACGATCATCTAATTGGCGTCCATATCTCACCGCAACACATTTACCAGCATTTAGCTTAATTTCCCATTTTTTACTCCAATCTCCTAATGAATTTAAACAGCTCTGCAATATCAATCGATCATCACTGCTTTTTATAGTTTTAAATATTTTGGCGTCGTCTGCGTACATAAACAGCTCCGCCGAGTTATTCTTAACTATTTCAAACATATCATTGACATAAATTATGTAAAGTAGTGGCCCTAAAACACTACCTTGAGGTACCCCACTTGTAACTTTAAATCTATTAGATGTGCTATTATTAACCCTAACACTACTTGTTCTGTTTGTTAAATAATCTTTAATCCAATTAATTAAGCCTCCATTGACGCCATAATTTTCTAGTTTATCAATTAACTTTGCATGAGATACACGGTCAAACGCTTTTTCAAAATCCGTATATACCACGTCTATTGTTTCCCCTTTATCTAATGCACTGCTCCACATATCCATCAATTTTAACAACTGAATTGTAGTTGACTTTCCTCTCGTAAAGCCGTATTGCCTATAATCTAGAAGCTTATTTCTATCAAAATGTATTATTAATTCATCCTTAATCAATGATTCTAACAGTTTACAGCAGATACAACTTAAAGAGACTGGCCTATAATTACTTGCAGTATTTTTATCACCTTTCTTATAAACTGGGGTAATGATGGTATACTTCCAATCATCAGGGACCATTTGAGCTTGCAGTGATTTGTTGTATAAATTGCTTAAATAGCTAGAAATAGAATTTTTACATTCTATCAGAACCCTTGAAAAAATATTATCTGGTCCTGCCGATTTGTACTTATTTAATTTATTAATTTTATTTTCGACCGCGTATTTGTTTATTATTACTTCCTCCATTATGTGGACAATAATATTATTGTTAATTGTGGGACTTATTTCTAGACTATCATTGCTTATATAAACGCTTTTAAAAAATTCAGCTAAACAATTTGCCATATCAACGTCACAAGTTATAGTTGTTGCAGACCCGTTTATATCAGTTTTTATCATATATTCTAACTTAGTTTGACAGTTTCTGTTTTTATTTATATGTTGCCAAAAAACCTTAGGATTGGTCTTAATTTTTTTGGCCAATTTCAGTGTCTCAGCTTCTTTAATTTTATTAATTGATTTCCTTAATTTGTTTCTGATATTTTTAAATTCTGCAAAAATATTATTATCTCTAGTTCGGATAAACTTTTTCCATAGTTTATTTTTTGTCCTGCATTGCTCAACCACATTTTTAGGTAATTTTCTTTTATGGCACTTAAATCTTAAAATTCTATCAGCATCAATGACAGGAATATAATTCCTAATAGCTTCATTCATTACTTGACAAAAGTAATGCCACATATTGTTAACCGAGTCTTTACTTGCAACATTGTTATCTATTTCCGACTCATCACAGTACAGATTCTCAATCAAATAATCGTTCATCAAATTATATTTTCCACTGTTAAAATCAAATTTGGATATATTGTTAATGGTTTTTGATTTATAAAAATTTCTAATCAAGGAGAAATGTAACACACAATGATCACTTTTACCTAGTGGGGAATTATATACTAAATTTTTGATTAAATCGACGTCCTCGACTAGAAGCAAGTCTAGAATGGACTGCTTTTGAGATCCGCGACACCTTGTAGATTCCTTAATTAGTTGAGTTAAAAAATTATCATTTAAAAAGTTGATCAGTTTATCTTCAGATGACTTAAAATTTGATTTGTAAGTATTATTTTTCCAGTCAACGTTTGGAAAGTTAAAATCTCCAATTATTAATTTTACTCCTATTTTAGATTGGAAAGCTTCTAACAGTAAAAATAAATTATTATTATTTTCTCTACCTGAATTCGGACTCCTATAGATGATAAGAATAAAAATATCAGGATTTTCATCTATTTTAATACACATATATTCATTGAAATCTATTCCTAAATTTATAATTTGGCACTTAATATCATATCTAACATAACAAAATATACCTCTAAATCGTTTTTTCATAAAATTATATGAATGCAAATTAAAATTGTTTATCCAGAATTCGGATTCAATAAATTCATTTACATAATATTTTGCGTTAACCTCAGTAAAAATTAAGATATCTTTTGTTACGTCATCTGTATCTACTAATAATCTTATCTCACTCATTTTATTAGTAATGCAATCTACATTTGAATACATAATGTTCAAAACGTTTAACTGATTGCATTCTTTTTTATTTTTATTACCTTCATATTTTCTGGTGGACCCCTTACCCGAAACATGAATTCCCCCGTATTTTCACTTTGCAGTTTTTTAGCTTCTTCCACCAATCTATTTCTTTCGGATCTTTGTTCGACATTTAGATCGTGACTAATACCAACGTTTTTCAGATTTTCATCTAACTGTCTAATCTTAACTAAATTTTCCATTATAATATTTTTAGCAATTTTATCATTGAATTTTACCAATATTGGTCGTATTTTATCACTCTTAGCCCCTAGTCTAAATATAGCTTTTATAGCAAATTCGCCAATATGCCCCCCTGATAATTGGGAACATAGCTTAAGAACTTGCGTCTTATCATAAGACACGCATTTCGTAACATCTTGATCTTTTAATTCAGCTACCCTGTATAATAAAATGTTATTTGCTCTATCTTCTAAATCGTTGCTAATTTTAATTTTATTATTAGTTTTCTCGATAGCTTTACAAACAAGATGCACCTCTTTGTTTACCTCCTGCACGTTTTTCTTAACCACTTCCCCCACAACTCCTGCCCAGGACTCCATCACAGATTTCTGTGCTGATCCACCTGAAACCAAACCTTCAACCTTCTCTTTAAACAAACTAGACCACTCCTTTGTAGTCTTTTTGTTTTCATCCAAACTTTTCGTCGTGCTGCTCGTGAGATTATCAATTTTCAAAATTAATTCTTTAATTTCAATAGCCTGCTTTTCTATTGCTAATGCCATGTTCTCATTTTTTTTAAAAACGTGCTTCATCTCTCTTATTTCATGAGCAGTTTCTCTAAGCTCATTATGTGTTGGCTGTAACTCTTTTATTTCTACCAGGATCTTCAAACTGTCCTCATTCGATTTTAAACAGCAGTCACAAAGCCGAAGACCAAGCACCTCAGCAGGAGATGGGTTTTCTAAACAAATTTCTTTTTTATTTTTAGGAGGCATAATTTAAACAACCTTAATTGGAAATAACCTACACTAATATAATTTGTGACCGATAATACCAGGCTTATCGCCCACGAGCCTTTTACAAAACGTGTTTAAGCAAAGTTAGTTTTATTCTTAACAAGAATCGTTGCATTAATTGTAAGAATAAAAATAACACTTATCTTTGTATCTGAGAAGATCCACTCTATCGAAAATCTTCTAACTTCAAAATTGTTCTAACTTCGAAATTATTCTAACTTCGAAATTATTCTAACTTCGAAATTATTCTAACTTCGAAATTATTCTAACTTCGAAATTATTCTAACTTCGAAATTATTCTAACTTCGAAATTATTCTAACTTCGAAATTATTCTAACTTCGAAATTATTCTAAGTCGAATTCAGGGAAACCGCCACCACGAGCACAACCATATTGAATTGGTTTGAAAAAGGTTTTCAATTTGGTTTGCAATTGATGTTCAAATATGTGATGCCAAACGGCATCGTCATGCACTTTGTAGTGAGTCGCACAGCCGATACGCGCAGGCAAATTATGCCAATGTATCTCTAGCCAATAAATTGGCCACGTAACAAAAAGGGTTTTAAAAAAATGGAAATCTCTGGATTTACTGGGTCAATTTCATAAACAGAACAGTTACAACATTGAACTTGTAAAAAACATTGCTTTGATGAAGCCAATAAATACCCCTATTTTAAAGTCATATTTCTTGTTGCAAGAGTAATTCCTTTCGAAAGTGATGATAGTCGGTTGTCTTTAGATAATGAGAGTGAAGACGACTATAATCCACATGTAGATGGATGAGAGCTCCGAAGGATGCAGCGACGTTGAACAACATAAGTCCCAGTCTCTCCAGCTCGATTGTATACTAGTATACCTCGACAGATGATGAGAAAGCCAACCTACTTTCAACTAGTACCGGGATATCGAACACAAAGAAAACTAAAGTGAAACGCAGACTTCTGTGGAAAAATACAACGAATACGACAGATAGGGGATTACTTTTCTCTGGCAATGAAAGTCTAGATCTTCATATCCTAGAATTTAAAACTCCAATTCAGTTTTTTAGGAACACTGGAACAGCATATTGTTGAACAAACTTGGACCACCGAAAGACTGTGCTGCCGTCTTCCTGGTTGCAATGAACAATCGTGTGTTTCTTGTGAAAAATGTCAAATAGTCTATGCTTCACAAAAAAACTGTTTTAAGCGTTTTCACACAGAGTAACAGTAATTTATTCGGGTCACTGTATTTATGTATTTGTTTACTTTTTATAAAAAAAATAATTCTTTGAATATGCGTTTTTTATATTACAGAGTTTACATTTTGAGAGTTTAACTTTTATGTAGTTGTATATCTGGTTAGACATATGCACAATGATAAAAACATTCTAGATCTTGCCTACTCATTGAAAATGTATATATAGGTTACGTGGTGCCTGAAGATGCCGATTGGCACACTTTAAAATTTCATCATTTTATCACCTTTATTGAAAAATAATTGTTGAAAAAACGGAAAAGGATACATTCATGAAAAATTAAATATTTAATTTTGTTTTTGTAATTGCTGCATGAATAACAACGTTTAAATTAGGAAATTAATTGGAGTGAATAAAACAGACAGCTAATCAAAAACAAAACATAATTGCAGCAATTTTGGAGCAAATGGATATTTCTAGTAAAAATATACTGTTTACCATAAGTGATTGAAATCTAGATTTATAGAAAAATAACAAATACGACGTGAAAACAAGGTTTTTTCCACAATTCCTTGTATTTCAGAATTCGATGATTATTCATCTAATGCAAAGTTTTTAAACTACATTTTTTTGAATTTATTTAAGTGAACATCTACATAATTGTGTTTAATTGTTTGTTTAAAAACATAGATAATTATTTTTTTTATTAGAAAGCATTTTCACGAAGAGCGAGTCCACATTCAGCTTGACTGGATTACGGAAAGTTAGTTAATTTTCAAGTTCAAGGTTTGCAATCAATCAAGCAAACAAGCAAAACCGGCGGTTAATATAAAGGATTTAAAAGGGATAAGAAATTTAGAAAAACAGTAGAAACGATTTAAAGATTCAGTCATTGGAATCAAGAAAATTATTGATCAAGTAAAGCATTTAAAGCTATCATTTACCAAAATATCTGATAGAAATAATTTGTAATGATGTTTTAATTGTTGTTAAACTGCTATCGTTAAGAAGTCAGAGTTAAAAAACGTTTAGTACCCGGAAGCATAGTCAGAAGATAGTTTGTGACCACTTTGCAAAACATCTGCTAGTCGGTTGGCGTTTTATCGGCGAAAAACCCGGGCAACACCGGGTATCGCAGCTAGACTGTTTTATAGTTTAATTTCACAGCCCTACACTCATATTTATTTTATTAATTTATTTATAACATAATAACAAATTATTATACCATGAGTGCTAATTTGAAATTTAATTAGCAAATACTTTGTTCGTTATAGCTGAGATCGATGTTCCTAAACGGTCCACCCTGGATTTCGGCCAATAATGGAGCAAGGCTGAACTCATCAGGCACAGTCACTCTAAAAAAGTATGCCAATCTTGCACTCAATGTGAGCAAACTGATCAGCTTGGAAGTTCCACCAAACGCAAATGGTACATCTCTAGAAGATATGTTTGCTCTGTTAGTACGTGAATTTTATTCCATCACTTTTGTCACATGTATATTTTTTCAATTCGTTTTGACGATCTTTAACGTGGCATTAGTTGGATGACTTCTAGACCACGGTCATCTGAAATCTAGGCATTTGATAATTAATATCTTAAAACTGAGTAGAGCCTCGCTTGATGGAAAATAGTAACATATTATTTCTGTGTTTACTTACAAACTTGTATTTAATTTCCTTTTAATTTTTTTAAGGGTAGCAAAAAATATTGAAATATCTTGTCCCAACATCAAGCGATTGGGTAATTCAGCCGATGGAGGCTGGAACATTTGCATTTATGGAAAACTTATTCCTCAGAAACCGTGTCTTGTTTACTCTTTTGGGTTAGTGTCTCAATTGATACGCCATCAATAAATCAATTTATCCAACTAAAAATAAATCAAGCTAACAAACAATCAATAATCATTTCTTTACATGATTATATGTTGTATGCAGTGGCGGATCCAGAAATTCCTGGTGGGGTGGATGCATGTACTTCACTTTACAAATTTTTCTCTTTTTTTCCTCCAAAAATCATCTCCCTATTCTCCTTGAATCTGTCTCTGGTTCTATGCATATACTAACTGGATGTAATATACGACATTAAATTGTAGTATAGCAAAATGTAAATATGTTTCAAGTTTCAAATAGCATTTTTGAAGGGGACGAAACAGTGTTTAGAAGCAGGACCTCAAGAGACTATCCAATTAAACTAACATTATGAATGTGAAAAAAAGTAGAAATACATTGCATTGAAATCTCCCAATCAAAATGGCGTGTTCAATTTTGAAACGGTAGATTTGACTATTTTGATGCAAAAATAAGATCCGAGACAGGGCCATCGAGAGGGGACTGGCGGAAATTTCGCCTTGGGCCTTCTGCTGGTTTTAAGACCCACCAACGCTGAGAATTAAAGATAGGTTGAAATGGTAGGCCAGCTGCAGGGCTTTTGTTGACACTAAAAAAATGCCCCATTTAGAATAGTACAGTGTGATATTTAAAATTTCACCCCAGTATGCAACCGTTATTCGTCAACTTTATTTTCTTTTCTTTTTGTCGGATTAGGAAATTGGACTTTAAGCCATAATAAAATTCATCAAACTGTAATGTTTCACGTTATCTTCGCATTAACTTTGTGTTCTACAAATTGATTTAAACTTAGAATTAAACCAGACATTCCAAATGTTGGGCCCGATGACGCTGAAACCTCTGTCACTAAGCGTCCTCCACCGAGAGCCCGGTACTAGAAGACTTTTTGTTGATAATGATCTAAGTCTTTGGCGTCCCAGAATTGCGCTGATTGGCTGTATACATCGGATCAGGTACGACGGGCATTTTCCATGAGTGCACTTAAACACGAGCAGTGCAACTTTAAACTCTATCTTTTCCGAAAAGTGGAGTTCTTGAAAAAGAGTAGCTGTATGGTCGCACTTCTTGCTATTGAGATTATTTTGGCGGCGGTCTTGATGGTGGACTGGATCCGGAAAAGTTGTTTTTTTGGCAAACCACCAAGGGTGGAATTGGCATAATCATTCCTGAAAAAATATATAATAGATTTTATTTTATATTATATTATTTTATTATATATTATTATATATTTATTAATATATTATTATTATATATTTATTATTATATTATTATTATATATTTATTTTTATTTTATATAAAAAATATAAATCAATCCTAGTCAAACACTAAGTAATTTTTTAATGATGTTAAGCACAAAACATAAAACAAAATATAGTGTCTCTGTGGGTTCGACAATAATAACCCAACCAAAATACTCCATCTAAAAAATTCTATCGACAAGGTGTTAGAAATTTTTCAAAACGTGCTGGTGCCATACTTCTATATATATATATATATATATATATATATATATATATATATATATATATATATATATATATATATAGTTATAAAATTGTCAAATCGTATTACAGGTCCAGAAGAATGGTTTTGTAGTTTATTGGATGATAATAAATAAAGCTTGGTTAATGCTACTTATACCTTCTCATATAATCAATGTTAATAAAAATACTTGTCGGGATATCAATAAATGGGAAAAGTGAAATCAGTACCATAGATATAACACTACCCCCTTCTTAATCCTGTTCGTCTCGAACAGCATAGTCGCTTTTGGGAAATGCGACTCGGCCACAAACACAAAATACCTTGATCTTAATCGTGGCCTTGACCGCAATTCGCAAACAGCATGGTCAAGTCTCTGGACCGTTTGACGCAGTTTCTTCCAGCCCTTCTTTGGCTCATCAACAGAGTCTTTCTTTGGCTCATCGTCGCCATTTCTGCACGGTTCATCACAGCCTTTTTTGCATGCCTCGTCCTGAACATCTTTGCACGGTTTATCGGAACTGTCTGCTTTTTCTTCTTCCTTCACATCTTTTAGATCTTTGTGGAAATCATATTTCAAATAAGCACCATTTTTTTTTCACTACACGATCTGAGGTATCTCTCCATCAAATATTCAGCAGATTGTTTTCCGTAACACAATGCCGCCATTGAATATCCGCCATATTTTTTTCATGAAAATATCTGAGATATTTTTCCATCGAATATTCCATGGTTCGTCTTTTTTTCTCCAATCCTCAAGATTTTTCTCAAGAAACTCTTTAAAAGGTTTTTTGAAAACAGGTTCCACAAATCCGATAAATCCCTTCATCAAACTGCTATTTGATTTTAAAATGACCCTTAGTTTATCTGATTCAGAATCCTTTGTGGATTCATCTGATTCAGAATCCTCGATACGGTTCTCTGTTCTTGGCTCATCGCTGTTATTGCCATTATTATAATCATCATCACTTTCATCCTCATCGTTTTGCATTTCGTTTTTAACATTCTTTTCATCTTCTTTAGTTTTGTTGTCGAGGTCTAAAGCGACTGTATCATTGTCACCATCTTTGCCAGGCTTGTCATCACCATCTTTGCATGGTTCATCTTGAACATCCTTGCATGGTTCATCTTGAAAAACTTTGCATGGCTCATCATCATGACCGTCTTTTCTGTTTCCGCAATTGTTTGTGTCACCATTGAGGAGTTCAAAAAATTTCTTTATTTCCTGCTGTGCTGTTCTGTTTTGCTCCTGTGCTGCTCTGTTTTGCTCTTGTGCTGCTTTGGTTTCTTCCGCCGTTTTTTTTTTTTTTTTTTATTTTTTTTTTATTTGACAAATTTAAAGTGGCGTAAATCAAACGACTTCAAGGCCACATACAAAAATGAATAAAACAAAAAGTTAAATTTTCATAAGGTATTGTTTCAATTCTTTTTTAAACATTACAAAATCAGGTGCTGCTCTTATCTCCAAGGGAAGACTATTCCAAATTTTTGCTGCTGCAGCAGGAAAACTTCTATCACCAGCACTTTTTAGACGAGTAGAGGGAACGAAGAGAAGAGCTGAAGATGCAGATCTGAGATTCCCCCTTGATTGAATATTACTAATGAGCAAAATTACTTCCATTAAGTATGAAGGAGCCAAACAGTTGAGACATTTAAAGACTAGTTGAGCTACTTTGAAGATAATTCTACACCTGACGTTCAACCAATGTAGTTCTTGAAGTACTGGAGTGATGTGATCGCAGCGTCTTCGACCGGTCAAAAGCCTTGCTGCCGCATTCACCACTGATTGAAGGCGATGAGTCAAGATCTTCGGGAGTCCAACCAGTGTGGAATTACAATAGTCTAGTTTTGAAAACACCAATGAAGTAATAAGCAAGTTAAGCGCCAGGGGGGGTAGAGATGAAGCAACAGTTTTGATTTGACGTAAGGTTGAAAAGCAGCTTTGGGTGATGCGACTAACGTGAGTGTTCATACGCATGTCTGAATCAAAGAAAGCACCCAAATTGCGAACTGAAACAGATGGAGAGATCCAATCTTTACCCATTCTCAGCGGTGCTGCTTGGAACTTACGTTTCATCCGACTGGTTGACAGCCAAATTACTTCAGACTTGCTTGAATTCAGCTGAAGGCGACTGGAAGACATCCATAGGCTCACATCATCAATGCATGTAGAAACTACTGACGAGAGTTCAATTGCTTTAACAGGATCACAATGACCATAGATCTGTGTGTCATCAGCATAAAAGTGCGCACAAAGTCCATGATTGGAGATAATTTTTTCTAGGTGAGCTATATACATTGTAAAGAGAGTTGGTCCAAGAACTGAACCCTGAGGCACTCCACAGTTAAGTAGCAAAGTACCAGAAATGTCCTCTCCAACCCTAACCTGACATTTACGTTCATTAAGGTATGAGTCAACCCACTCTAGTGCAGATCCGCAGAAACCAAAGTGTGAGTTTAGACGTTGGAGCAGAATAGAGTGATCAACCGTATCGAATGCAGCTGAGAGATCTAAGAGAACTAGCAATGTTTTTTTCCCGCTGTCAGCAGCCACCAGAGCATCAGAAAAAACCTTAAGAACTGCAGTCTCTGTTGAATGATATTGCCGATAAGCCGACTGATGAGGTGGAGAAAGGTTATTACTATCCAAGTAGCTGGTTATCCTCGAAAGAACAAGCCGTTCTAACAACTTTGAAATGACAGACAGATTGGAGATTGGTCGATAAGAGCTAGCGTCATCACAGTCAAGATTGGGTTTTTTTAGAACTGGAGTGATGTAGGATGATTTGAAATATTTTGGTAGGTATCCTTCAATGAAGGATTTGTTAAACAAGCTGGTTAAAAAAGGTGCCAGTAAACAAGCTGATTTTTTTAGTAGCCAAGTTGGTATCGGATCTAGTAAACATTGTTTGTTTGGAAGACTATTTATAAGTTTGGTCACTTCATCCACATTTGTTGGCGCAAAAATGTTAAGAAAAGAGTTGATGGCCCAGTCCACAAGAGGTGGAGCAAGACAAGATGCAGTTGAAGCACGTACATTCTCAGTTTTACTTTCAAAGAACTTGAGAAATGAATTAGCTGTTAAGGTTGTTCTGATGGGTATTTGACCTCTAGCTGTTATTGTGTTTAAGGAAGTCCATAGATTTCGAGTTGATTGACATTCATCTTCAATTTTTTTAGTCCAGAAAGACTCACGTTTACTACGAAGTAGTTTCCTGTATTTTTTAAGTTGATTTTTCCATTCTAAGAGATCATTTGGTGAATTTGTTTTGATTGCTAGTCGCTCAAGTCGACGTGTTAGTTTTTTGCAATTATGACAGTCATAGTCAAACCATGGGCCAGAAGGTCGTTGACGATACCTGGACATTTTTAGGGGTATTTGAAAATCAAGCATGGTTAGTAGTTCCTTGTTATATGTATCAACTGCATCATCCAGACTGCATGTAACTTCTTGGTTCAGAGCCTTCATCAATTCATTTTCTGTTTCGAATTTGTACTCTTTTAGGTCAAACCCATTGTCCTCCAATGACGTCCGGAGGTGGTTCACGAGCTCAGACTTTCTTCCTTTATCACTGAGCTCTCGTTTTCTAAGTTCCCGCCTTAACTCGAGTATCAAGAGCTCATCCAATGCTTTCAAAGCCATTTTTCTAATCTCACTTCTGATCACCAGTGTTATAAAATCGTCAAATCGTATTACAGGTCCAGAAGAATGGTTTTCTAGTTTATTGGATGATAATAAATAAAGCTTGGTTAATGCTACTTATATCTTCTAATATAAACAATGTTAATAAAAATACTTGTCGTGATATCAATAGATGGGAAAAGTGAAATCAGTACCATAGATATAACAATATATATATATATATATATATATATATATATATATATATATATATATATATATATATATATATATATATATATATATATATATATATATAAGTGAAAATTAATAAAAGCATATTAAATACCCAAAGCTCTCGTTTATAGTTAAAATTATTTCATAGTTTTCAGTGCGGTTTTAATATTAGCATGTTTTTAACATTTATTTCACATTATTAAATTTCTACCTTAAATTCTGCGTTGATCGTTTTTTGAGTGCTTGGTAGAATATAGTATCCACTTAAGTGTAACAAAAACTCTTCATAGTGGAATAGATGCGGTAGTTCAATCAATACTTTCATTTGAGTTTGCGTTTGTTTATTCAGTTATCAATACTTACATAGAAAATCCCGAAAATGACAGAAAAAAGAAACAAGAAAAAAATGTTCATTAAAATAACATGAATGATTGATAAAGAGGTGCTGCATCAGCCAAACTCCTCTGTGCTGACAAGTCATACTACAACAAAACAGATAAAATAGATCTTTGGAGGCATTCACCGAACATGCATCCACTGCCTCCTGCGTCAAGGAGTTCCAGCTGAGAAATAGGTACTCCATTTGTGAAAAAGTGTTTTCGCTCTTCACTTCCTCTAAGTCTTTGTGGTAAAAGAAAGCAGTTGTGACTTCTAAACCAAAAGAATCTGCTAGTCTGCCATGTGGAATGTTTTTACAATAAAAAAAATCCACTTCATCAATATGATCCATTGTTTTGTATTGTTGGATCAGATCGCCTCTAAACCTACGTTTTTCAAGCGTGGTAATTCCAAGCTTCTGTAATCTTAAGTATGGTAAATGTTTGATTGTTGTAATTATTTTTGTAGCTCTGTGCTGGACCTTTTTGAGAGTATCAATGTCCCGCCTTAATTTGGATTTTCAGGCCCTGCTCTGAATTGGTTATCATCGTTCATTAATGGTCGTAGCCAGTACGTCAAAGTTGGTCATCATCAATCATCCCCCGAAACGTGTCTTTCCGGTGTTCCTCAAGGCTCTGTCTTATGCCCACTCCTCTTCACCATTTATATTTCACCTGTGGCATCAATAACCTCGCACCATGGAGTTTACCAACAACAGTATGCAAACGACACTCAACTTTACATTGGCATTTCCCGTCCTGGTGCTACCGCCAACTTACAACTTCTCGAAACAGCTCTTTCAAACCTTGCGTTGTGGTTCTCTAGCAATGGCCTCGTTTTAAATCCCAGTAAGTCTGACACAATACTCTTAGGCACTAATAAACTCAACAAATCCTTATCGTCAGTTTCTAGCGTCAAGGTTGACAATTCAACCGTTCCTTTAGCAAGTCATATCAAGTTTATTGGTGCTACTCTAGACAGTTCTCTCACTTTTCACAATCACGTCAAACTCATTTCCAAGTCTTGTTACTTTACATTAATTGTCTTTATGAATGCTCTAGATAATAAAATAATGCAATGTTTGTGATGTTTTATATACCAGTTTTCAAGAAAATTTATTCTAGTTTAAAGCCTTTGTTTTTCAGCAACAAGGATGCTTAAACTATTTGAATTTCACTTATTTTTGAAAAATGGTGATGTCGGCACCCTTGATAGCACCCCACGCAGGCACCTTTGATACTAGTATCAAAGGTGCCTTGAATTTTTTATCGAGGTTACCACCAAAAGCAGAATGATAAAATTTCTGATTAATCAGTTAAATGTCTTATGTTTTACAACTAAATAATTGTTTTTCCACCTCACTGTAGCCACAAGCTTCAACCACTCGATAGATCAGTCTACGATCCATTGAAACGATTTTACAACGCTGCATGCGATGACTAGGTTGTTTTAAATCCAGGGCCTATGACGATATTTGACATTGTTGGAATTGTTAGCAAGGTTTATGAAAAAACTTTCAGTCAATCAAACGTCATAGCAGGATTCAAGGTGGTTGGAATCAAGCTTTTCAATTCAAGTATTTTTATGAAAATGAGTTCTTAGCATCGTATGTTACAGATCGTCCAGAACCTGTTGGTAGAGAATCTGGCAAAAATGAATCAGTCACTGTTGATCGAACTACTGGCAAAAATGATTCAACTAGTCAGTCAAGTCTACAATTCGATCTTGAAAAACTGAAACCCTTTCCAAAAGCTACAGCTAGGAAAACTGTTCGAAAACATCAGCAACGCACAAGAATTCTAACTGACACGGAAGTGATGAATGAAACAAAAAAAACAATGATTATAAAACTCAATAAGTCTGATAAAACAGATCAACAGAGTGGAGCAAGTGCAATTTCAGTTAGTGAGTCATCTATTCCAGAAGCTAGTCTTGATGCTTCAAGTGATTTCCAGCCATTTGCGACAGAGATTGGTGTTCCTAGCAAAAAGAAAAAAAAAAGTTGCTACTTCAATTAAGAAAAAACTCTGCCAAAAACATTCATTTTAAATTTAGTATCAGAGGTGCCAACATAGTATCAAGGGTGACAGTGCTTAGTATCAAGGGTACCGAGACACAAGCACCCTTGATACTATTTTGAAAATTTTTTGTTTGAAATATAACTTTTTTACCAAATATTTTTGAATTAATTTTTTTACACAATTACCTTGGATATTTGAATATCTATTAAATTCACTTAAAAAAACTTTAACAGTTTTGTCAAATTAAGAAAAATCTAAATTTAGTATCATTGATGCCTGGTCTCCCCTAAATATAGAAATTCAAAAAAATTTAATTTAAAAGAAATTTTTTTGCAATAAATGAAAGCCGGCTAATTTAAACAGTTTATTGCATAACATTTTTAGCCATCGTTATACTCTCTAAAAACCTGTGATGGATTAACGAAAATAGATATTAAATTTCATTATTGGAATATATCATACTTTAAGAACTAACTTACCATTGAATCATTATGTTTGCTTTGTGTTTATCAATTTGTTAACAAAATTGCTAAGCGCTTTAATTTATGTCAATTTCAGTTCAATGCTACTTACCGATTACCATTGATTTCTTGAAAAACTAGAACCGCTTGTAATTATTTTGTTTTAGTATAAATTATCGCTTGTAACATTTAGTACATTCAAACATTAAAAGTTATTTTAATAAAAGTATTACACTTGCATAATTTGATTTTAATTAGAATAAACAACGACTGGTCATTTGATGATGGTGTAATGAATACATACGGATGCACCGTTCGATCTTTCGACCCGAGGTTATTTCATGACTTTTTATTTATTTTCACTGATTTTATACTGCATTGTATTGTTTTAAATTTTTTGGATTAATTTATCGCAAAAAAACTGTTTTATCAGTTATATTAAACAATATACGTTATTAGTGGGCTTAAACGCTGAAAAGTGACCAAGACTTAAATTAAGAATAACAACAACAATATACGTTATTAAACTTTTTTTTTTATTTTTACCTATAAGCCAGTATAAGCTCTGTTGGCAGCAATGTTATGTGATGTTGTCTCATTTTATTTTAATTTATTAATGTTAAGTTGGATTAAGACACCTGTTGTTCAATTATATTTGGACTGATATATCATATAGATATGATTATATATAAAGGCTTGGGAGGATCAGTAGCGATAACATAGCCCATGAGGTTCACCCGAGACGAACTAAATTGCTAGCTGAATTGCTAGGGAAGTCGACATGCCGGCCTGTCCAACCTATTACAAAGAATTGGTTGGCGGGCTGAGGTAAATCGAGCCATACATACATACATGCATACATACATCTATATATATAAAAGAACATGTCCTGACTGACTGACTGACTGACTGACTGACTGACTGACTGACTGACTGACTGACTGACTGACTGACTGACTGACTGACTGATGACTGACTGATAATCAACGCCGAGCTCAAACGCCTCATCTTAGGAACGTGAAATTTGGAACTTATATTACTTTTATAGCGTAAACATCCGCTAAGAAAGGATTTTTTAAAATTTTGCTCCTGAGGGGAAAAAACTGGAAAACAAACTTTTTTCTAAAACAATGTATATCTCGAAAACCAAAAATGAGGAGATTTTGAAATTTGGTACATAGATTCTTCTTAAAAAATAAAAAGATACGTGTTTCACCATTTTTTGAAAATTCGGTTTTCCGGACCTCAAATGTGAGTTGGAAAATTGGGTTATTTGGTTTTTAAAGTAGCTGCAACTCAAAAACTGTGAATGCTACAGGAGTAAAAATTAGTATTTAGTTTCTACTCCAAAAATAATGAAATACGTGTTTGAGCATTTTTTGAAAATTTGATTTCCAGGACTTCAAATGTGGGGTGGAAAATAGGGTTATTTGTTTTTTAAAGTAACTGCTACTCAAAAACTGTAAATACCAGATTTAAAAATTAGTATTTAGTTTCTATTTTAAAAATAAAGATATACGTGTTTCACCATTTTTTTATAAATTTGGTTTCCAGGACCTTAAATTTGGGCTGGACAATAGGATTACTTGATTTTTAAAGTAACTGATACTCAAAAACTGTAAATGCTACAAAAGTAAAAATTAGTATTTAGTTTCTACTCTAAAAATAATGATATACGTGTTTCACTATTTTTTGAAAATTTGGTTTTCAGGACCTCAAATGTGGGGTGGAAAATTGGGTTACTTGGTTTTTAAAGTAACTGCTACTCAAAAACTGTAAATGCTACAAAAGTAAAAATTAGTATTTAGTTTCTACTCTAAAAATAAGGATATATGTGTTTCACCATTTTTTGAAATTTTGGTTTTCAGGACCTCAAATGTGGGGTGGAAAAAAGGTTTCTTTGGTTTTTAAAGTAACTGCTACTCAAAAACTGTGAATGCTACAGATGTCAAAATTAGTATTTAGTATTTACTCAAAAAATAATGATATAAGTGTTTCAACATTTTTTAAAAATTTGGTTTCCAGGACCTCAAATGTGGGGTGGAAATAAGGGTTATTTGATTTCAAAATAAAAGCTACTCAAAAACTGTAAGTGCTACAAATGTAAAAATTAGTATTTTGAAGTTTTGTGCTGTTAAAAGTAGCCAAGTCCAGTTTATCACCGGTTGGGCCAAGCCGTTGTTTTAGAGTCTTCACACGGGCCAGGCCAAACCTTAAATCAAAGTGGGAAGGGCCGAGGTTTTTCACCAAGTATATAGATATTTTAGTGATTTTAGGGTCTTCAGTTGGGCCGGGCCAAACCTGAAGTCAAGGTGGGACGGTCCGAAGTTTTTCATCAAGTATATAGAACTTCTAGGCCTGTAAGAGTTGGCCGGGCCTAATTCAAACGGGGTGTTCCGGGCCAGGAGTTTAGGTTTTTAAAACGGGCTGGGCTAAGTTGTCGACGGGCCGAGCCGAGACCTAAAAAATTGATCACTACTATGGATGCACGGTTCAAACTCTCTAATTTCATGCGAGCGAAGCCGCTACGGGCACTGCTAGTACATACATAAATACATACATACATACATACATACATACATACATACATACATGAGCTATGTTATTGCTTAAAAAATATTTTTATACTTTATATTAGTTATTTTGTATTGTGTAATAAATAATCTATTTTTCTTCTCTTTGAGTTTCTGGAGATTTTTTTGAATTTGTTTCAACCAAACTCAAGTTTTAAAATCAAAACCTTAAATGTAAAAATAAAGTTACTTTTATTTAATTTTCACGTTTTCATTTAAATATTGTCCTAAAATATAATTACATTAAAACATTGCAAAAACTCATCTCCTTCTAATTGAAAAAAAAATTGAAATATCACGAATAAACTATTTGCGTTCATTGTAGTTTACTTTTAATCCAGCATGAAAATAACAAACCACAAGAGAGGTAGCAGCATCTTGTTCTACAAGGAAGGACTTGCCGGTAAAGACTCGATAACCAGCGATAAGATGTGGAGGCTGAACACTCTGTCTTCGTTCAGAAAAATCTTTGTCGAAGAAAATGTAAAAAGTGTTTTTTATTTATAATTGTACTTTCTAGTGATAATAATAATTTATTTAGATTATTTTTGGTTGCAAATAAGTAATTATTAATCGATTAAAAATGCAAAGGTGACAATTGATTATTTGAAAATCGACATTGAATACTTCGAGTGGGAAAGTTTGGCTACGGCACTAAAAGACGGCTCTCTCGATAATGTCAAACAACTTGGATTTGAAATACATACAGATGAGATTTTCTCTAAGACGACCACGATTGAAAACTATCGCAAGTTTTTCGACGTACTTAAGGGGCTGAGAGACCTAGGGTTCTTGAAGTGGTACAGGCATCTTAATCCGAACAGTGTCAAGGCCGTATCGACTCATTCGGGTAGAAAGATTATGTGCTGTTATGAATTTGTGCTCATCAATACAAAATATCTTTAATATCAATCAATGTAGAGTAATTTTTGTGTGCGAAATATTAATAATGTTCAACGAAATTTATAAAAAGTTTGTTTTTTCTTGTTAAATTTAAAATTTGTATTAATTTGCAAAAAATGTGTAATTCGTAAAAAAATTTTGTTTTTTTTTTAATTTTTTTAGATATTTTAATTGTCGTCGTAGAATTTATTGAATCATTATTCATTATTTCTTGGAAACATATTTTTTTGAATTTTTAAAGGTTTTGTATTTTAATTTTAATCTTTTATAAAATTACTGCATCGATCATGATGATGAAACTGCAATTAGGATGACGAAATAGCATGTCTTGTGATGACGAAGACGATGAAGATGGCGGTGGTAGTCATGATGATGATGATGAATATGTTATTAATAATAAAAATTATTATCATCACCATTGTCGTCGTCATAACAAATGTTTATATCTATCTATGCCTTTAAGTTACATGGCGCGTAATTAATTTCTACATTTATTTTGCTTTAATTTTTCTAAAAAAAGTATACAAATCTAAAAAACCCCATGATGAGGTATATTTAAGTTTATTTTTAGCCTTCTTTGGCAGGGTCGCCAGCGGTTTGTTTCTATTTCACTTTAACATTTCGCATTCAAATGCTTTCTTTCTACAATGTTTGTAAAACACACTTGTAACTGTTTGTTGCTTTGGAAACACGTGTCACCCGTCATCATGGAGTTTGTCGATTTATAGCAAGCCTTCGTGCGATCATGTGAATTTGTCTGCTTGTCTGTCTGTCTGTCGTTCTGTCTGATTGCTTGTTCGTTCGTTCGTTTGTTGTTTCTTTCATTTTTCCTTACTTTTTTCTTTCTTTTGTTTTAGTTATTTGTATTTAACATGCGAAAGCGTATAATGATCATGACGATATTACGTTCATTTAGATCTGCCATTCCGTCCAGTTAGCGATGCAAAGAAGTGTTGACTTTTTTTTTAAATCCTTTATATTATTTTCGATTGTCTTCCCGTCTGTCTGTCTGTCTTCCTGTCGGTCACAAACTTTGAGTCTCAAAATTAACTCACTTCCCGTTATCCGATCGAGCTGAAATTTGGCACATCGACTTGGGCTGCGAGACAATTGAATCTATCAAAATTTCAGTTTGATCGGATATTGTATAATTAAGTTTTTCAAAAAATTCAAAAATTCAAAAATTTTTTTTAAAAAATTCAAAAATTTTTTTCAAAAAATTCAAAAATTTTTTCAAAAATTCAAATAAAATAAAAATCTAGGATCGTATATAAAGGATTTATAAAAAAACTTTGTTTTTATGGGTTAGTTTTTTACTTTTTGGTTTAACCTTAAAGGGAAATTATGCACTCGTTTTATGTTTCTGCTATTATTATTATTATTATTATCATTATTATTATTATTATTATTATTATTATTATTATTATTATTATTATTATTATTATTATTATTATTATTATTATTATTATTATTATTATTATTATTATTATTATTATTATTATTATTATTATTATTATTATTATTATTATTATTATTATTATTATTATTATTATTATTATTATTATTATTATTATTATTATTATTATTATTATTATTATTATTATTATTATTATTATTATTATTATTATTATTATTATTATTATTATTATTATTAGTATAATTATTAGAAAAGGAAGTAGTTTTTGAAATTTCTATAATTTATTTGACAGCCATTTGATTGTGTTTTCAATAAATTTGTCTGCTTAAACTTATAAGCTCGTTCTTCTTCAGTGATTAGTCCGCCAAAAAACAACTATAAAAATCAAGACCATCTACCTATATTGTTTGAAGTGAATATCTATTTTATAAAAATTAACTGTCAAATTCATTTCAACTTCAAAATTACTTTAACATATTTTCTGTCTATAAAAGAAGTGAACCGGGTTTAAAAAATCCGTGTAGGGCTCTATGGATTAAATACTGGCCATGCCGGGCTGGGATTTTATGGTCTTCAGACGGCCGGGCCAAACCTGAAGTCAAGGTGGGACGAGCCACGATTTTTCGCCATGTATATAGAAATTTTAGGTCTGTAATAACGGGCCGGGCCGGACAGGGCCTAAAATTTTGGCTTATGAAACAGGCCGGGCCAAGTTGACGAACCGGGCCGTAAAAAATCGGCTTATGCTAGTACTCTACTATATATGCACTATGCACGGTTCAAATTCTCCAATTTCCAACGAACGAAGCCGGGACCGGCGCTGCTAGTAAATATATAATTACGGATAATTTGGTGTTTCTTTGAAACAAAGATAATAAATTTTTTGAATTTTGATGTGATTTTGATGTAATTTTGATGTAAATATATAATTACGGTTGATTTGGTGTTTCTTTGAAACAAAGATAATGAGTTTTTTGAATTATGATGTCATTTTTGTTTCGAACGCTCAATTACTCTTTATCTGTTTATATTGCTTTTCAAAGGTGTAATTGGCAGTTGGCCCTGCTATTTGTGAACGTTATAAATAAATAAATATTTTTTTTAAGAAAATGTTTAAAGTTTAATAGAATGAATTGTCATGAGAAGCAAGCCTATTTTATAGGCCTACAATTTCTATATACTTGGGAAAAAAATCGGCATGTCTCACCTTGACTTCAGGTCAGTGGCGCGATTCAGCAAAACCTTGGGGGCGAAGATTTTTAAAATTTACCTTGGAAAATCTTAAAACTCACATATATTATTATTATTTTAACAGGTTTTTTATATAGCACTTTTTTACAAAATAAAAGTCGCAAAAGAGCATATATATATATATATAAATATATATATATATATATATATATATATATATATATATATATATATATATATATATATATATATATATATATATATATATATCTTACCTTACTATCATACTTACTATCTTTATCTGGCCTAATTCACCTTACGAAGTTTGTTTATTTCATTCGCTTGCGTCAGTTTGCTGATTTTCTGTTCTGATTTCTGTTTTAAGTTGTTTTGTTTTTTGGCCCTGATGATGGATTTCTTCCGAAACTGCAGTCGGCCTCTGAAATAAAATGACTGACAAACCCGAAAATATTCGTTTTTCTCCTGCATTTCGCAACGTCGAGAATTTGGCTAGAAAATTAATTAACGCCAAATGGTCAGTAATATTTAACGGAGCGTGCATTAAAGAATATATATATATATATATATATATATATATATATATATATATATATATATATATATATATTAGATTGATAATATATGTAGCATTTTACAAAGTGCATGCCAAGCTAGGACAGACACACAGGGGCGCAACCAGCCAAAAAGTCCTGGGGGGCTCAAGTTTAAAAAAGAAAAAAAGCCCGCCGCAGACGGAAATTTTTTTGGACTATCTTTAGTCTGCAGTCTTTTTTGTATCTTTAATAATTGATTAATGATAGAAAAGAAGACTGCAAACTGAAGATAGTCAAACTTAGTATTAAACCAGTTAAAGCAATTGTTTAAAAAATAAGTTTGTGATATGTATAAACGTATAAATATATAAGCATATAATAGATTGAGAATAAATGTAGTTTCTCCCAACTCAAAGAAAAATTTATCATATTTGGAAAAATTGCAAGGCCCTCCAATTTGGCCTAGTTGCGTTCCTACAGGCTCGATCGGATGACTAAAGGCACTACTAGATTAAAAAATATTAGCAGAAATATATGACATAACTAAGTAGATATAATTCAAAATGAATGAAAAACACTACGTTTATCAACTAATCTAAATACTCAAGTATGAGTGAGCTAATAAATATTTTTTTTGGTGGACAGAATCCTGGGGGGGTGGGGCCGTCACCCCTCAGACCCCAATCACCGTTTCTGCTTCAGGTTAGGCCCAGTTTGTCTAAAAACACTAAAATCACGGCCTGGCCTGAACCATGCAGTAGGGGGTGACCAGTCACCGTGATACTAAATTCCAATTTTTTTTTATTTTGACGAAACTGCTGGAGTTTTTTGTAAGTTGTTCAAGTAAATTAAATAGATATTCAAATAACCAATGTATTTTTGTAAAACATTTATTTTAAAATTATCTGGTAAAACAAATTCTATTTGAAAAATAAAAGTTTCAAAATAGTATCAAGGATGCCTGTATCTGGTCACCCTTGATACTATGTACTGTCATTTTTGATACTATGTTTGCTAGCTACAGATTTTGGAAAGGGTTTTAATTTTTCAAGAATGGATTCCAGATTGATGGTTGACTGACTAGTGGTTTGACTAGTTACTAGTAGAGCTTGATCAAGAGTATCAATTTACTATTGCCTGATGCTACACCAAATTCAATCATTTTCACCAAGAGTGTAATCAACAGTGGCTGATTCATTGTTGCCAGAGTCTTCAGCAACGGCGATCAATGTTGTGTTGACAAAAAATTGACCAAGTGTGACTGTTACAGTTTGGTCATTATCAACACGTTCTGGACGATCTGTAACACATGATGCTAATAACTAATCTTCATTTAGAATATTTGCATTGAAAGGCTTGATTCCAAGCACCTTGAATTCTGTTATGATGTCTGATGGAGTGAAAGTATTTGCTAAACTTGCACAAGCCTTGCTTACAATTCCAACAATGTCAAATATCGTCATAGGCTTTGTATTTGAAACAACCCAGTCGTCGTATGCAGCGTTGTAAAATCGTTTCAATGGACTGTAGACTGATCTATCGAGTGGTTGAAGTTTGTGTCTACAGTGTAGGGAGAAAGTGAGCAGTGTGAGACCATTCTGTTTTGCCATATCCAGACAATCCACAGATATATGGCTTTCATAGTTATCAAGCAGTAGCAACATTCGATCGATGACAGAACATTTTGTGCGTATAATGAAATGGTTCAACCACTGTATGAACATTGCAGCATTCATACACCCTGATGGGTTTGCAACCCCTACAAAGCCAGGTGGACCACTGGCGATTATAGTGTCCTTAAAATGGACTCGAGAAAAAATGAAAAACAGCGGAATGGAATTTCCGATTGCGTTTACAGCTCAGCAAGCCGTGATAAGAGTTCTTTATTCCGCAGGCTATTGGTTCAGCAGTCAATTGTTCAGAGCTGAAGATTTCAATGAACTATCTGCAGCTCTGAGTGACTACCCAAAAGGTCTCAGCTGCTTGAAAAACCAACATTGCCTGCAGCAATCATTGCAGTGAGCGTTCGATCAATGTTTTTAAAGACTTGCATGACTTTTGCTTAACGTATTTCATCAACAAAAAACTGTCATATTTTTATTAAAAAATCTGAAATCTAACAGCTGATAAATAACTCTCATTCGTCTACTCATGCATGCCATTTGAAAACAATTGGTGGTTCAAATAGACTGTTTTTTAAAGGATTCGACATTTGTTCCTAATATTTCTTGCAAAATTAAACGTTCCACGTCAGAAACCAATTAGACAGGGGGCGCCAAAATCTTTTCCAAAAGGACCTAAACAATATTTGTGGAAACAAAGGTGTAAAAGGTTTTAGAAAAATGTTTGAAAAAGTATCTACGGCTACCACACCCCCGGTCATTAGTCATTTTTTGAGGAAACGTTTTCATGGGCGCATTTGTTAGACCTTATCCTCGGGTGCCATCACAAACTGCTCTTAAAATAAACAAATTGGTAGCATTTACTTGCTTGCCTCTGCGTTGCCACGCTGCTCTAAATAAAATCTTTTATAATTAAGTCCCAGAAACCAGATAATAACTTTTAGCGACATTTTGCTCTGACTTCAAGGATAAACAAGTTTATATGCTCTTATTTTTACAACTCTTATAATAATGTGCAATGTTGTTTGTTTGTTTGTTTGTTTGTTTTTACACACTTTTACTAAACTTGACTTCTCTGTCTGTCGATCTGTAGTCAAAATTTGCAATCGATTTTTAACTAACTTCCCGAAGACCTAGAAACTTAAAAATTTAAACATATCTCCGAACTGATTAACAATGCATTCCATCAAATTTTCAGATTGATTGGACAAAATTTAATTAAATAATATTTGTGATATTTTCGTCGAACTATTTTATTTATTTGCTAATATGCTCGTGGTTTATGTAACAGAATGTGGCCTACACAATCAATTATATAAAAGTGTGTTTTTAAAAAACTTTGTTTTTTGATTCACTTGTTTTGTTTGTTTGTTTGTTTGTTTATTCGTTTCTTTTTTTTAATTGTTTGTTTGTTTGTTTGTTTGTTCGTTCGTTCGTTCGTTTGTTTGTTTGTTTGTTTGTTTGTTTGTTTGTTTGTTTGTTTGTTTGTTTGTTTGTTTGTTTGTTTGTTTGTTTGTTTGTTTGTTTGTTTGTTTGTTTGTTTGTTTGTTTGTTTGTTTGTTTGTTTGTTTGTTTGTTTGTTTGTTTGTTTGTTTGTTTGTTTGTTTGTTTGTTTGTTTGTTTGTTTGTTTGTTTGTTTGTTTGTTTGTTTGTTTGTTTGTTTGTTTGTTTGTTTGTTTGTTTGTTTGTTTGTTTGTTTGTTTGTTTGTTTGTTTGTTTGTTTGTTTGTTTGTTTGTTTGTTTGTTTGTTTGTTTGTTTGTTTGTTTGTTTGTTTGTTTGTTTGTTTGTTTGTTTGTTTGTTTGTTTGTTTGTTTGTTTGTTTGTTTGTTTGTTTGTTTGTTTGTTTGTTTGTTTGTTTGTTTGTTTGTTTGTTTGTTTGTTTGTTATTTCAGCACAAACGTTGTTTTTGACAGTGTTGGGTAAAATCATTTTTGAAATAATTTGAAATCAAAATCAAAATCGTCAAGAAAAATATGATTTCAAATCAAAATCAAAATCATTAATTACAAAATGATTTCAAATCAAAATCACTTTTAAAAATGATTTCAAATCATCAAATCAAAATCTTTTTTTTTTTATAAATTATTATTACACGGTATGGTTTAATTTAACATAATTTTGTCTATAAAATTATGTTTTAACACAATTTGATCTAAAAATCACTTAAACAATGAAATGTGACTAAAGTTTATTCATCTTCAAAAGCAACAATTTCTCAAATATTGAATTAGTCAAACTATTTCTTCTGCGAGTTTCTATTAAACCGGCGAAACTGAACAGTCTTTCGACAGGAGCTGACGAAGGCAGTGTTGTATTATATCGTATGAACACTTTTTAATCAATTCATATGAACTAAAAATGGCAAAAGTGCTGTCAACATCCGATAAATAGTTCATCATTTTTAAATCCTTTATATTATTTTCGATTGTCTTCCCGTCTGTCTTCCTGTCGGTCACAAACTTTGAGTCTCAAAATTAACTCACTTCCCGTTATCCGATCGAGCTGAAATTTGGCACATCGACTTGGGCTGCAAGACAATTGAATCTATCAAAATTTCAGTTTGATCGGATATTGTATAATAAGTTTTTCAAAAAATTCAAAAATTCAAAAAAATTTTTCAAAAAATTCAAAAATTTTTTTAAAAATTCAAATAAAATAAAAATCTAGGATCGTATATAAAGGATTTATAATAAAAACTTTGTTTTTATGGGTTAGTTTTTTATCTTAATGTTGTAGACATTGTTAGAGGTACCGATGGTCTGTGAAGAACACTGGTCATCACAGTAGCCGTAGTCATTATCAATTCGTTCCATGCTTTGACTTTTGAGTCCATCAGCACTAGCTGACACAGATATGACGCTCATCCTTTAAATATTAAAATTAACAACATTCAACTGCATTTGAGTTTTCGGCATATTAAGATAGCAACGTATTTGATTTAATAATTGTTCGGTAGGAAAGTACGGTTTTACCGTATCTATTATAGTATAATTATAGCACGTTACCTTCAAATGACGAAGAAAATTTTGATCCTGAAATTGACTTAGCGCAATTAACACACTTAGCTACCACTCTGTCACCTTTCCCGCTAGTTATTTAAGAAAATTACCATCGAGTAAGGAAGGCAAATTACACATTCTTACGCAATTCAAATCGCAATCTATACTATCTGCCATGTTGTTAAAAACAATTTGTATAAGTTACCGCTCAAAGTGATTGTTGGCTAGTTGGCTTGGCATAGAAATAGCAGCATAGGAAAAATATGTTATGATTTTGATTTTCGAATATTAAAATAAAATCGAAAATCGTTAAAAAAGGATTTCAAATCAAAATCATAATTAAACTTTGCAAAATGATTTCAAATCATAAATCAAAAATCAAAATTTTGATTTGAAATCGTGATTTGAAATCATTTGATTTCAAATCCTACCCAACACTGGTTTTTGAAAACACCGCTACTCGTCCGATCTACATTGTCGACAGCACCGACCGTATATCTTGCATTGTTTATTTTGAACTTCGCTTCTGATGCAAAGTTGAGTAAGTTTCTTTTTAAAACAAATCTGAAATGAATAATAAATTTTAGCAAATCGTTCCTAAGATTTTTCACTTTTGTTTTTAACTCTCGCCCATTTATCTCAAAATCATACACGCACTTGAACTTTTGTACATTTCTAACTATTCTGAAACAAGTTAGCAAATGCTATATAGACGCTTAGTTTGAGAGGTCTTCACGCCACATGAAATGCGTGATTTCTGTCGCATTGCTCAGTATAAATGTTGTTATTTGAAAATGTATGGTTATTGTGTGGCTGGCTCTCAATAACTCTCTGCGCTGAGCGGATATCTGTTATGTTTAGGATTCGCGTAAATATTCGAATGTCTTAAATTAATAAACATGGCTTGTTACAGATTGTAAACACAAGTATCAAATTTTGAAGAACCATAATTTAACAACTTTGTAAAATTTCAACTCAAAGCTTTCAGGCTATGTTGGTGCAAAAATCGAATATTTTTCTGTTTGTCGTTTGCCTGACTGCTGTTATGACGTTTGCATATTTTTGGAAAACGTCTTTCAGTGACATAAACAAGGTTGGCTCAATTTGGTTTTTTTAAGTAATATTTGTTGAACAATTTTCAAACCTATTATTTTATTAGTTTCACTTCAAACGTTCCGAATGATGGGGATATCTTTTATGAATGAACTAATTTTACTAATTTCACGATCTCATTCATATTGAATAAGTGTTTTTGCTTCGTCGACTTGTTTCTATAATTTGTATTCGCCTGTGGTCTATCGATAAATCCCGTAAACCTGAAAGTCTGTGGTTTGAATTCTATACTGCCCCACCAAGGCAGAAGGTAGCAAATCACCGAAACGTAATTTTCTAATAAACGTAAAAGTAAAAGTAGGTAATCCAAGTTTTACTAATAGTGCCGTGAGTTATACATACACAAAAACTATGCAGACTAAAACCAATTCGTATATACCATAATGTAGGTCTTGCTTCCTACGTGTAAACAGACAATTAGTCTAATTTTAGGCCAAAAGTGGACTTGCATCCTTCTGCTGTGGCAGGGCAGTATGGGCGTCACCAGCGCCCAGAGGGTTAAGGAAAGCGTCAGAAAAATGGCTTCTGTAGAAAATGCTCTGTAAAACTGTCCTACGAGTAAACAAAATTGGACTGATAAATGGGTCGCTGGCCTTGAAGTCCATTGATGGACTTTTACACCGCAACCACTGTAAAAGATGACTGAACTTATGAAAAGCTTATTGATTTGATGGTGATTGCATTTTCTTAAAAAATTCAGTAAAGACAGTCGGAAAACGTCTTCTCTGATTTTTAAAGAGATGATCCACTCTACTTGCTCTAATCTAAACTCTAAACTCTTTAATAAAATTACTTCTTTCTTTTTCTCCTGATGGCTGCATTACCATCTTAGGTAACTACTACAAATAAAATTAAATAAGCATTTTTAGCAATTATATACTACTTGATTTTATTGAATTTCTTACAACATTTTCCATTTTTTTATATTAACTTCCCCTTGTTTGTTTGTTTGCCCGAGCCATGCCTAAGAACATTTTGACTCCAGACCAGCCTATCGTCCATTCAAAGGTGGATAGAAGTTGGTGGTTCCCAGTGGCGAATCAAAGAAATCTTTAAGGGGACCTGAAATGTTTTTTATTTTTTTTAAATTTGATTATTGTCGTTATGGAGTCAGTTGTAAGATATCTTGAATTTCTTTTATTTAGTTTAAGCCAAACAAAAGAAATTGAAATGAAACGTTTTGTTACTCTTTTTCTCTTTATATTAACTTCACCTTTCCCTCTGTCTGATTGAACACAAACCCATTTCCCGTCATTCAATGGATTACAACGAGTTAATATCGATCATTGTCGATTCTTACATATATACTATCACAGTTTTACTTTGTAATTTTAGAAAATTTCCATTTTATAGCCAAGAATAGCTGCAATACTGTTGGTTATCATCAATAATCTACGGTTAGACCACCACGTCCAAAACTCCATTCAACAGTTAGAGTATTTGTTAAATCCGCGGCCGGAAAAATCACTCATAGCTTTCGCTCATATTACAAATAATTACTGCTGTAAAAACTTGCTCTTAAATCATCTGAGCTCATTTAGACAAATGAAAGGGTCATTTTCAACATTTTTTGCTCGACCTATTAATGGTTTTTCCAGATATTATTTGAAATAAATTTTTTAAGCGATTTGGTGTAAAAATAAGGCCCGAATTTTTTAAATATCTGCCAATTATTAGAACTATTGATTGTCTAGAAGTAAAATTTAGTAAAGATAAAGCCTCATAATACAGTTAAACAAACTGTAGTTGCAAGCTTGAAGCGAGTGTGTGATCTCAAGGAAGAAATATTTATGTTCCTGGAGATGAAGGATATTGATTGAGATTTTGTTACTAACATTGTTAATGAAGAGTGGAAGTCAGACTGTGAACAGTTACATACTTCTCATTGATTATAATTGTACTCTGTGACCAGATTGTATGCAAATTAAGTTTCTTATTCATAA
This sequence comes from Erpobdella octoculata, assembly GCA_963978895.1. Lineage (NCBI taxonomy): Eukaryota > Metazoa > Annelida > Clitellata > Hirudinida > Erpobdellidae > Erpobdella > Erpobdella octoculata. Next base: position 19,612,522 of record OZ022247.1, on the reverse strand, counting down.
TTACTATGATAGTAACAATAAACTTTTGTTAAATTGATTATGAATAATACAATCGTTTTTTATTCAATTTTTTTTCAGTTCGTACTCTAAAAGGCAGTGTGAATGTGTAATAAAATGACAAATACATGGTCATTATGAACTTCAAGAAATATGAATTAATTTTCATAATTTCAAACGTTGTAAATTTTTATTAAAATAGACAAAATATATATGCGGTCCACGATAACAAAACAGTTTTCAATGTGGCCCTCCGTCGAAAATGTTTGCCCACCCCTGAAGTAAAGCATTTAAAGCTATTATTATTTATCAAAATATCTTATAGAAATGATTTGTAATGATGTTCTAATTGTTATCAAACTGTTATCGTTACGAAGTGCAGAAGGACTAAAGTAAAAAAACGTTTAGTACCCGGAAACACTTTATAAAAATTCTTGATTCAAATTACTATTAAAAATATCAAATTACTAATTATTACAAAAAATTTCACATTTTAGCTTATAACAAAGTGATTCGCGTGCACAAATTTGTTATATCGAGGGCCGCATTAACTGTCAACATCAGTTTGGGGTTTGACTCAGTAGCGTGCAAAGGAGGGGTGAGACGGCCCCGGGCATACGGCCGGGGGAGCATCCAAAACCGGTGGTTGGCGTTGGCCTGGTCTCATCTCTTGCGCTTGTATTGTCGGACAACTAATGCATTGTGAACTTTTACATTAATTGTTTTTGCATACCTTTTACTCATAGCGTTTATTTAAATAGATTAATAGATCATCACAAAGAACTACTTTGGATTTTAGATGTTAAAATTAATGCTATAATTGTTATTCTATTGACTTATTTCGTTTGTACCTACTTCTATTTATATATATTTTATATATCTGCATTATAATTTCGGCTTGATTTTAGGCTTTTTAGCTTTGATGAATTTTACGCCACTATTACTGCGTATTGGGATTCTACAGTGTTACGACTGTATTATTGCTTCTTAGGTTTAATTGGGTCAGCGTCGTCTGTTAGAATTTTTTGGCTAGACGCAACAGTAAGTAGTTTATTTGTTTATTTTGCAATGATTTAATAAAACATTTGCAGACAAACATTAATATCAACTCAATTCGTCTTTACTTTAGATAAATCTTGTGCTTTGGCAATTTTCTTGAAAATAATGCAATTTCGTTATAAACGCAGTTCACTGTAATATTTGTGTACAAAAAACCAATCGGAAACGGATACCACACACTAGTAAACAAAAATACTCGGTGATGTTCCAGTTAAATAAAAATGTAAATGAAATTCCAAATTAATTTAAAACTGTAGTAACTAATAGTCAGTGTTGGGTAAGTATTTCAAATACATTTGATTGGAAATACGTATTTAATGTAATGTAATGTAAATGTAAATTTATAATGCGCTTTTTTTAAAAAGTCACAAAAGCGCGTCGCGTCAAATCATAAATTTAAGAATAAAGTTCTGTCTTAAGCAGCTTCCTGAAACCGCCGAGGTCCAAAGCTGGATTCCTCAGGTCAGCAGATAGGCTGTTCCAAACAACTGGACCAGCAGTGGAGAATCCGCGCCTGCCGAGAGTCGTTGTCTTTGACGATGGAACGAACAAGTCGCCTGCAGCCGCCGATCGAAGGTGGGACCGACCAGCAAGCGTTGAGATCGGTACACACAATTGCTGCAGGTAGACCGGAGCCGTGTGGTGGAGGCACTTGTATACCATCAGACCCAACTTGAACTGAATTCTCTGCGGGAAAGGAAGCCAGTGAAGTTGCGTCCGCATGAGATCTGATACGGGAGACCAGCCGGGCAGCTGAAGAACAAGACGAGCGGCTGCTCGGAGAATGGATTGGAGCCTATTGATTTGAAACTGTCTAAGTCCGGCCATGACACCATTACAGTAATCAAGCCGGCTGTGCACGAGTGCTCTAATGAGTGAATGGGCGGAGTCCATGGTGAGGCTACGGCGGACGACGCGCAGTTGACGGAGATGATAGAAGCATGAACGAGTAAGATGAGAGATGTGTGCCTCCATAAACAAGCTACTGTCGACCATCACGCCAAGATTACGAACATAAGTGGAGGGCCTGACTGAGACACCAGCGATGACCAGATCCCCCTTCGGACAGAAGCTGAGTCGACCAGGCGAGCCCAACCAGATCACTTCGGTCTTAGAAGGATTGAGTTGCAAGCGATTGCTTGCCATCCAAGTGCCAATCTCGCTGATACATGCAGACATCCTAGGGACCAGATCGGAACACGACGCTGGCGGGGAGTGATCGTAAATCTGCAGGTCGTCAGCATAAGAATGGACAGAAAACCGATGTTTCGTGGCAATATGTAGGACGTCCGCGGAATAGAGAAGAAACAACAACGGGCCCAGAACGGATCCCTGCGGGACGCCACACAGGACAGAGGTAGGCGTGGACAAAACACCTCCAGAGCGGATGCAGTGGGACCGATCAGTCAAATAGGAACGAAACCATTCGAGGACGACGTCTCCGAAACCATACGAGAAATGGAGCCTGTTGACCAAAATTTGATGGTCAACAGTGTCGAAAGCAGCGGAGAGGTCCAGAAGTCCCAGTAGCGTGATCCGACCCGAATCAGCCGCAGCATAAATATCAGACAGTACCTTCAGGACAGCAGTTTCAGTGGAGTGCTGATTTCTGTACGCCGACTGAAACATCGGGAGAAGGTTGTTTTCACGGAGGTAGATGTTTATCTGGGCGGCTACGCATCGTTCCAGTAGTTTTGACAGATAGGACAGATTCGAGATTGGGCGGTAGTTACCGGTGTTGAGCGGATCTAGATTCGGCTTCTTCAGGATCGGTGTGATGACAGCATTTTTCTGGGCAGGAGGAAACTGTCCCCGCTCTAGCGATGAATTTACCAGGAATGTCACAAACGGTGCCAGTTCACTAGAGTATTGCTTGATCATCCATGTCGGTATTGGGTCCAGGGAACAATTTTTGTTTGGTGAAGATTTGATGAGCCGGGTAATGTCGTCGACACTCACAGGTTTAAACCTCAGCAGGTCGCAGGAACAACAGCCGGGGTCGAATCGTGGACTGGAAGCATGTGACGTAGACTGGCGGATGTCTCTTATCTTATCATTGAACGCTCTCGAGAAATCATTGGCTGTAAGATCTTTTGGCGAAATCGGGTTGCACCGAACCCGACCGAGCACCCCAGAGAATGTCCGCCATAATCTCCCAGGACTCCCTCGGCTGTCGTCAATCTTCATCTTCCAGTAGAGATTTTGTTTCTGTCTGTAAAGGTCATGAGACGTTCGCACGTGGTTGATCCATGAAGTGCGATCGATGGGATCTTGTGTTCGTCTATAACGTCTTTCTAACTTTCTCGATCTTCGTTTTAAGGCAGCGCATTCAGAGTCGAACCATGGGGTGAGGGGCCGGTCGCGCAGCCTGGCAACACGAGGCGGGGCATGTTTGTGAAGAAGTGATGACAAGGTTGTGTCGAAGGTCTCAAGAACCTGACTGATTGACATCGTCTCATAGACCGCCGGATTACACAGAGAACTTCCCTGTAAATCAGAACGGAATTGCTCTGGGTCGAAACTTCTCCAAGCCCGGGTGTTGACGTCGATAAGCAGCGGGGGAGGATGACGGACCGGGATCCGGAAACGCACAAGCGAGTGATCTGACACCTGTGGTAGATCAACGATGATAGATGGAGGGGGAAGATCTGATCGGGTAATGACCAAGTCCAGAGTGTTACCATGCGTATGCGTAGGGCCGACGACAGACTGAATAAATCCAAATGAACGTATGAGGCTGAGAAAACGGACGGAGTGGGGGTCATTAGAGATGTTGACCCTGACGTTAAGATCGCCGGTAATAATGATTTGGAGGTTGTAAGTTGCCAGGGTTTCCAATATGCTCTCAAGCTCCGTGAAGAACAAATCACTCACGGGATTGCCTCCAGGGCGGTATATCACCACAAAGATAAAATTCGTTTTCAAAGACGAAAACATTATAGACGTGATCTCGAATGTAGCTGGCTTGGAACCCAGAGGGTGTGGCTTGGCAGACAGCGTGTCCTTGTAAATAACCGCAATTCCTCCATATGTGCGACCCGTTTCATCAGACCTTCTGGCGGATTCGATGCAACGGTAGCCGGGCAAAGTAATCTTTTTCAGTGCAACATCTTCATAACTCTCGTGCCAGGTTTCAGTTAAGCCGAGGATTGATAACTTGTTTTCATTTATGATATTCGCAACGATAGCAGTTTTGTTTTTAATAGACCTAACATTGAGACATGCAGCGGGGATAGATTGTCCGGCTAGACCAGAGTAAGATTCGCGTTCAGTGGTTGGTCCCAGATGACGATAGCAGCGGTCGACTCCAGAACAACTACAATTTTTCTTGATCAAGCACTTTGACAAGTACTTGTTTCGAACGTATGATTCTGTGTTGGAGCTTTTCAGATTTTTCCCGCAACGGGAAGTCTTCTGGTAACTATCCTGTCCCCCGCGATGAACAGATTCGTCTCTCCAGCTCGTATTCTCTGCTTCATACTTTCGACTAGGAGTTTTCGTGCTTCTCTTTCTTTTGGAGTCATATCCCGATGGATAAAAACTGCTGACCAACCTCCTTCCTTCATCACCCTCAAGTTTTTTGCCGACTTGAGAAGATTCGACTGTTGATTTTCGTTTTTCAATACCAGTTTCAACGGTCTTGGTCGAGCAGGTTCACTCTCTCCTTCGATTCTTTTCCCAAGTCTAATTAAGTTAACAATTTCGACATCATCACAAGAGATTAACTTCAGCAATTCCTCGATCTTCGATTTGTCGTCCGATTTGCGCTCAACAGGTGTAGACGAACTCGACTCGCCCAGCCCATAGACAACAACAGAGGTCCTTCTCCTGAGCTTGTCGGCTTCCTCAACTTTGTCATCCTGTGTCTTTGCGTCGAGAGCTTTTTTAAGGCAAAGCTGTAGGCCTGATGCCTGCTCACCCTTCTCAGTCAGAACAGAATGGTGTATTTTCTTGACGCCTTCTGATAATTCGTCAACCCTTTCTTTGAAAAGATCGGACCACTTTTTTGTTGCTGTATCAACCTTATTTGAGAGAGGTTCAAGATCAACATCTGCAATTTTCTTTGTCAAACCCCTAACTTCTTCGAGGACCTCGTTGAGTTTTTTCCTATTGAGGGCAAGTTCTTTTTTCTCGTCTGCAAGTCTCTCCTCCCTTTTTCCGGAGTCTTTCTTTATGGTATCTCTGATTTCCTTGATATCCTGTGCAATCACCTCCAACCCTTTTGAACCGTTTTCGCTGCTTGTGTGAAGTCTTCCTAGCAGACTATTCATTGCCTCTGTATTGCACCTGGCACACTTATCGCACAGGCTCAGTCCCAATTTCTGAAAGACGTCGGAAGCCTCCTGTTTAGACTCCTTGCGAGTTTTAACCACATCGGCCATGCTGGGCGATAATTCAAACCACTATCAACCGACGGAAAAAACGTGAAAAAGTTGTTTACGCGTTGAAAAAACCGACGGTATTGAAGTAAAACAGGCACGCAAGTCGACCCGCACCGAAAACCAAATAGTTCAAAAGTATTTAAAAGTATTTTCATTTGTTAACTTTTTTTGCTAAAACGTACTCGTGATGCGACAATGCGTGTTGATGATGTATCAGTATCAAGTGTTACAAAAAGTGTTTTAGTATAGTTGCAACAAAATACTTTAATGTATTTTGTATTTGAGAAAACATTGAAATATAGGTATTTGTATTTTGTATTTAAAATACTTACCCAACACTGATAATAGTGCAATAAATTAACACGTATCACTCGGCGTGTCATAACACGGCAGCGCCTACATGCTTGTTGTGTTATTTTACGTAACAGCTCGTGGGAATGGCGGCTGATGTCAAAGAGTACTGCGTGAGTCGATTTTTGCGACCCAGTCCGTTTCATAAGCTAATATTCCAGGCATCGGCCCGTTTTTTCAGGTCTAAAATTTTTATACTTTGCGTAAAAACCTGGCCCGGTCTTGCATAACCTGACTTTAAGCCTGGCCCGGTCCGCTTGAAAACCTAAAATCCCCCATAAATAATGGTTTTTATCTTTTTTCCTAAGTGAAAATATGCAAAACTAGTTGAACCAATCTAGTTAAAACTTAGAATATAGATTTGCTCCTCATCACAATGCAGTTTAATAAATTTAAAAAAAAATTTGTGTCAATAAAATTTTCAACTCTAAATTTTTTTAGCTGTTGTAACCAAACAATTTCATTTCATTTTGACGTCCACGTCAACATTTTTTCTACCAGTTGTTAACTCACAATCAACAACATCAGACCATTTTATAAATTTTTTCACCATTGTCCGACTCACAGTTGTCATTGTTTGAATACTTTTCTTTCAATTATTGCTATAGAGAACATCCCGAAAACCATAAATCGGCGCAAGTTGGACTTCAAACGCCATAGTTTACAAAATTTTACATAATTGAAGCGGATTCACTTGTGCAACAGATGATATTGGTTTTCATAATCAATAGAAGACTCTTAATAAAAATAATCGTGATACACAGTTTATCCAATAAAATTGAGCGAATTCTGGAATCAGGACACCTACTCCCGGTATTGCGATGTCTTCAAAAACATCTAAATTTCTGGATCTCGGGATTGTTGTTAGAGGTGTGGGCGGAGATCAAATTTTGTCTCCATTCCTCTTTGCAAGTGTTATGCTCATCTATACCCACCAGTATCATCCACATTCCCAACCATCCCGTAGTTCTTAATCCCCATCCACATCATCCCCGCACTGTTTCATCCATATTTTCAGTAAATCCTGCAGTAGTTATTATCTTTCAGTACGTTACTTCACCCTATTTACAAATAAGAATTGATATTAAAATTACAACATTGTAACAAGACTAATATAATTGATTATTTTAATGAAGTCGACGAATAAATGAAAGTATATTAATGCTGTTTCGACTTAGGTGGGATCAACGATTTTTAACATAATCTACCCGTGGAGAATGTTCTAACTGAGAATGTGCTAACTCAACTAGCTGCAGGTACAATCAAAACATTTCTTGCCACTTAAGAAAATATTGGCCACTTCCTAGCTTTCTTTGTTCAAAAAATTTGCAAGTTTTTTGCACATCTTCTTTTTTATTGCAATTTAATTAGCAGCCTAATAAATATTTACCGAAAAAATAAAAATGCGACCGTCATGTTATCTCGAATGAGTTTGAATGATTTCCATGCAACACTTTTCCTTCCTTTGCAATTTTACTAAATTAAAACTGTATTTTTTTCCATATTAAAAAAAATCAATGAACGACTATGGACATCTGAAAAACTAGAGCAACGACTTAGGAAATAAAATTTTAGCGATACAACAACAATGCATTTAAAAAAATAAAAATTATTAACAAAGAATATGCAGTGCTTGATAACATTTTTGGTTATATGACCGTAAAATAAAATTTCATATTTTAAAAAAACATATCTCTTTGCGGTAATACCGCAAAAACTCATTTATATGCTGTGGATTTATATGCGTGCATGATTTTATTGACATAAAAAGGATTGAAGCATAGTCAGAAAGTAATTTGCGACCACTTTGCAAAAAATATGCCAATTGGTTGGCGTTTTATCGGCGAATATCCCGAGCAACACCGGGTAATGCAGCTAGACTGTTTTATCGTTTAGTTCCATAATCCTATACTCATAGCATAACAACAAATTATTTTATCTTGAGTGGCTAATTTGAAATTTAATCAGAAAATTCTTCTTTCGTTATAGCTGAGATCGATGTTCCTAAACGGTCCATCCTGGATTTCGGCCAATAATGGAGCAAGGCTGAACTCATCAGGCACAGTCACTCTAAAAAATTATGCCAACCTTGCACTCAATGTGAGCAAACTGATCAGCTTGGATGTTCCACCAAACGCAAATGGTACATCTCTCGAAGATATGTTTGCTCTGTTAGTACGTGAATTTTATTCCATCACTTTTGTCACATGTATATTTTTTTCAATTCGTTTTGACGATCTTTAACGTGGCATTAGTTGGATGACTTCTAGACCACGAAGTCATCTGAAATCTAGGCATTTGATAATTAATATCTTAAAACTGAGTAGAGCCTCGCTTGATGGAAAATAGTAACATATTATTTCTGTGTTTACTTACAAACTTGTATTTAATTTCTTTTTAATTTTATTTAAGAGTAGCAAAAAATATTGAAATATCTTGTCCCGACGTCAAACGATTGGGTGACTCAGCCGAAGGAGGCTGGAACCTGTGCATTTATGGAAAACTTATTCCTCAGAAACCGTGTCTTGTTTACTCTTTTGGGTTAGTGTCTCAATCGATACGCCATCAATAAATCAATTTATCCAACTAAAAATAAATCAAGCTAAGGAACAATCAATAATCATTTCTATACATAATTATATGTTGTATGCAGTGGCGGATCTAGAAATTCCTGGTGGGGTGGATGCAGGTACTCCACTTTACAAATTTTTCACTTTTTTCCTCTCACAAATCATCTCCCCGTTCCCCTTGAATCTGTTTCTGGTTCTATGCATATACTAACTTGATGTAATATACCACTGTAAATTGTAGTTTAGCAAAATGTAAATATGTTTGAAGTTTCAGGATAATAAAACGTAATTAATTTTTGATTGATACATTACAAAAGCAGTTTGCCTTTATTTGAAATAGAATTTAAATAGCATTTTTTAAGGAGACGAAACAGTGTTTAGAAGCAGTACCTCAAGAGACTATCCAATTGAACTAACATTATGAATGTGAAGCAAAGTAGAAATACATTGCATTGAAGTATTGAGATACATTGCATTGAAATATTGAGATACATTGCATTGAAATATTGAGATACATTGCATTGAAATATTGAGATACATTGCATTGAAATTTTGAGATACATTGCATTGAAATATTGAGATACATTGCATTGAAATATTGAGATACATTGCATTGAAGTTTTGAGATACATTGCATTGAAATATTGAGATACATTGCATTGAAATATTGAGATAGATACATTGCATTGAAATATTGAGATAGATACATTGCATTGAAATATTGAGATAGATACATTGCATTGAAATATTGAGATACATTGCATTGAAATATTGAGATACATTGCATTGAAATATTGAGATAGATACATTGCATTGAAATATTGAGATACATTGCATTGAAATATTGAGATACATTGCATTGAAATATTGAGATACATTGCATTGAAATCGCCCAATCAAAATGGCGTGTTCAATTTTGAAACGGTAGATTTGACTATTTTGATGCATAAAAAAGATCCGAGACAGGGCCATCGAGAGGGGACTGGCGGGGATTTCGCCCTGGGCCTTCCGCTGGTTTTAAGACCCACCACCGCTGGGAATTAAAAATAGGTTGAAATGGTAGGCCAGCTGCCGGGCTTTTGTTGACACTAAAAAAATGTCCCATTTAAAATAGTACAGTGTGATATTTTAAATTTCACCCCAGTATGCAACCGTTATTCGTCAACTTTATTTTCTTTTTTTTTGTCGGATTAGGAAAATCGAATTTTAGCCATAATAAAATTCATCAAACTGTAATGTTTTACGTTATCTTCGCATTAACTTTGTGTTCTACAAATTGATTTAAACTTAGAATTAAACCAGACATTCCAAATGTTGGGCCCGATGACGCTGAAACCTCTGTCACTAAGCGTCCTTACATATTTATTAAATCAAATCAAGCACGCAACCAGTCTATTAAAAATATCAATTTTTCCCCCCTCCTGTTTTTTTTTTAATTTTAGAGTTGTGGTTTCGATTTTATCGATATAATTCACTTTTTGAGGTAAAAGGTAATTTTTTCACTGTTTTTATGAATGCTCTAACTAAACAAATAATGTAATGTTTGTGATGTTTTATATACCAGTTTTTAAGAGAATTTATTGTAGTTTAAAGCACTTGTTTTTCAGCAACAAGAATGCTTAAACTATTCGGATTTCACTTATTTTTGAAAAATGGTGATGTCGACACCCTTGATAGCACCTCGTGCAGGCACCTTTGATACTAGTATCAAAGGTCCCTTGAATTTTTTATCGAGGTTACCACAAAAAGCAGAATGATAGAATTTTTTATTAATCAGTTAAATGTCTTATGTTTTACTACTAAATAATTGTTTTTCCACCTCACTGTAGCCACAAGCTTCAACCACTCGATAGATCAGTCTACAGTCCACTGAAACGATTTTACAACGCTGCATGCGATGACTGGATTGTTTCAAATACAAGGCCTATGACGATATTTGACATTGTTGGAATTGTAAGCAAGGCTTATGAAAAATCTTTCAGTCAATCAAACATCATAGCAGGATTCAAGGTGGCTGGAATCCAGCCTTTCAATTCAAGTATTTTTAATGAAGTTGAGTTCTTAGCATCGTATGTTACAGATCGGTGCTAGGTTAGCTGAGTTGGTAGAGCGTTAGCCTTGAATGTGAAAGCTTTACGGTTCGACTCCCACTCACTGCCTAGTAGCCCATGTCAACGGAAAACTTAGCGGGTAAAATCGTTCTCTCCGTGGGGCATGTAAAAGAACAGCGCCTTTGAACAAAGCGGAAAAGGCGCTCAATAAATTATCAATCATTTTCATCGTCCAGAACCTGTTGGTAGAGAATCTGGCAAAAATGAATAAGTCACTGTTGATCAAACTCCTGGCAAAAATGATTCAACTAGTCAGTCAAGTCTACAATTCAATCTTGAAAAACTGAAACCCTTTCCAAAAGCTACTGCTAGGAAAACTGTTCGAAAACATCAGCAACTCACAAGAATTCTAACTGACACGGAAGTGATGAATGAAATTCGCATGCAACGAGAACAAAAAATAAAAAAGCATCCACTGCAGAAAACAAAAAAGAAAAAAACAATAATTATAAAACTTAGCAAGTCTGATAAAACTGATCAACAGAGTGGAGCAAGTGCAATTTCAGTTAGTCATCCATTCCAGAAGCTAGTCTTGATGCTTCAAGTGACTTCCAGCCATTTGCGACAGAGATTGGTGTTCCTAGCAAAAAGATAAAAAAGTTGCTACTTCAATTAAGAAAAAACTCTGTCAATAACTGTTAGGAACCCGAACAATTCCTAATAATTAGAATTTAGGCTACAGGTGCGACGGCTTATAAAAGAGAATCGTACAGAGAGTTCACCTGTCTACACCGTGGCTTCTAGTGAACTCTACCGAGAAATAGTCGTTGTGTATTTGAATAGTTTAAGTTAAAAGAACTTGTTTTATGTTATATTTGGTTTTCTAATAAATAGTTAAAACGAATTAACTTGTAGTAACTTAGACGATAGAAACCATATAACAACTGGCGACGAATTACTCCACCAACATCCCCTTCCTACTATCGAAGAGATTTTTACGAAACTCAATGATGGAGCTTATTTTTCACAAATTGATTTTGCCGAAGCATATCTTCAAGTTGATGTTGAAGAAGACTCCAAAGAATTTTTAACAGTGAATACACACAGGGGTCTATTCCGGTTCAATCGCCTTCCGTTTGGAGTCAAATCGGCACCTGGTATTTATGGACAACATGATAGCTGACCTCAAAGGTGTTGCGGCTTATCTAGACGATGTCATTGTAACCGGCAAAAGACTCGAAGAACACAATGCAAATTTGGAAGAACTGTTTAAAAGAATTTGTGAGTACGGGTTTACGATTCGTCTGGAAAAATGCAACTTTGTAACAACTCAAGTAACTTATCTTGGAAATATCATTTCGGCGGCGGGACGTCTACCAGATCCGAAGAAAATCGAAGCGATTCTAAACATGCCTCAACCTAAAAATGTGAGTGAAGTTCGAACATTTTTAGGGCTAATAAGTTATTACGGAAATTTCATACCCGAAATGAGAATTCTACGAGCACCGTTAGATCAGCTGCTTAAGAAAAACAAAATGTTTCAGTGGTCAGCAGAATGTCAGTCAGCATTCGAGCGTACCAAAGAAATTCTTACATCAGATCTTCTTCTGACACACTACGATCTAAACTTACCGATCGTAGTAGCAGCTGACGCGTCTGACTACGGAATAGGAGCAGTAATACTTCATCGCTTCAAAGATGGTACGGAGAAGGCAATTGCACATGCAAGTCGAACACTCACGGAAGCTGAACGCAAATATGGTCAAATCGAAAAAGAAGGTCTGGCACTCATTTTTGCCGTACAAAAATTTCACCGATACATTTATGGTAGAAGATTCACATTACTCACTGACCATAAACCACTGGTATCTATTTTTGGAACCAGAAAAGGAATTCCAGCCTATCGAGCAAATCGACTACAACGATGGGCTTTAGTACTTTTAGCTTACAATTTTAAGATAGAGTACCGTAACACTCTATCATTCGGCCACCCTCTATGCTCGTGGCCAACAACTTTAACACCATGGAGCCGAATCCATGTTGATTTCGCCGGACCAATAAAAGGAAAAATGTATATGGTCGTAATCGATGCGTATTCAAAGTGGCCTGAAGTGATTGAAATGAAATCAACAACAGCTATAGCAACATTGCAAGAGCTTAGTCGCATTTTTGCTCAATTTGGGTATCCAGAAACGCTCGTCTCCGACAATGGTTCCCAATTCACATCCGCACTGTTTCAAGAATTTTGCAAGGAACACGGAATCAACAATATAAGATCACCTCCCTTCCATCCTCAATCTAACGGTCAGGCGGAGAGATTTGTTGATACGTTCAAACGTAGTCTAAAAAAGTTGGAGAAAGAAAAATCACCAACGGAAGCTTTGCAAACGTTTCTTTTTACATACAGAAACACTCCATGTCCATCATCTGCAGCAGAACAGTCACCAGCCCAGTCATTTTTGGGAAGAAAGCTTCGTTCAGTTCTGGATCTGCTCAAACCAAAAAAAGTACAATTCGAACTTCCAAACCTTAAAATGGAAGAACAGTTTAACCGGCATCATGGCGCTAGATCACGAAAATTTGAAATAAATGAATTTGTGTATGTTAGAGACTATCGTCCCGGACCAACGATCTGGACATGTGGTCAAATAAAACAACGGAAGGGACGCGTACTTTATGATGTGATTGTAGAAGGAAAATTATGGAGAAGACACGTCAACCAACTACGTCCACGCAGCGCTGGAAAACAAATAATGACAGAAACTTTTTACCTCCCAAGACGTCATTTCACACAACAACAGTCCACCGAAGATCGTTACAAACAACGACAGAGATACACACCGGAGTCTTCACAACCGACGTCTAGATCTTCTCATACGCCATCTACTGGCGCGTCTTCCTTCATGGAACCGAGAACCAGTACTTCTTCTTTGTCAGAATCTCCAAGAACAGGAGGACCATGTTGTTGTACTCCTTTGAATAATTTATTTACCCAAGGGACAACAGGAAAACATTCTTCTTTTGAGAAACGACTGACACAATCATTATCTCATTCGCCACAGAAATTATATGCATCGCCTACCGATCGTCCGGTGAGATTTCGACGACCACCTGCACGTCTGATTATAAATCCAAGAGCTCAGTCATATACCTGATGGGCATCTGCGTACTCCTTTTTAAGAGGGAGGTGTTAGGAACCCGAACAATTCCTAATAATTAGAATTTAGGCTACAGGTGCGACGGCTTATAAAAGAGAATCGTACAGAGAGTTCACCTGTCTACACCGTGGCTTCTAGTGAACTCTACCGAGAGATAGTCGTTGTGTATTTGAATAGTTTAAGTTAAAAGAACTTGTTTTATGTTATATTTGGTTTTCTAATAAATAGTTAAAACGAATTAACTCGTAGTAACTTAGACGATAGAAACGATATAACAATAACATTCATTTTAAATTTAGTATCAGAAGTGCCAACATAGTATCATAGACAGTGCTTAGTATCAAGGGTGCCGAGACACAAGCACCCTTGATACTATTTTCAAAATTTTTTGTTTGAAATATAACTTTTTTACCAAATATTTTTGAAATAATTTTTTTACACAATTACATTAGATATTTGAATATCTATTAAATTTACTTAAAAAACTTACAAAAAACTCCAACAGTTTCGTCAAATTAAGAAAAATCGAAATTTAGTATCATTGATGCCTGGTCTCCCCTAAATATAAAAATTCAAAAAAATTTCATGTTAAAAGAAATTTTTTTGCAATAAATGAAAGCCGGCAAGTTTAGAAATATAAGGTATTTGGTAAAAAAAAACCTGCTTTTTAACGGCTTACTTGTTAGATTTCAAGCTCACTTACCTGTAAGAGTTGCCTTGACAAACTGACATTAGTCGGTAAATAATAACGTATTACCCTTTTTATTGAAATGATCCGACTCTAAGCCATCGTAAACAGTTTATTGCATAAAATGTTTAGCCATCGTTATACTCTCAAAAAACCTGTGATGGATTAACGAAAATAGATATTAAATCTCATTATTGGAATATATCGTAGTTTAAGAACTAACTTAACATCGAAACATTTTGTTTGTTTTGTGTTTATCTATTTGTCAAAAAAAAATTGTTAAGCGTTTTTAATTTATGTTAATTTCAGTTAAATGCTACTTACCGATTGCCGTTGATTTCTTGAAAAACTAGAACCAATTGTAATTATCTTGTCTTAGTGCAAGTTATCGCTTGTAACATTTAGTACATTCAAACATTAAAAGTTATTTTAATAAAAGTATTAAATTTGCATAATTTGATTTTAATTAGAATAAACAACGACTGGTCATTTGATGATGGCGTAGTGAATACATACGGATGCACCGTTCGATCTTTCGACCCAAGGTTATTTCATGACTTTTTATTTATTTTCACTGATTTTATACTGCATTGAATGATTTTTAATTTGTTGGATTAATTTTGTCGAAAAAAAAACTGTTTTATCAAAAAATTAACTCATAATGTGGTGTTTAATTATTGACTCGAAAACTTTGTAACATATTGATGTCAAAGCTATTGGCCTGTAATTCTCGAGCTTAGCTTTGCAACCTTTTTTATACAACGGAACACAGCTGCACACAGCTAAGTAAATGTATTATGTGTTACCTTGACCTGGATACAGATACTCTTTAGGTCAAACTTTTTGCTGATGAGCACAACATTTTTAAAACTAAACTTTTTGTTTTGAAGATAAGAGCATTGGGCGATATTCGGTTTTATATATATATATATATATAAACTCTGAAGATGACTGTAGTCGAAACTGGCCAGTCAGTCCTAATTATTATTATTTGTATTATATAAATTTTTAAAATGGACTCTAGTTTACGTCGTAAAATTAAATATTTTGAACAGTTTATTAAAAAAGTCATTAATGCAAAGTGGTCGTTTGTTTTTAACGGAGTGTGTTTACGAGAGGGGATTTTGCCAAAGTATATTACTCATATATATATATATATATATATATATATATATAAATAACGCCCAACTCTCTCATCTTCAAAACTAAAATTTTAGTTCAAAAAATGTTAATATGGACACTTTACTATTGTTTTTACCTTTTTGTACATTAATATACTAGCGTTGTTTAAGCAATATTTTTATACTTTATATTAGTTTTTTTGTAATGTGTAATAATTTATCTATTTTTTTTCTCTTTGAGTTTTTGCAGATTTTGTTGAATTTGTTTTTACGAAACTCAAGTTTTCAAATCAAAACCTTGAATGTAAAAATAAAGTTATTTTTATTTACCTTTCACGTTTTCATTTAAATACTGTACTAAAAATAATTACATTAAAACATTGCAAAAACTCATCTTCTTCTAATTGAAAAAAAATCGAAATATCACGAATAAACTATTTGCGTTCATTGTAGTTTACTTTTAATCCAGCATGACAATAACGAACCAAAAGAGAGGTAGCAGCATCTTGTTCTACAAGGAAGGACTCGCCGGTAAAGACTCGATAACCAGCGATAAGATGTGGAGGCTGAACACTCTGTCTTCGTTCAGGAAAATCTTTGTCGAAGAAAATGTAAAAAAAATTTTTATTTATAATTGTACTTTCTAGTGATAATAATAATTTATTTAGATTATTTTTGGCTGTAAATAAGTAATTAATAACCGATTAAAAATGTAAAGGTGACAATTGATTATTTGAAAATCGACATTGAATACTTCGAGTGGGAAAGTTTGGCGACGGCACTAAAAGACGGCTCTCTCGATAATGTCAAACAACTTGGATTTGAAATACATACAGATGAGATTTTCTCTAATACAACCACAATCGAAAACTATCGCAAGTTTTTCGGCGTACTGAAGGGCCTGAGAGACCTAGGGTTCTTGAAGTGGTACACTCATCTCAATCCCGCCAGTATACAGGCCGTATCGACTCATTCGGGTAGAAAGATCATGTGCTGTTATGAATTTGTGCTCATCAATACAAAATATCTTTAACATCAATTAATGTAGAGTATTTATTGTGTGTGAAATATTAATAATGTTCAACGAAATTTATAAAAAGTTTGTTTTTTCGATTCTAGGACTGTTCATCAAAGGACGATTCATCAAAGGACTGTTCATCAAGGACTATTCATCAAGGGACTATTCATCAAAGGACTATTCATCAAAGGACTATTCATCAAGAGGACGGTTCATCATAAGGACTGTTCATCTAATGTCTATTCATCCAGCGGACTATTCATCAAAAAAATTAATAAAATTGTTTAAGATGTTATTTTCAACCAAAATATGTTACCAAATCGTGGAGTAATTTATATCAATTTTTCAGTGCTACTGTGCTTGTATCCAAATACTTTATACTTTATAAAAGAACTAGCGGGGTAACCGGCGTTGTCCGGGGTTTTTAGAGGTTTTTCGATCGTTTTTCTCGCTTGCTCTCACGCTCCCGGTCGCTCTCTTTTCCCGCTTGCCTTACCGCTCCCGATCGCTTTCCCGCTCCCGGTCACAGCACCAGCAAAACTAAATTTGGCGGTTTTCGTAAACCGTATATGTACACATTCACCAAAGGCAACAAACACATCAAAGCATCATGCATGCCCGCTATGTCAAATCTGGCATCGTTCGTTTAACCCCAAGGGGCCAGGCTTCAAAAACACTTATGCCTCGAGCAATCAACAAGTTTGTAGAAGACATGGTTGTAATATACAGCAATTTTATTTGTCACATACAGTAAATAAGACAACTGGACAAGAAATAACGTGAAGATCTTAAGATCAAACAAGCAAAAAACAATTGAATAAAAAGTTTAAAAAAAACTGCCTTCAACTGTTCGTACAAACTGTAGGTTTATACACACTCAAACAGCCAGATACCATACACCTAAAACATCACTAACACCCGGTCTACCACTTCTGCCAAACTTCAAAGAGAAGCACACGCTCGCTTTAGCGAGGTCAGGAAAGGTCATTTCAAAGAGACGCTTACGCTCGTCGATAAATCAACCAGACTCAGATTTCATGTATACTTCAAATAAAAACTAAATACATTAGAAATCATTTAATTGATATAAAAACTTATTTTTTTTTAATAAAAGTAGCGGTAGCGAATAGTGCCGAGAACAGCTAAAAATTGTAGCGGCGCTGCCATCAACGATCTTGTTAGCCAATAGCACCGCTCTTAACCCTGGTTGCCATCACTATTTTTTTTAAATTACTGATATGTTTAAAATTTATTTTATCAAAGATGAAGAACTGTCTTTTAAAAATACATCAAATTATTTTACGCTGAAAATATCTTGGGTATATATTGATAAAGGTTGTTGAAGAGTGGCTTCAAAATTTGATGAATAGTCCTCTTGATGAATAGACTTTAGATGAACAGTCCTTATGATGAACCGTCCTCTTGATGAATAGTCCTTTGATGAATAGTCTCTTGATGAATAGTCCCTTGATGAATAGTCCTTGATGAACAGTCCCTTGATGAATCGTCCTTTGATGAAAAGTCCGCATACCGTTTTTTCTTGTTAAATTTAAAATTTTTATTAACTTTTGAAAATGTGTAATTTGTAAAAAAAAATTGTTTTTTGTAGTTTTTTCTTAGATATTTTAAGTGTCGTTGGAGAGTTCATTGAATCATTATTTATTATTTTTTGGAAACATATTTGTTTGAATTTTTAAAGTTTTTGTATTTTAATTTTAATAGCATATCATATCGGCGGGTAGTCTTTTATAAAATTACTGCATCGATCATGATGATGAAACTGCATTTAAGATGACAAAATTGAATGTCTTGTGATGACGAAGACGATGAAGATGGCGGTGGTAGTCATGATGATGATGAATATTTTATTAATAATAAAAATTATTATCATCACCATCGTCATCGTCATAATAAATGTTCATATCTATCTATGCCTTGAGGTTACCTGGCGCGTAATTAATTTCTACATTTATTTTGCTTTAATTTTTCGAAAAAAAAATATAAAAATCTAAAAAACCCCATGATGAGGTATATTTAAAGTTTATTTTTAGCCTTCTTTGGCAGGTCGCCAGCGGTTGTTTCTTTTTCACTTAAACATTCCGCATTCAAATGCTTTCTTTCTACAATGTTTGTAAAACACACCTGTAACTGTTTGTTGCGTTGGAAACACGTGTCACACTGTCATCCTGGAGTTTGTCGATTTATAGCAAGCCTTCGTGCGAGCATTTGCATTTGTTTGCTTGTCTGTCTGTCGTTCTGTCTGATTCTTTGTTCGTTTGTTATTTCTTTCATTCTTTCTAACTTTTTTCTTTCTATTGTTTTAGTAATTTATATTAAACATGCGAAAGCGTATAATGATCATGTCGATGTTACGTTCATTCAGATCTGCCATTCCGTCCAGTTAGCGATGCAAAGAAGTGTTGACTTTTTTTTTACTTTTTGGTTTAACCTTAAAGGGAAATTATGCAATCGATTTATGTTGCTGTTATTATTATTATTATTATTACTATTATTATTATTATTATTATTATTATTATTATTATTATTATTATTATTATTATTATTATTATTATTATTATTATTATTATTATTATTATTATTATTATTATTATTATTATTATTATTATTATTATTATTATTATTATTATTATTATTATTATTATTATTATTATTACTATTATTATTATTATTATTATTATTATTATTATTATTATTATTATTATTATTATTATTATTATTATTATTATTATAATTAGAAAGGGAAGTAGTTTTTGAAATTTCGATATTTTAATTGACAGCAATTTGTTTGTGTTTTCAACTAATTTCTCTAGCTAAACTTATGCACTTATTCTTCTTCAGTAAGTAGTCAGCCAAAAAACAACTATACAAATCAAGACCATCTACCTATATTGTTTGAAGTGAATACTTATTTTATAAAGATTAACTGTCAAATTCATTTCAACTTCAAAATTACTCTAAAAAATTTCTGTCTATAAAAGAAGAGGACCTGGTTAAAAAAATACGTGTAGGGCTCTATGGATTGAATACTGGCCATGCCGGGCTGGGATTTTATGGTCTTCAGACGGCCGGGCCAAACCTGAAGTCAAGGTGGGACAAGCCACGATTTTTCGCCAAGTATATAGAAATTTTAGGTCTGTAATAACGGGCCGGGTCGGCCAGGGCCTGGAATTTTGGCTTATGAAACAGGCCGGGTCAAGTTGACGGACCGGACCGTAAAAAATCGGCTTATGCAGTACTCTACTATATATGCACTATGCATGGTTCAAATTCTCCAATTTCGAGCGAACAAAGCCGGGACCGGCACTGCTAGGAAATATATAATTACGGTTAATTTGGTGTTTCTTTGAAACAAAGATAATGAATTTTTTGAATTTTGATGTGATTTTGATGTAAATATATAATTACGGTTAATTTGGTGTTTCTTTGAAACAAAGATAATGAATTTTTTGAATTTTGATGTGATTTTGATGTAATTTTGATGTAAATATATAATTACGGTTGATTTGGTGTTTCTTTGGAAACAAAGATAATGAGTTTTTTGAATTTTGATGTCATTTTTGTTTCGAACGCTCAATTACTCTTTTTCTGATTATATTGCTTTTCAAAAGGTGTAATTGGCAGTTGGCCCTGCTATTTGTGAACGTCATAAATGAAAAAATATTTTTTAATGAAAATGTTTAAAGTTTAATAGAATGCATTGTCATGAGAAGCAAGCCTATTTTATAGGCCTACAATTTCTATATACTTGGCAAAAAATATCAGCCTGTCTCACCTTGACTTCAGGTCAGTGGCGCGATTCAGCAAAACCTTGGGGGCGAAGATTTTTAAAATTTACCATATATATATATATATATATATATATATATAGCATTTTACAAAGTGCATGCCAAGCTAGGACAGACACACAGGGGCGCAACCAGCCAAAAAGTCCTGGGGGGCTCAAGTTTGAAAAAGAAAAAAAGCCCGCCGCAGACGGAAATTTTTTGGACTATCTTCAGTCTGCAGTTTTTTTTTTGTATCTTTAATAATTTATTACTGATAGAAAAAAAAGACTACAAACTGAAGATAGTCAAACTTAGTCTAAACCAGTTAAAGCGAATGTTTAAAAAATAAGTTTATGATATGTATAAACGTATAAATATATAAGCATATAATAGATTGAGAATAAATGTAGCACTCCCCAACTCAAAGAAAAACTTATCATATTTGGAAAAATTGCAAAGCCCTCCGATTTGGCATAGTTGCGTTCATACAGGCTCGATCGGATGACTGAAGGCACTACTAGATTGAAAAATATTAGCAGAAATATATGATATAACTAAATAGATATAATTCAAAATAAATGAAAAACACTACGTTTATCAACTAATCTAAATACTCAAGCATGAGTGAGCTAATAAATATTTTTTTTGGTGGACAAAATCTTGGGAGGTGGCCGTCACCCCCTGCCCCCCAATCGCCGTTTCTGCTTCAGGTTTGGCCCAGTTTGTCTAAAAACACTAAAATTACGGCCTGGCCCGAACCATGCAGTAGGGGGCGATCAGGCACGGCACCCGTGATACTAAATTCCATTTTTTTTGACGAAACTGCTGGTGTTATTGCAAGTTAAGATAAGATAAGATAAGATAACGTTTATTATAGTGGTTTAGAAGATTTTACGCCTATAGACAACCACTTCGAATTAAAAAAAAAATAATAAAAAAAAAATAAAATAATAATAATAATAATAATAATAATAATAATAATAATAATAATAATAATAATAATAATAATAATAATAATAATAATAATAATAATAATATTAATATTAATATTAATATTAATATTAATATTAATATTAATATTAATATTAATATTAATATTAATATTAATATTAATATTAATATTAATATTAATATTAATATTAATATTAATATTAATATTAATATTAATATTAATATTAATATTAATATTAATATTAATATTAATATTAATATTAATATTAATATTAATATTAATATTAATATTAATATTAATATTAATAATAATAATAATAATAATAATAATAAAAATAAGTAAAATAAATAAAAAATAACAATAATAGGTAAATAAATAAACTAATAAAAAATTAATAAATTGTATAAAAATCAGTATCCATGCCTGGATAGTGCTACTTTAAAAGATGTGGTAGTCTCAGATGCTACAGTGTCATCGTAAGTCATTCCATATATTTACCTCTCTAGAACTGAAAAAATCTTTTCTCATAGTCTTTTCTTGTTTTTTAAAAAGCTTGAATCTATGTCCCCTAGTGCTTTGATTCGGTGGTTGTTCAAAAATCATTGCTGGTGTTAAATCCTCTTTTCCTGTTATTTTCTTGTAGGCTTCGATCAAGTCACCCCTACTTCACCTTTTCTCTAAAGTTGTTAAGCCATGCTGTTTGATCTTTCTTTGTATGACATGAGGAAAGCGGCGGAGTGATACCATAGCCTATGAGAATCATCCGAGGCTGGTTAAATTGCTAGCTGCATTGGAAGTCGATTTGCCGGTCCTTGTCCAACTAATTGCACTTCATGTGCCCACAAAAGCCTTGTGCTTTCTGTGGCCTCCCTGCCTCAAAGCCAGCATAAACACGTCACCAAACACTCAAACATACATACCGTCTAAATTGTCTTATTGACAGATACAGACGTTAATCAAACTACATCACACACATCTTTCTGGCTTACATGTTTAATCAACTTTGTAGCCCTCCTTTGTATCTTCTCCAACACTACGATGTTCTTTTTTAAAACAGGGCTCCAAGCTTGTACACAATATTCTAGATGTGGTCTTACCAAACATTTGTATAGCCTGATAATTATTTCCTGGTTTCGACTTATTATTGTTCTTTTAACCAATCCTAAAATCTTATTTGCTCGCTTTGCTGCTTCCGCACACTGTCTTGATGGTTTGCCGCTATTGCGTACTATAACTCCCAAATCTCTTTCTTCTTCCGATGTCTTCAACAATATTCCTCCCATCTCATACTGAAACTCTTGATTACTATCACCCATGTGCATCACTGAGCATTTATCTACGTTGAACATCATTTGCCAGTCTAGTGACCATTGGTATATTTTTGCAAGATCTTTTCTTAAATTGTCGGCATCCAGCTCACACTCTACTTTAATGGATAACTTTGTATCATCAGCAAATTTCGAAACCTTTGAACAAGTCCCTATATCAAGGTCGTTGATGAACAGAACAAATAGTTAAGCTCCCAAAACGGATCCTTGCGGTACACCACTTTTTGTGTTTTTTCACTCCGAGTATTTCTCTTTAATTCCCACTTTTGTCTTCTGTCAGCTAGCCATTCTTTGATCCATCCTCGAATATTACCTCTTATTCCAGCAGCTTATATTTTTCTCATCAACCGTGTATGTAGTATTTTGTCGAAAGCTTTGGCTAAGTCCAGATAGACTATGTCTACAGGGGATCCTTTGTCTAAGTGGGTATAAACATTTTCAAAACAATCTAGCAAATTTGTTAGACATGATCGCATTTGTACGAATCCACGTTGGCTGTTTATCAAAATGCTGTGGTGTCTAATGTGATTTATTAATTCAAGCTGAATGATTTTTTTCATGACTTTGCAAATAATGCACGTGAGACTTACTGGACGATAGTTAATTACCTCAGATCTGCTACCTTTTTTAAAGAGTGGTACAATGATTGCATCTTTCCAATCACGAGGAATATTTCCAGTTTTCAAGGACCTGTTCATTATTTCTGCTAACACATCGCTTATTTCGTGTCTTACTTCTCTTAAAAACATGGGATGTAATGCATCGATACCCGGACTTTTATCTGTTTTTAGGTTCTTCAAGTGTCTATCAACGTTTTTTTTTGTGATAACCACATCAGTCATTTTCTCGTCTAGTTTTTCCTTTAAACATGTTCACAGGTTCCGGTATGTTTTCTATGTCTTCTTCAGTAAAAACCGTACAAAAATAATTATTTAACATTTCAGCTACCTCTTCATTGTTTTCAACCATTTCGTCTAATTCATTTTTTAACGGCCCCACTAGGTATTTTCGTTTTTGTTTACTTCGGACATACGCATAGAAACTTTTGCTGTTATTTTTTATATTATCCGTCAGCTTTTTCTCATAATCAATTATGGCCCTTTTAATGCTTTTTTTGTCTCGTTTCTTTTCTTGACATATTTGTTGCGCAATTGTTGCAGTATTATTTCTTTGCCTGTCTCATTATAACTTGCAGCTGCAATTTCATTTTCATTTCGAAGTGTTAGGAACCTTTTCCATGCTTTGATTTTTGCTCTTCTTTTTTTAAGACTTCCTTTGTTATCCATGGCTGTTTCATGACAATTTTTTTCTTAATGGGTATTATTTCTTGAATGGCCTCCTCCATGCTCTTTTTGAATAACATCCAGATGTCATTTACATCCACCGATTCAATTTTTCTCATTATATTCATGTTTCTTATTTTGTTTCTTACTTTGTTATAATTTGCTTTAAAAAAAGTATAGCTAATTTGTGAATTTATTTTCATGTTACAATCCTGCAATATTATTTCAAATCTTAAAATTTGGTGGTCACTAGACAACGATGTCAAATATTGTCATAGGCCTTGGATGCAGCGTTGTAAAATTGTTCAATGGACCGTAGACTGATCTATCGAATGTTTGAAGTTTGTGGCTACAGTGTAGGGAGAAAGTGAGCAGTGTGAGACCATTCTGTTTTGCCATATCCAGACAATCCACAGATATATGGCTTTCATAGTTATCAAGCAGTAGCAACACTCGAACGACGACAGAACATTTTGTGCGTATAATGAAATGGTTCAACCACTGTATGAACGTTGCAGCATTCATACACCCTGATGGATTTGCAACCCCGACAAAGCCAGGTAGACTACCGGCGATTATAGTGTCCTTAAAATGAACTCGAGAAAAAATGAAAAACAGCGGAATGGAATTTCCGATTGCGTTTACAGCTCAGCATGCCGTGATAAGAGTTCCTCATTCCGCAGGCTATTGGTTCAGCAGTCAATTGTTCAGAGCTGAAGATTTCTATGAACTATCTGCAGCTGTGAATGACTACCCAAAAAGTCTCAGCTGCTTGAAAAACCACTGGAAAACACATGAATCTCCAATCAACATTGCCTGCAGCAATCATTGCAGTGAGCGTTCGATCAATGTTTTTAAAGACTTGCATGACTTTTGCTTAACGTATTTCATCAACAAAAAACTGTCATATTTTTATTAAAAAATCTCAAATCTAACAGCTGATAAATAACTCTCATTTGTCTACTCATCCATGCCATTTGAAAACAATCGGTAGTGCAAATAGACTGTTTTTTAAAGGTTTCGCCATGTGTTCCTAATATTTCTTGCAAAATTAAACGTTCCACGTCAGAAACCAATTAGACAGGGGGCGTCAAAATCTTTTCCAAAGGGACCTAAACAATATTTGAAAAAAGTACCTACGGCTACCACTCCACCCCCTTCATCAGCTATTTATGGAAACAAAGGTGTAAAAGGTTTTAGAAAAATGTTTGAAAAAGTAGCTACGGCTAACCCACCCCCAGTCATTAGTCATTTTTTGAGGAAACGTTTTCATGGGCGCATTTGTTAGACCTTACCCTCGGGTGCCATCACAAACTGCTCTTAAAATAAACAAATTGGTAGCATTTACTTGCTTGCCTCTGCGTTGCCACGCTGCTCTAAATAAAAACTTTTATAATTAAGTCCCAGAAACCAGATAATAACTTTTAGCGACATTCTGCTCTGACTTCAAGGATAAACAAGTTTATATGCTCTTATTTTTACAACTCTTATAATAATTTGCAATGTTGTTTGTTGTTTGTTTGTTTGTTTGTTTGTTTTTACACACTTTTACTTAACTTGACTTCTCTGTCTGTCGATCTGTAGTCAAAATTTGCAATCGATTTTTAACTAACTTCCCGAAGACCTTGAAACTTAAAAATTTAAACATATCTCCGAACTGATTAACAAGGCATTCCATCAAATTTTCAGATCGATTGGACAAAATTTAATTAAATAGTATTTGTGATATTTTCGTCGAACTATTTTATTTATTGTCTATGCTAATATGCTCGTTGTTTATGTAACAGAATGTGGCCTACACAATCGATTATATAAAAGTGTGTTTTTAAAAAACTTTGTTTTTTGATTCACTTGTTTAGTTTGTTTGTTTGTTTCTTTGTTTGTTTATTCGTTTGTTTGTTTGTTTTTTTTTAACTGTTTGTTTGTTTGTTTGTTATTTCAGCGCAAACGTTGTTTTTGAAAACACCGCTACTCGTCCAATCTACATTGTCGACAGCACCGACCGTATATCTTGCACTGTTTATTTGGAACTTCGCTTCTGATGCAAAGTTGAGTAAGTTTCTTTTTAAAATAAATCTGAAATGATTAATAAATTTTAGCAAATCGTTCTTAAGATTTTTCACTTTTGTTTTTAACTCTCGCCCATTTATCTCAAAATCATACACGCACTTGAACTTTTGTACATTTCTAACTATTCTGAAACAAGTTAGCAAATGCTATATAGACGCTTAGTTTAAGAGGTCTTCACGCCACATGCAAATGCGTGTTTTCTGTCGCATGGCTCAGTATAAATGTTATTTGAAAATGTATGGTTATTGTGTGGCTGGCTCTCAATAACTCTCTGCGCTGAGGGGATATCTGTTATCTTTAGGATTCGCGTAAATATTCGAATGTCTTAAATTAATAAACATGGCTTGTTACAGATTGTAAACAAAAGTATCATATTTTGAAGAGCCATAATTTAACGACTTTGTAAAATTTCAACTCAAAGCTTTCAGGCTATGTTGGTGCAAAAATTGAATATTTTTCTGTTTGTCGTTTGCCTGACTGCTGTTATGACGTTTGCATATTTTTGGAAAACGTCTTTCAGTGACATAAACAAGGTTGGCTCAATTTGGTTTTTTAAGTAATATTTGTTGAACAATTTTCAAACCTATTATTTTATTAGTTTCACTTCAAACGTTCCGAATGATGGGGGTATCTTTTATGAATGAACTAATTTCACGATCTCATTCATATTGAATAAGTGTTTTGGCTTCGTCGACTTGTTTCTATAATTTGTAGGCGCCTGTGGTCTATCGATAAATCCCGTAAACCTGAAGGTCGGTGGTTTGAATTCTATACTGCCCCACCAAGTCAGAAGCTAGCAAATCACCGAAACGTGATTTTCTAAAAAACGTAAAAATAGGTAATCTAAGTTTTACTAACAGTGCTGGAACATGATTCCTTTTGCCGTGAGTTATACATACACAAAAACTATGCAGATTAAAACCAATTCGTATATACCATAATGTAGGTCTTGCTTCCTACCTGTAAACAGACAATTAGTCTAATTTTAGGCCAAAAGTGGACTTGCATCCTTTTGCTGTGGCAGGGCAGTAAGGGCGTCACCAGCGCCCAGAGGGTTAAGGAAAGCGTCAGAAAAATGGCTTCTGTAGAAAATGCCCTGTAAAACTGTCCTACGAGTAAACAAAATTGGACTGATAAGTGGGTCGCTGGCCTTGAAGTTCATTGATGGACTTTTACACTGCAACCACTGTAAAAAATGACTGAACTTATGAAAAGCTTATTGATTTGATGGTGATTGCATTTTCTTAAAAAATTTAGTAAAGACAGTCGGAAAACGTCTTCTCTGATTTTTAAAGAGATGATCCACTCTACTTGCTCTAATCTAAACTCTAAACTCTTTAATAAAATTACTTCTTTCTTTTTCTACTGATGGCTGCATTACCATCTTAGGTAACTACTACAAATAAAATTAAATAAGCATTTTTAGCAATTATATACTACTTGATTTTATTGAATTTCTTACAACATTTTCCATTTTTTTTATATTAACTTCCCCTTGTTTGTTTGTTTGCCCGAGCCATGCCTACGAACATTTTGACTCCAGACCAGCCTATCGTCCATTCAAAGGTGGATAGAAGTTGGTGGTTCCCAGTGGCGAATCAAAAAAATCTTTAAGGGGACCTGAAATGTTTTTTATTTTTTTAAAATTTGATTATTGTCGTTATGGAGTCAGTTGTAAGATATCTTGAATTTCTTTTATTTAGTTTAAGCCAAACAAAAGAAATTGAAATGAAACGTTTTGTTACTCTTTTTCTCTTTATATTAACTTCACCTTTCCCTCTGTCTGATTGAACACAAACCCATTTCCCGTCATTCAATGGATTACAACGAGTTAATATCGATCATTGTCGATTCTTACATATATACTATCACAGTTTTACTTTGTAATTTTAGAAAATTTCCATTTTATAGCCAAGAATAGCTGCAATACTGTTGGTTATCATCAATAATCTACGGTTAGACCACCACGTCCAAAACTCCATTCAACAGTTGGAGTATTTGTTAAATCCGCGGCCGGAAAAATCACTCATAGCTTTCGCTCATATTACAAATAATTACTGCTGTAAAAACTTGCTCTTAAATCATCTGAGCTCATTTAGACAAATGAAAGGGTCATTTTCAACATTTTTTGCTCGACCTATTAATGGTTTTTCCAGATATTATTTGAAATAAATTTTTTAAGTGATTTGGTGTAAAAATAAGGCCCGAATTTTTTAAATATCTGCCAATTATTAGAACTATTGATTGTCTAGAAGTAAAATTTAGTAAAGATAAAGCCTCATAATACAGTTAAACAAACTGTAGTTGCAAGCTTGAAGCGAGTGTGTGATCTCAAGGAAGAAATATTTATGTTCCTGGAGATGAAGGATATTGATTGAGATTTTGTTACTAACATTGTTAATGAAGAGTGGAAGTCAGACTGTGAACAGTTACATACTTCTCATTGATTATAATTGTACTCTGTGACCAGATTGTATGCAAATTAAGTTTCTTATTCATAATTACTATGATAGTAACAATAAACTTTTGTTAAATTGATTATGAATAATACAATCGTTTTTTATTCAATTTTTTTTCAGTTCGTACTCTAAAAGGCAGTGTGAATGTGTAATAAAATGACAAATACATGGTCATTATGAACTTCAAGATATATGAATTAATTTTCATAATTTCAAACGTTGTAAATTTTTATTAAAATAGACAAAATATATATGCGGTCCGCGATAACAAAACAGTTTTCAATGTGGCCCTCCGTCGAAAATGTTTGCCCACCCCTGAAGTAAAGCATTTAAAGCTATTATTATTTATCAAAATATCTTATAGAAATGATTTGTAATGATGTTCTAATTGCTATCAAACTGTTATCGTTACGAAGTGCAGAAGGACTAAAGTAAAAAAACGTTTAGTACCCGGAAACACTTTATAAAAATTCTTGATTCAAATTACTATTAAAAATATCAAATTACTAATTATTACAAAAAATTTCACATTTTAGCTTATAACAAAGTGATTCGCGTGCACAAATTTGTTATATCGAGGGCCGCATTAACTGTCAACATCAGTTTGGGGTTTGACTCAGTAGCGTGCAAAGGAGGGGTGAGACGGCCACGGGCATACGGCCGGGGGAGCATCCAAAACCGGTGGTTGGCGTTGGCCTGGTCTCATCTCTTGCGCTTGTATTGTCGGACAACTAATGCATTGTGAACTTTTACATTAATTGTTTTTGCATACCTTTTACTCATAGCGTTTATTTAAATAGATTAATAGATCATCACAAAGAACTACTTTGGATTTTAGATGTTAAAATTAATGCTATAATTGTTATTCTATTGACTTATTTCGTATGTACCTACTTCTATTTATATATATTTTATATATCCGCATTATAATTTCGGCTTGATTTTAGGCTTTTTAGCTTTGATGAATTTTACGCCACTATTACTGCGTATTGGGATTCTACAGTGTTACGACTGTATTATTGCTTCTTAGGTTTAATTGGGTCAGCGTCGTCTGTTAGAATTTTTTGGCTAGACGCAACAGTAAGTAGTTTATTTGTTTATTTTGCAATGATTTAATAAAACATTTGCAGACAAACATTAATATCAACTCAATTCGTCTTTACTTTAGATAAATCTTGTGCTTTGGCAATTTTCTTGAAAATAATGCAATTTCGTTATATACGCAGTTCACTGTAATATTTGTGTACAAAAAACCAATCGGAAACGGATACCACACACTAGTAAACAAAAATACTCGGTGATGTGCCAGTTAAATAAAAATGTAAATGAAATTCCAAATTAATTTAAAACTGTAGTAACTAATAGTCAGTGTTGGGTAAGTATTTCAAATACATTTGATTGGAAATACGTATTTAAAAGTATTTTCATTTGTTAACTTTTTTTGCTAAAACGTACTCGTGATGCGACAATGCGTGTTGATGATGTATCAGTATCAAGTGTTAAAAAAAGTGTTTTAGTATAGTTGCAACAAAATACTTTAATGTATTTTGTATTTGAGAAAACATTGAAATATAGGTATTTGTATTTTGTATTTAAAATACTTACCCAACACTGATAATAGTGCAATAAATTAACACGTATCACTCGGCGTGTCATAACACGGCAGCGCCTACATGCTTGTTGTGTTATTTTACGTAACAGCTCGTGGGAATGGCGGCTGATGTCAAAGAGTACTGCGTGAGTCGATTTTTGCGACCCAGTCCGTTTCATAAGCTAATATTCCAGGCATCGGCCCGTTTTTTCAGGTCTAAAATTTTTATACTTTGCGTAAAAACCTGGCCCGGTCTTGCCTAACCTGACTTTAAGCCTGGCCCGGTCCGCTTGAAAACCTAAAATCCCCCATAAATAATGGTTTTTATCTTTTTTCCTAAGTGAAAATATGCAAAACTAGTTGAACCAATCCAGTTAAAACTTAGAATATAGATTTGCTCCTCATCACAATGCAGTTTAATAAATTTAAAAAAAAATTTGTGTCAATAAAATTTTCAACTCTAAATTTTTTTAGCTGTTGTAACCAAACAATTTCATTTCATTTTGACGTCCACGTCAACATTTTTTCTACCAGTTGTTAACTCACAATCAACAACATCAGACCATTTTATAAATTTTTTCACTATTGTCCGACTCACAGTTGTCATTGTTTGAATACTTTTCTTTCAATTATCGCTATAGAGAACATCCCGAAAACCATAAATCGGCGCAAGTTGGACTTCAAACGCCATAGTTTACAAAATTTTACATAATTGAAGCGGATTCACTTGTGCAACAGATGATATTGGTTTTCATAATCAATAGAAGACTCTTAATAAAAATAATCGTGATACACAGTTTATCCAATAAAATTGAGCGAATTCTGGAATCAGGACACCTACTCCCGGTATTGCGATGTCTTCAAAAACATCTAAATTTCTGGATCTCGGGATTGTTGTTAGAGGTGGGCGCGGGGACCAAATTTTGGCTCCATTCCTCTTTGCAAGTGTTATGCTCATCTATACCCACCAGTATCATCCACATTCCCAACCATCCCGTAGTTCTTAATCCCCATCCACATCATCCCCGCACTGTTTCATCCATATTTTCAGTAAATCCTGCAGTAGTTATTATCTTTCAGTACGTTACTTCACCCTATTTACAAATAAGAATTGATATTAAAATTACAACATTGTAACAAGACTAATATAATTGATTATTTTAATGAAGTCGAAGAATAAATGAAAGTATATTAATGCTGTTTCGACTTAGGTGGGATCAACGATTTTTAACATAATCTACCCGTGGAGAATGTTCTAACTGAGAATGTGCTAACTCAACTAGCTGCAGGTACAATCAAAACATTTCTTGCCACTTAAAAAAATATTGGCCACTTCCTAGCTTTCTTTGTTCAAAAAATTTGCAAGTTTTTTGCACATCTTCTTTTTTATTGCAATTTAATTAGCAGCCTAATAAATATTTACCGAAAAAATAAAAATGCGACCGTCATGTTATCTCGAATGAGTTTGAATGATTTCCATGCAACACTTTTCCTTCCTTTGCAATTTTACTAAATTAAAGCTGTAGTTTTTTCCATATTAAAAAAAATCAATGAACGACTATGGACATCTGAAAAACTAGAGCAACGACTTAGGAAATAAAATTTTAGCAATACAACAACAATGCATTTAAAAAAATAAAAATTATTAACAAAGAATATGCAGTGCTTGATAACATTTTTGGTTATATGACCGTAAAATAAAATTTCTTATTTTAAAAAAACATATCTCTTTGCGGTAATACCGCAAAAACTCATTCCCATCTCCGCTGTGGATTTATATGCGTGCATGATTTTATTGACATAAAAAGGATTGAAGCATAGTCAGAAAGTAATTTGCGACCACTTTGCAAAAAATATGCCAATTGGTTGGCGTTTTATCGGCGAATATCCCGAGCAACACCGGGTAATGCAGCTAGACTGTTTTATCGTTTAGTTCCATAATCCTATACTCATAGCATAACAACAAATTATTTTATCTTGAGTGGCTAATTTGAAATTTAATCAGAAAATTCTTCTTTCGTTATAGCTGAGATCGATGTTCCTAAACGGTCCATCCTGGATTTCGGCCAATAATGGAGCAAGGCTGAACTCATCAGGCACAGTCACTCTAAAAAATTATGCCAATCTTGCACTCAATGTGAGCAAACTGATCAGCTTGGATGTTCCACAAAACGCAAATGGTACATCTCTCGAAGATATGTTTACTCTGTTAGTACGCAAATTTTATTCCATCACTTTTGTCATAGTTATGCAATTGATAATTAATATTTTGAAACTGTGTAAAGCCATGTTTGATGCAAGTAGTAACATATTATTTCTGTGTTTACTTAAAAACTTTAATTTAATTTTTTTTAATTTTATTCAAGGGTAGCAAAAAGTATTGAAATATCTTGTCCCGACGTCAAACGATTGGGTAACTCAGCCGACGGAGGCTGGAACTTGTGCATTTATGGAAAACTTATTCCTCAGAAACCGTGTCTTGTTTACTCTTTTGGGTTAGTGTCTCAATCCATACGCCATCAATAAATCAATTTATCCAACTAAAAATAAATCAAGCTAACAAACAATCAATAATCATTTCTTTACATGATTATATGTTGTACGCAGTGGTGGATCCAGAAATTCCTGGTGGGGTGGATGCAGGTACTCCACTTTACAAATTTTTCACCTTTTCTTCTAAAAAAAAACTGATGACCAGGGGGTAGTTTTCCAAACAATTTTTAAAGACATTTTTTTCTGCTCGAAAAAGCTTATAGTCTTAGGTGTTTTTTCAAAAATGTTACTGTCAACTACGGTTATTTTCTAAAAACCGGAACGATGCATCTCCTCATTTTTCCTGGATCCGTCCGTGATTCTATGCATATACTTACTTGATGTAAAATACCACTGTATGTTGTAATTTATTAAAATTTAAATATGTTTCATAATAATAAAACGTAATTGACTCTTGATTGATAGCTAACAAACGTAGTTTACTTTTGGTCGGGATGGAATTCAAATAAAAAATTTTCAAGGGAAATGAACGGTGTTTAGAAGCAATGCATTAAAATTATCCAATTAAACTGACATTTTGAATGTGAAGCAAAATAGAAATACAGCGCATTGAAATTGCCAAAACACACTAGTGTTTTTAATACAAAGCATGGCTCAGAAGTTTCGAATAAAAATCGCCAAAAATCAAATTGGCGTGTTCAATTTTGAAACGCGAAAATCGACCATTTTGATTCAACGAAAACAAACCCAAGGTACTTTGCATTCAAAGCATTTACAGTCCTACAACTTTCAATAAAATATTTAAAAAGTTTTTTTAGCACATATTTGAAAATTTGTTTATAAAAAAAAGAGCTTAATAAAACACTTTGGCTGGCTGACTGGCTGGTGAAAAAATAAACTCGAAAACTAGACACCGTAGAGCAGTGGTTGTGACGGTTTGACTAAGTGTCGTTTCTAGCCATTTGTATCGTCGCTAATGTAAAACTTTTTAGTATATCAAATTATATAACGAATTATCTGTTTGGAAAAGGAGTTTAGTTTAATATTATTACTTCGTTGCGGTGATTTTGATGTATATTGCCTTTGTAAACTTTTGTGTGTCAAACGGTCACGTGGGGCTAGTCAAACGGTCACGTGGGGTTAGTCAAACGGTAACGTGGAATTCAGGCTGCATTCGGATTGGTGGTTTTTGTGGATTGAAATTGACACGTGTGCTTGGCTATATAAGGAAATTTTGCGTTTGGAATTGGAGTTCTCTTCTTCGTGCGATTTTGAGAGGTGAAGCTCTGTCCGATTAGTGTCGTTTGTGTTATATTAATAAACTGTTAAACCTTGTTTAGTTTATCTCAGTTGTTTCGTCGTCAGGCATCAATACCCGAGCAGAATCCCGTCACAGTGGTTCTTAACCTTTTTTCCCCGCGCCCCCCTTTAGACACACTCGATTTGACCGCACCGCCCTACTTTTGCATATAAAATGGAAGTCATTTGCATTAAGTTTTTTATTTAATTCATTTAATTCACATAAAATATAAGTGATTTCCATCAAGGTTCTTATTTAATTCATATTAAATATAAGTAATTTCCATCAAGGTTTTTGTTTAATTCATATTAAACATAAGTGATTTGCACTAAGGTTTTTGTTTAATTCATTTGATTCTCATAAAATGTAAGTGATTTGCATTAAGGTTCTTATTTAATTCATTTAATTCATATAAAATGAAAATGATTTGCATCAAGGTTTTTATTTAATTCATTTGCTGCTGCTCACCCCCGATTAGTTCAGAAAAATAAAAACCAATCTTCAACAAGGCAATTTGCATATCATCACCTGCCTCCAATCAAATTCTTTACATGGTTTCCACATTTAAAAAAACAGAAAAACTAATCTCACACAATAGGCAGTAGCAAAAGGAATATTAAATGTCAGCATTTTTTTTGCCAAAGCTGGGTAGGTATCTAAAGAAAAGTGTGAGGCTTTTCACTTCTAACAATTTGATGAGAAACTAGGTAAAAGGCAATCAGGATTAGTTTGTCAATAATCAGGCACAGTCACTCTAAAAAATTATGCCAACCTTGCACTCAATGTGAGCAAACTGATCAGCTTGGATGTTCCACCAAACGCAAATGGTACATCTCTCGAAGATATGTTTGCTCTGTTAGTACGTGAATTTTATTCCATCACTTTTGTCACATGTATATTTTTTTCAATTCGTTTTGACGATCTTTAACGTGGCATTAGTTGGATGACTTCTAGACCACGAAGTCATCTGAAATCTAGGCATTTGATAATTAATATCTTAAAACTGAGCAGAGCCTCGCTTGATGGAAAATAGTAACATATTATTTCTGTGTTTACTTACAAACTTGTATTTAATTTCTTTTTAATTTTATTTAAGAGTAGCAAAAAATATTGAAATATCTTGTCCCGACGTCAAACGATTGGGTGACTCAGCCGATGGAGGCTGGAACCTGTGCATTTATGGAAAACTTATTCCTCAGAAACCGTGTCTTGTTTACTCTTTTGGGTTAGTGTCTCAATCGATACGCCATCAATAAATCAATTTATCCAACTAAAAATAAATCAAGCTAAGGAACAATCAATAATCATTTCTATACATAATTATATGTTGTATGCAGTGGCGGATCCAGAAATTCCTGGTGGGGTGGATGCAGGTACTCCACTTTACAAATTTTTCACTTTTTTCCTCTCAAAAACCATCTCCCCGTTCCCCTTGAATCTGTTTCTGGTTCTATGCATATACTAACTTGATGTAATATACCACTGTAAATTGTAGTTTAGCAAAATGTAAATATGTTTGAAGTTTCAGGATAATAAAACGTAATTAATTTTTGATTGATACATTACAAAAGCAGTTTGCCTTTATTTGAAATAGAATTTAAATAGCATTTTTTAAGGAGACAAAACAGTGTTTAGAAGCAGTACCTCAAGAGACTATCCAATTAAACTAACATTATGAATGTGAAGCAAAGTAGAAATACATTGCATTGAAGTATTGAGATACATTGCATTGAAATATTGAGATACATTGCATTGAAATATTGAGATACATTGCATTGAAATATTGAGATACATTGCATTGAAATATTGAGATACATTGCATTGAAATTTTGAGATACATTGCATTGAAATATTGAGATACATTGCATTGAAATATTGAGATACATTGCATTGAAGTTTTGAGATACATTGCATTGAAATATTGAGATACATTGCATTGAAATATTGAGATAGATACATTGCATTGAAATATTGAGATAGATACATTGCATTGAAATATTGAGATACATTGCATTGAAATATTGAGATACATTGCATTGAAATATTGAGATACATTGCATTGAAATATTGAGATACATTGCATTGAAATATTGAGATACATTGCATTGAAATATTGAGATACATTGCATTGAAATCGCCCAATCAAAATGGCGTGTTCAATTTTGAAACTATAGATTTGACTATTTTGATGCATAAAAAAGATCCGAGACAGGGCCATCGAGAGGGGACTGGCGGGGATTTCGCCCTGGGCCTTCCGCTGGTTTTAAGACCCACCACCGCTGGGAATTAAAAATAGGTTGAAATGGTAGGCCAGCTGCCGGGCTTTTGTTGACACTAAAAAAATGTCCCATTTAAAATAGTACAGTGTGATATTTTAAATTTCACCCCAGTATGCAACCGTTATTCGTCAACTTTATTTTCTTTTTTTATGTCGGATTAGGAAAATCGAATTTTAGCCATAATAAAATTCATCAAACTGTAATGTTTTACGTTATCTTCGCATTAACTTTGTGTTCTACAAATTGATTTAAACTTAGAATTAAACCAGACATTCCAAATGTTGGGCCCGATGACGCTGAAACCTCTGTCACTAAGCGTCCTTACATATTTATTAAATCAAATCAAGCACGCAACCAGTCTATTAAAAATATCAATTTTTCCCCCCTCCTGTTTTTTTTTTAATTTTAGAGTTGTGGTTTCGATTTTATCGATATAATTCACTTTTTGAGGTAAAAGGTAATTTTTTCACTGTTTTTATGAATGCTCTAACTAAACAAATAATGTTATGTTTGTGATGTTTTATATACCAGTTTTTAAGAGAATTTATTCTAGTTTAAAGCACTTGTTTTTCAGCAACAAGAATGCTTAAACTATTCGGATTTCACTTATTTTTGAAAAATGGTGATGTCGACACCCTTGATAGCACCTCGTGCAGGCACCTTTGATACTAGTATCAAAGGTCCCTTGAATTTTTTATCGAGGTTACCACAAAAAGCAGAATGATAGAATTTTTTATTAATCAGTTAAATGTCTTATGTTTTACTACTAAATAATTGTTTTTCCACCTCACTGTAGCCACAAGCTTCAACCACTCGATAGATCAGTCTACAGTCCACTGAAACGATTTTACAACGCTGCATGCGATGACTGGATTGTTTCAAATACAAGGCCTATGACGATATTTGACATTGTTGGAATTGTAAGCAAGGTTTATGAAAAATCTTTCAGTCAATCAAACATCATAGCAGGATTCAAGGTGGCTGGAATCCAGCCTTTCAATTCAAGTATTTTTAATGAAGTTGAGTTCTTAGCATCGTATGTTACAGATCGGTGCTAGGTTAGCTGAGTTGGTAGAGCGTTAGCCTTGAATGTGAAAGCTTTACGGTTCGACTCCCACTCACTGGCTTGTAGCCCATGTCAACGGAAAACTTAGCGGGTAAAATCGTTCTCTCCGTGGGGCATGTAAAAGAACAGCGCCTTTGAACAAAGCGGAAAAGGCGCTCAATAAATTATCAATCATTTTCATCGTCCAGAACCTGTTGGTAGAGAATCTGGCAAAAATGAATAAGTCACTGTTGATCAAACTCCTGGCAAAAATGATTCAACTAGTCAGTCAAGTCTACAATTCAATCTTGAAAAACTGAAACCCTTTCCAAAAGCTACTGCTAGGAAAACTGTTCGAAAACATCAGCAACTCACAAGAATTCTAACTGACACGGAAGTGATGAATGAAATTCGCATGCAACGAGAACAAAAAATAAAAAAGCATCCACTGCAGAAAACAAAAACGAAAAAAACAATGATTATAAAACTTAGCAAGTCTGATAAAACAGATCATCAGAGTGGAGCAAGTGCAATTTCAGTTAGTCATCCATTCCAGAAGCTAGTCTTGATGCTTCAAGTGACTTCCAGCCATTTGCGACAGAGATTGGTGTTCCTAGCAAAAAGATAAAAAAGTTGCTACTTCAATTAAGAAAAAACTCTGTCAATAACTGTTAGGAACCCGAACAATTCCTAATAATTAGAATTTAGGCTACAGGTGCGACGGCTTATAAAAGAGAATCGTACAGAGAGTTCACCTGTCTACACCGTGGCTTCTAGTGAACTCTACCGAGAAATAGTCGTTGTGTATTTGAATAGTTTAAGTTAAAAGAACTTGTTTTATGTTATATTTGGTTTTCTAATAAATAGTTAAAACGATTTAACTTGTAGTAACTTAGACGATAGAAGCCATATAACAACTGGCGACGAATTACTCCACCAACATCCCCTTCCTACTATCGAAGAGATTTTTACGAAACTCAATGATGGAGCTTATTTTTCACAAATTGATTTTGCCGAAGCATATCTTCAAGTTGATGTTGAAGAAGACTCCAAAGAATTTTTAACAGTGAATACACACAGGGGTCTATTCCGGTTCAATCGCCTTCCGTTTGGAGTCAAATCGGCACCTGGTATTTTTCAGCAAGTTATGGACAACATGATAGCTGACCTCAAAGGTGTTGCGGCTTATCTAGACGATGTCATTGTAACCGGCAAAAGACTCGAAGAACACAATGCAAATTTGGAAGAACTGTTTAAAAGAATTTGTGAGTACGGGTTTACGATTCGTCTGGAAAAATGCAACTTTGTAACAACTCAAGTAACTTATCTTGGAAATATCATTTCGGCGGCGGGACGTCTACCAGATCCGAAGAAAATCGAAGCGATTCTAAACATGCCTCAACCTAAAAATGTGAGTGAAGTTCGAACATTTTTAGGGCTAATAAGTTATTACGGAAATTTCATACCCGAAATGAGAATTCTACGAGCACCGTTAGATCAGCTGCTTAAGAAAAACAAAATGTTTCAGTGGTCAGCAGAATGTCAGTCAGCATTCGAGCGTACCAAAGAAATTCTTACATCAGATCTTCTTCTGACACACTACGATCCAAACTTACCGATCGTAGTAGCAGCTGACGCGTCTGACTACGGAATAGGAGCAGTAATACTTCATCGCTTCAAAGATGGTACGGAGAAGGCAATTGCACATGCAAGTCGAACACTCACGGAAGCTGAACGCAAATATGGTCAAATCGAAAAAGAAGGTCTGGCACTCATTTTTGCCGTACAAAAATTTCACCGATACATTTATGGTAGAAGATTCACATTACTCACTGACCATAAACCACTGGTATCTATTTTTGGAACCAGAAAAGGAATTCCAGCCTATCGAGCAAATCGACTACAACGATGGGCTTTAGTACTTTTAGCTTACAATTTTAAGATAGAGTACCGTAACACTCTATCATTCGGCCATGCCGACGCTTTATCGCGGTTGATTTCTTCTCAGAAAACCCCAGACCAGGATTTGGTAATTGCGTCTATAAACGAGGAGGTAGAGGCTACGTATGTCAAAACCCTCAAACAGTTACCAATCAGTCACGTGGACGTTCGTCAACACACAGCCAGAGATGACACGTTAAAACTCGTATACGAATACACCGTAACTGGACGATGGCCACGAAGGTCTTCACCGTCAGTATCCCGTTTTGTACAACCTGAGAGATGAACTTTCGGTACACGAAGGATGTTTGTTCTACAATGCACGAATTATTATACCAAACAGTCTAAAAAGTAGAATACTACAAACCATCCACATCGGACACCCAGGAATATCACGCATGAAAGCGTTGGCTCGTGAATGCGTGTATTGGACAGGAATTGACAGGGATGTGGAAAATTTCGTACGTAACTGTTACCCATGTCAAACTGCATTGAAATCACCAGTGAAACACCCTCTATGCTCGTGGCCAACAACTTTAACACCATGGAGCCGAATCCATGTTGATTTCGCCGGACCAATAAAAGGAAAAATGTATATGGTCGTAATCGATGCGTATTCAAAGTGGCCTGAAGTGATTGAAATGAAATCAACAACAACTATAGCAACATTGCAAGAGCTTAGTCGCATTTTTGCTCAATTTGGGTATCCAAAAACGCTCGTCTCTGACAATGGTTCCCAATTCACATCCGCACTGTTTCAAGAATTTTGCAAGGAACACGGAATCAACAATATAAGATCACCTCCCTTCCATCCTCAATCTAACGGTCAGGCGGAGAGATTTGTTGATACGTTCAAACGTAGTCTAAAAAAGTTGGAGAAAGAAAAATCACCGACGGAAGCTCTGCAAACGTTTCTTTTTACATACAGAAACACTCCATGTCCATCATCTGCAGCAGAACAGTCACCAGCCCAGTCATTTTTGGGAAGAAAGCTTCGTTCAGTTCTGGATCTGCTCAAACCAAAAAGAGTACAATTCGAACTTCCAAACCTTAAAATGGAAGAACAGTTTAACCGGCATCATGGCGCTAGACCACGAAAATTTGAAATAAATGAATTTGTGTATGTTAGAGACTATCGTCCCGGACCAACGATCTGGACATGTGGTCAAATAAAACAACGGAAGGGACGCGTACTTTATGATGTGATTGTAGAAGGAAAATTATGGAGAAGACACGTCAACCAACTACGTCCACGCAGCGCTGGAAAACAAATAATGACAGAAACTTTTTACCTCCCAAGACGTCATTTCACACAACAACAGTCCACCGAAAATCGTTACAAACAACGACAGAGATACACACCGGAGTCTTCACAACCGACGTCTAGATCTTCTCATACGCCATCTACTGGCGCGTCTTCCTTCATGGAACCGAGAACCAGTACTTCTTCTTTGTCAGAATCTCCAAGAACAGGAGGACCATGTTGTTGTACTCCTTTGAATAATTTATTTACCCAAGGGACAACAGGAAAACATTCTTCTTTTGAGAAACGACTGACACAATCATCATCTCATTCGCCACAGAAATTATATGCATCGCCTACCGATCGTCCGGTGAGATTTCGACGACCACCTGCACGTCTGATTATAAATCCAAGAGCTCAGTCATATACCTGATGGGCATCTGCGTACTCCTTTTTAAGAGGGAGGTGTTAGGAACCCGAACAATTCCTAATAATTAGAATTTAGGCTACAGGTGCGACGGCTTATAAAAGAGAATCGTACAGAGAGTTCACCTGTCTACACCGTGGCTTCTAGTGAACTCTACCGAGAGATAGTCGTTGTGTATTTGAATAGTTTAAGTTAAAAGAACTTGTTTTATGTTATATTTGGTTTTCTAATAAATAGTTAAAACGAATTAACTCGTAGTAACTTAGACGATAGAAACGATATAACAATAACATTCATTTTAAATTTAGTATCAGAGGTGCCAACATAGTATCATAGACAGTGCTTTGTATCAAGGGTGCCGAGACACAAGCACCCTTGATACTATTTTCAAAATTTTTTGTTTGAAATATAACTTTTTTACCAAATATTTTTGAAATAATTTTTTTACACAATTACATTAGATATTTGAATATCTATTAAATTTACTTAAAAAACTTACAAAAAACTCCAACAGTTTCGTCAAATTAAGAAAAATCGAAATTTAGTATCATTGATGCCTGGTCTCCCCTAAATATAAAAATTCAAAAAAATTTCATGTTAAAAGAAATTTTTTTGCAATAAATGAAAGCCGGCAAGTTTAGAAATATAAGGTATTTGGTAAAAAAACCTGCTTTTTAACGGCTTACTTGTTAGATTTCAAGCTCACCTACCTGTAAGAGTTGCCTTGACAAACTGACATTAGTCGGTAAATAATAACGTATTACCCTTTTTATTGAAATGATCCGACTCTAAGCCATCGTAAACAGTTTATTGCATAAAATGTTTAGCCATCGTTATACTCTCAAAAAACCTGTGATGGATTAACGAAAATAGATATTAAATCTCATTATTGGAATATATCGTAGTTTAAGAACTAACTTAACATCGAAACATTTTGTTTGTTTTGTGTTTATCTATTTGTCAAAAAAAATTGTTAAGCGTTTTTAATTTATGTTAATTTCAGTTAAATGCTACTTACCGATTGCCGTTGATTTCTTGAAAAACTAGAACCAATTGTAATTATCTTGTCTTAGTGCAAGTTATCGCTTGTAACATTTAGTACATTCAAACATTAAAAGTTATTTTAATAAAAGTATTAAATTTGCATAATTTGATTTTAATTAGAATAAACAACGACTGGTCATTTGATGATGGCGTAATGAATACATACGGATGCACCGTTCGATCTTTCGACCCAAGGTTATTTCATGATTTTTTGTTTATTTTCACTTATTTTATACTGCATTGAATGATTTTTAATTTGTTGGATTAATTTTGTCGCAAAAAAAACTGTTTTATCAGTTATATTAAACAATATACGTTATTAGTGGGCTTAAACGCTGAAAAGTGACCAAGACTTAAATTAACAACAACAACAACAATATACGTTATTAAACATTTTTTTTATTTTTACCTATAAGCCAGTATAAGCTCTGTTGGCAGCAATGTTATTTGATGTTGTCTCATTTTATTTTATTTTATTAATTATAAGTTGGATTAAGACACCTATTATTCTATTATATTTGGACTCATATATCATCTAGATATGATTATATATAAAGGCTTGAGAGGACCAGTAGCAATAACATAGCCCATGAGGTTCATCCGAGACGAACTAAATTGCTAGCTGAAAGGGAAGTCGACATGCCGGCCTGTCCAACCTATTACAAAGAATTGGTTGGCGGGCTGAGGTAAATCGAGCCATACATACATACATACATATATACATACATACATACATACATACATACATACATACATACATACATACATACATACATACATACATACATACATACATTATTATTATTATTATTATTATTATTATTATTATTATTATTATTATTATTATTATCATCACAAACTAGACACGGGCAACCCCTCGCCGAACGATATAAATACTAACTGAACAGGCAAACAAGTACAACAAAAAAAGAAAACACAAACAGAGCCAAATAAAAAATCCTGAGCAAAATCGAATTGAACATCTCCGAAATAATCATCCAATAGCAACTTGAACATAAACAACGACTCGGCAGACACCACCGGCCCAGGGAGCCGATTCCAGACGTTCTTAACTAAAGTAATATTTCATGCAGTCCTTATGAGCCAACCCAGTAATTCAACTTGAACTCATGTCCGCTAGTTCTTTCGTCGGGGCAAAGGGTCAATCCCGGACAGTGGCAATTCATCAGCTGGCCAGATTTCATTTTATAAAGTAAAATTAGATTGGCTATATGTCAGGGAAAGCAATCTAGGTGTCTTTAACCTCTCCGTATAAATAAGAAGCAATCTATATTGTCTCGGAGTGAAGATATCATAATGCAAAAAATTAGCTCATAATGTGGTGTTTAATTATTGACTCGAAAACTTTGTAACATATTGATGTCAAAGCTATTGGCCTGTAATTCTCGAGCTTAGCTTTGCAACCTTTTTTATACAACGGAACACAGCTGCACACAGCTAAGTAAATGTATTATGTGTTACCTTGACCTGGATACAGATACTCTTTAGGTCAAAATTTTTGCTGATGAGCACAACATTTTTAAAACTAAACTTTTGTTTTGAAGATAAGAGCATTGGGCGATATTCGGTTATATATATATATATATATATATATATATATATATATATATATATATATATATATATATATATATATATATATATATATATATATATATATATATATATATATATATATATATATATATATATATATATATATATATATATATATATATATATATATATATATATAACGCCCAACTCTCTCATCTTCAAAACTAAAATTTTAGTTCAAAAAATGTTAATATGGACACTTTACTATTGTTTTTACCTTTTTGTACATTAAATGTAAAAATAAAGTTATTTTTATTTACCTTTCACGTTTTCATTTAAATACTGTACTAAAAATAATTACATTAAAACATTGCAAAAACTCATCTTCTTCTAATTGAAAAAAAATCGAAATATCACGAATAAACTATTTGCGTTCATTGTAGTTTACTTTTAATCCAGCATGAAAATAACGAACCAAAAGAGAGGTAGCAGCATCTTGTTCTACAAGGAAGGACTCGCCGGTAAAGACTCGATAACCAGCGATAAGATGTGGAGGCTGAACACTCTGTCTTCGTTCAGGAAAATCTTTGTCGAAGAAAATGTAAAAAAAATTTTTATTTATAATTGTACTTTCTAGTGATAATAATAATTTATTTAGATTATTTTTGGCTGTAAATAAGTAATTAATAACCGATTAAAAATGTAAAGGTGACAATTGATTATTTGAAAATCGACATTGAATACTTCGAGTGGGAAAGTTTGGCGACGGCACTAAAAGATGGCTCTCTCGATAATGTCAAACAACTTGGATTTGAAATACATACAGATGAGATTTTCTCTAATACAACCACAATCGAAAACTATCGCAAGTTTTTCGGCGTACTGAAGGGCCTGAGAGACCTAGGGTTCTTGAAGTGGTACACTCATCTCAATCCCGCCAGTATACAGGCCGTATCGACTCATTCGGGTAGAAAGATCATGTGCTGTTATGAATTTGTGCTCATCAATACAAAATATCTTTAAAATCAATTAATGTAGAGTATTTATTGTGTGTGAAATATTAATAATGTTCAACGAAATTTATAAAAAGTTTGTTTTTTCGATTCTAGGACTGTTCATCAAAGGACGAT
Source organism: Erpobdella octoculata (assembly GCA_963978895.1). Taxonomy (NCBI): domain Eukaryota; kingdom Metazoa; phylum Annelida; class Clitellata; order Hirudinida; family Erpobdellidae; genus Erpobdella; species Erpobdella octoculata. The sequence goes on along the minus strand of OZ022247.1, from coordinate 19,568,200 downwards.
TCATCAAAGGACTGTTCATTAAGGACTATTCATCAAGGGACTATTCATCAAAGGACTATTCATCAAAGGACTATTCATCAAGAGGACGGTTCATCATAAGGACTGTTCATCTAATGTCTATTCATCCAGCGGACTATTCATCAAAAAAATTAATAAAATTGTTTAAGATGTTATTTTCAACCAAAATATGTTACCAAATCGTGGAGTAATTTATATCAATTTTTCAGTGCTACTGTGCTTGTATCCAAATACTTTATACTTTATAAAAGAACTAGCGGGGTAACCGGCGTTGCCCGGGGTTTTTAGAGGTTTTTCGATCGTTTTTCTCGCTTGCTCTCACGCTCCCGGTCGCTCTCTTTTCCCGCTTGCCTTACCGCTCCCGATCGCTTTCCCGCTCCCGGTCACAGCACCAGCAAAACTAAATTTGGCGGTTTTCGTAAACCGTATATGTACACATTCACCAAAGGCAACAAACACATCAAAGCATCATGCATGCCCGCTATGTCAAATCTGGCATCGTTCGTTTAACCCCAAGGGGCCAGGCTTCAAAGACACTTATGCCTCGAGCAATCAACAAGTTTGTAGAAGACATGGTTGTAATATACAGCAATTTTATTTGTCACATACAGTAAATAAAACAACTGGACAAGAAATAACGTGAAGATCTTAAGATCAAACGAGCAAAAAACAATTGAATAAAAAGTTTAAAAAAAACTGCCTTCAACTGTTCGTACAAACTGTAGCTTTATTCACACTCAAACAGCCAGATACCATACACCTAAAACATCACTAACACCCGGTCTACCACTTCTGCCAAACTTCAAAGAGAAGCACACGCTGGCTTTAGCGAGGTCAGGAAAGGTCATTTCAAAGAGACGCTTACGCTCGTCGATAAATCAACCAGACTCAGATTTCATGTATACTTCAAATAAAAACTAAATACATTGGAAATCATTTAATTGATATAAAAACTTATTTTTTTTTAATAAAAGTAGCGGTAGCGAATAGTGCCGAGAACAGCTAAAAATTGTAGCGGCGCTGCCATCAACGATCTTGTTAGCCAATAGCACCGCTCTTAACCCTGGTTGCCATCACTATTTTTTTTAAATTACTGATATGTTTAAAATTTATTTTATCAAAGATGAAGAACTGTCTTTTAAAAATACATCAAATTATTTTACGCTGAAAATATCTTGGGTATATATTGATAAAGGTTGTTGAAGAGTGGCTTCAAAATTTGATGAATAGTCCTCTTGATGAATAGACTTTAGATGAACAGTCCTTATGATGAACCGTCCTCTTGATGAATAGTCCTTTGATGAATAGTCTCTTGATGAATAGTCCCTTGATGAATAGTCCTTGATGAACAGTCCCTTGATGAATCGTCCTTTGATGAAAAGTCCGCATACCGTTTTTTCTTGTTAAATTTAAAATTTTTATTAACTTTTGAAAATGTGTAATTTGTAAAAAAAAATTGTTTTTTGTAGTTTTTTCTTAGATATTTTAAGTGTCGTTGGAGAGTTCATTGAATCATTATTTATTATTTTTTGGAAACATATTTGTTTGAATTTTTAAAGTTTTTGTATTTTAATTTTAATAGCATATCATATCGGCGGGTAGTCTTTTATAAAATTACTGCATCGATCATGATGATGAAACTGCATTTAAGATGACAAAATTGAATGTCTTGTGATGACGAAGATGATGATGATGATGAATATTTTATTAATAATAAAAATTATTATCATCACCATCGTCATCGTCATAATAAATGTTCATATCTATCTATGCCTTGAGGTTACATGGCGCGCAATTAATTTCTACATTTATTTTGCTTTAATTTTTTTAAAAAAATGTATTCAAATCTAAAAAACCCCATGATGAGGTATATTTAAAGTTTATTTTTAGCCTTCTTTGGCAGGTCGCCAGCGGTTGTTTCTTTTTCACTTAAACATTCCGCATTCAAATGCTTTCTTTCTACAATGTTTGTAAAACACACCTGTAACTGTTTGTTGCGTTGGAAACACGTGTCACACTGTCATCCTGGAGTTTGTCGATTTATAGCAAGCCTTCGTGCGAGCATTTGCATTTGTTTGCTTGTCTGTCTGTCGTTCTGTTTGATTCTTTGTTCGTTTGTTATTTCTTTCATTCTTTCTAACTTTTTCCTTTCTATTGTTTTAGTAATTTATATTAAACATGCGAAAGCGTATAATGATCATGTCGATGTTACGATCATTCAGATCTGCCATTCCGTCCAGTTAGCGATGCAAAGAAGTGTTGACTTTTTTTTTACTTTTTGGTTTAACCTTAAAGGGAAATTATGCAATCGATTTATGTTGCTGTTATTATTATTATTATTACTATTATTATTATTATTATTATTATTATTATTATTATAATTAGAAAGGGAAGTAGTTTTTGAAATTTCGATATTTTAATTGACAGCAATTTGTTTGTGTTTTCAACTAATTTCTCTAGCTAAACTTATGCACTTATTCTTCTTCAGTAAGTAGTCAGCCAAAAAACAACTATACAAATCAAGACCATCTACCTATATTGTTTGAAGTGAATACTTATTTTATAAAGATTAACTGTCAAATTCATTTCAACTTCAAAATTACTCTAAAAAAATTCTGTCTATAAAAGAAGAGGACCTGGTTAAAAAAATCCGTGTAGGGCTCTATGGATTGAATACTGGCCATGCCGGGCTGGGATTTTATGGTCTTCAGACGGCCGGGCCAAACCTGAAGTCAAGGTGGGACAAGCCACGATTTTTCGCCAAGTATATAGAAATTTTAGGTCTGTAATAACGGGCCGGGTCGGACAGGGCCTGGAATTTTGGCTTATGAAACAGGCCGGGTCAAGTTGACGGACCGGACCGTAAAAAATCGGCTTATGCAGTACTCTACTATATATGCACTATGCACGGTTCAAATTCTCCAATTTCGAGCGAACAAAGCCGGGACCGGCACTGCTAGGAAATATATAATTACGGTTAATTTGGTGTTTCTTTGAAACAAAGATAATGAATTTTTTGAATTTTGATGTGATTTTGATGTAATTTTGATGTAAATATATAATTACGGTTAATTTGGTGTTTCTTTGAAACAAAGATAATGAATTTTTTGAATTTTGATGTAAATATATAATTACGGTTAATTTGGTGTTTCTTTGAAACAAAGATAATGAATTTTTTGAATTTTGATGTGATTTTGATGTAATTTTGATGTAAATATATAATTACGGTTGATTTGGTGTTTCTTTGGAAACAAAGATAATGAGTTTTTTGAATTTTGATGTCATTTTTGTTTCGAACGCTCAATTACTCTTTTTCTGATTATATTGCTTTTCAAAAGGTGTAATTGGCAGTTGGCCCTGCTATTTGTGAACGTCATAAATGAAAAAATATTTTTTAATGAAAATGTTTAAAGTTTAATAGAATGCATTGTCATGAGAAGCAAGCCTATTTTATAGGCCTACAATTTCTATATACTTGGCAAAAAATATCAGCCTGTCTCACCTTGACTTCAGGTCAGTGGCGCGATTCAGCAAAACCTTGGGGGCGAAGATTTTTAAAATTTACCATATATATATATACTAGCTGGGTTACCCGGCGTTGCCCGGGGATTTTAAAGGCTTTTTATCGTTTTCTCTCTGGCTCCCGTTTCCTTAACTGCTTGCTTTCCCGTTCCAGGTCGCTTTCTCACTCCTGGTCGCATTTCTGCTCACGGTCGCTTTTCCGGCCTCGGTCTCTTTTACTTTTCCCGATCCCGGTTGCTTTTACGCACCAGCTTGCTCTTCTTTTCGCTCTTCCGTTCCTCCATTAAATTTTAGAGCCTTCCCAATGTGGCTTAGATGGGCTGTAGCGGAATGCTGTGCAGTTATCAAAATTGATATGTTCTCTCGTTAACACTTTGTTAATAAGTTTGCTCGTTTAGTTACGTCTGAACTTCCTCAATTTTAATTAGTGTTCTTTAATGTATTGGTTCCACTCTGCAAGTGTGATCTTCTGCAAAGGCTTATTATGATTGACTAAAGCTGAAAAAAAAAGAATTTATTAGTTAACGGCTGCAATAATGTTAAAATCCGCTCATATATCTCAACAGGTTATATTTTTTAGATGTTCTTAGTTTTAAAGTGTCATGTCTACAGAACGCTACATGTGGAATGTTAATAAATGTTGACCCGTGGCTTTGAAAAATGTGATATAAAACACAGATTGAAATAAAACATGTAATAATAATATTAAAAACATTCAAAGCATTAACTTAATGAATTTTCCGAGTTTTCTGAGATCATCAATTTGGAAAAATCGAAGAGTACCACTTTTATTTAGCAAATGATGCAATTATAAATTGAACAAAACAGCAGCAGATTGATAGGCTGGCTTGAGAACTTTGTTCATGATTTTGTTGAAACACAAAAATACTGCACTTGCTTTCATTTCTTTCAAATTTCATGCACCTCATATATCAGTGAAACTTTTACAATAAATTGATGTTGCATGTAAGATTTTCTTTAAAATGTAATTTTCTAATTTCCTCTGAAATGTAAAAAATAAAATAAGACCAATAAATTAATTCATAATCTTATAGTCATAACTACTCGTGAATAATAATGGTTGTAATGCCATCACATAAAAAAAAACATACCTGCCCAAAAAAATTTCTCATTTACCGATAGGCTGATAGCAAGCTCGTCAGTTTGATGAACAATATTAGATAAGGAACAATTGAAGTCAGAAGCCTTGAACGATAAATATGAACAATGAATTTAAATTTATTTTTCCAATCTGCAACTCCTTTTTGCAAAACACAAAATGTTAGAGCATAATGATAATCTTATAATAATTAATAATAATATAACATAATTAAACACGTGCAATGCAACAAACGAAACAAATTGAAAGATACTCAGTAAATCATGATTTTAAAAAATAAAAACAAATTACCAAAGCTTTGCCACTTACTTTTGAATGGGAGATATGAACAATGAATTTCTAATTTGATTTAATTTTAATTTGTTAAGTCTGGAACTCTTTTTGTGAAGCACAAAATATCTCTAAATAGAAGAAATTCCACCTGCAATTTATTGATTAGTCCTGAAAACCAAAGTTATCTAGATTTAAAAGATAAGTTGCTAAAAATGTCCAACCTAATCTGTCTTTCATCAAGAGATTCATTTAACCTTGAATCAGCCATATCTTTAGCTTTTGAAGTCCTACTTCCAAGATCAATCTTTTTATTAGGAGGCATACTGAAACATTCAATGGTATAAAAAATTGAATAATAATAAGTTAGAAAAAGCGATATCTATATATATAAAGAATATCATAAAAATTGATAAATGAATAAACGACTAATGGAGAAAGTATAGCGATAATGATATATGCAATCACGCGGAATGAAACGAAGGCTAATGGCGAAAGTATAGCAATATTGATATATGCAATCACGCGGAATGAAACGAAGGCGTTAAACAACAAACAATTTTATGAAAAACAAATAAATAAATAACTTACCTTCTTAGAATCAGAGTAACAATAACCAAACGTGGAACGTGGAACGAAAAGACTCGAAAAACGGCGATACGAAAACAACGATCGATATAAAACATTAGCATAGAAAATTAGTGTTGAACAGAAAATGAAATTTTTAAATAAGTTATAAAACATTTTTTCCTTTAGACTGAAAATTCTTTTAGGAGCCAAATATTCACCATAAAATATTTCGTGCTTAATAGTTCAATGGTTATTGCAGTTCCTTTGCTCAAAGTCTAACGAAGTGCCTTTTATATATATAGATATATATATATATATATATATATATATATATATATATATATATATATATATATATATATATATATATATATATATATATATATATATATATATATATATATATATATATATATATATATATATTTTGACAATATTTGGGTATCAAATTCTCGCATAAACACGCTCTATTAAATGCTACGGCCCATTTTCTACAACACCATTTCTTTACTACTGCTTCAAACCGTCTAAATTTTCTTCCCGAATTAACTACACAGTCAACAGTACACAAAACTTTATTGTCACAAGGGGTTGACCGGCCGGTTTCGGCTTTATCCATCTTCAGAACCCCTATAATAAAGTAAGGAAAATCAATGTATAGAATATTAGACGAAAGCCGAATATATAAAGATAGAGAAACACTAATAAAACCATTCGAATATAAAACTAAAAACATAAAATTCTAAACACATACCAGCGATACAACTTTCATTAAAACCAACGCTACGACACTACAACAGCTAACGAAACTGTTTACGTATAACTCACCTGGGAACAGGTGCACAGAATTTACAGGTGCATTATTTATATTTAAACTTACTAAAAGACAATACGGTAATTTCGACAGCAAATCAAAGTAGCAAAAATAAAGTTTCATCCCGTGACCATAAAACGAAGGAATAAAGTAAACCAGAATTAAATTAAAACAGAAATGAAATAAACCAGAAATAAAATTAAAATAAATTAAGAATTAAAAAATAAAAAAAATAAAAAAATAAAAATAAAAAGATAAAATAAAAAGAAATGATTAAACCAAAATTAAAATAAACAAGAAATAAAATTAAAATATAATAGCTGAAAAGGTCGTTAGAACTAGCGTCGGACACGACGCACCGTTATATTACCATGATCCACCAAATGTGCAAACGGCAAAACCACATCACCACCATCATCATTCGCCAACCCACCAACATCAACACAAACCTCACCATGGCGGTTAATACAACAATCACCAACATCGACGTCAAGTCTCGCAACCCCTTCAAAGACATCATCAGACTCAGCAACACAACACTCACAAGAAGCATTGTCTACAACAATACCACAGCCTGCATCTCCATCACCAACCCCCTCATCACCACACTCACGACCATCAAGACAATCAACATAAGTACAATTAACGCTATCATCATCACCAAAATCATCAGAATCAACAGTGATATGCGAAGGCATAAGTTTTTTAGCCTGCTGATGACGATCATTATCAAGATTTTCTGAGCTCCGCGGAAATTCAACGGTTGAATTCTGAATCGGAAGAACTGAAACTCCCACCGGCGACATCAGATTTTCCTCCGTTGAGATAACCACTTCTGTGAGATCTTTGGCAGTGAAGACATCGGTACCACCTGTTCTTGGTATGTCTTTATCTATTAGGACAAACTGTGGAGGGATACAAGACCTGGCCGCCAAGCACGTGCTTTGACAACGCGTACGCATTTCTGATGAGACCTCAGGTTTAGAACTCTTAACACAGAGAACATATGTTGTTACTGGAGAGGATCTCTCATTTGCTGTACTGGATTTTCTTGCTATGCTTTGACTACGTTTATTTTTATCCGATGAGACTTTGAGTTTCGAACTTTTAACACAAGGATTAGATGCCACCACCGAAGAGGGCCCCGCATCTGTTGTACCGTCAGAGTTTGGTAGATTACAATCACCCGTTTCAGGATAATCATCATTGGCTGGTAAACGCGACACATGCCCTAAGATAGCGGGATGCATATCAACTTTGGAAGGGTTACGAATGTGTTGTAAACAGGCTGGTGTCTTTCCCATCAAGCCACCTCCAAACAAATGTAAAGTACGTCCAAAACAGTCATCTTGTATATTAAGTGTAGGTCGTTTGGAGATAATATGGAGGGCTTCGCGAATCTTTAGACGACTAGCATCATTTTCACGATCAATGACAATTGTATTGTCAAGTAAGGTTTTTCTGGACAACCATATCTTATGAACCTTTAGAAAGTGAGAAGCAATATTTCCGCCTTGAATATGCATTGTGAGACGCCTAGATAATGTCGTTTGTGTCTGCCCAATGTAAACTTCTGGTGTACTATGATGATATGGGCATGTAAATTGATAGATAACATTGGTAAGATGTAAGAAATCGGGACATCGACAGCTGTTGCGAATGATCATGTTATGGGATTTTTTATTCTTGTAATAAACGTTGAAGTTAAATTTGTTTTTAATGGCATCCGCAACTTTCACATTTTCTGTGATAATTGATCGAATGATGTCTTCATCCAGTTTATAGCGGTCATGCATTTGGGCGCAATACAACAAGGAAATATCCTTAGTATTCTCACCAGCATCCGAAGGGTGTGCATTGGAAACCTTCCTGTCTAGGAAAGCCTTTAAAATGTCGTCAAACATAGTGTTTGTGTAGTTATTATTGACGAGGAGAGTTTTAATGCGTTTAATATCGGCATGAAACATCTCCCACGTAGCTGAGATCTCATAAGCTCTAGATATGAAATTAAAGACGACACTCCTCTTGTATCTGTCAGGACAGAAACCAGCGCCATTCATACATGTGTCTTCTTTGGAAGGTTTGACAAAGACCTCATGTGTAAGACCTGATGAAGTTTGCGTGACAAGAACGTCTAGAAACGCAAGGCGTTGCTGAAAGTCACTCAGCTCAACAGTGAAGTTCAACACAGAGTTTTTATGGAGCGTATCCTTTATCTCATCCAACTGAGTCGTATCACGGCAGACAAGAAAAATGTCATCGACGTATCGAACGTATAATGGAGGCTTTTCTATTATACCGAAAGTTATTTCTTCCAGATGCCCCATATAAAAGTTGGCGAAAAGTGGACCAAGAGGAGAACCCATTGCAACCCCATCAATCTGGACAAATAGTTGACCTCTAGGATCTTGAAAAGGTAATTCCTTTGTACACAGTCGAAGCAACTGTGCTAAAGTTCCCTCTGGAATCAAAAGTGTATGTGGAATATTGTTATGGTATACCCGTTGAAGAATTATATTAATTGTGGCATCAACTGGAACAGACGTAAACAGACTGGTGACGTCAAGAGAAGCAAGAACGCCTTGCAACTGCCGGTGTCCTTTAATGAGGTTGACAAATTCAAATGACGACTTGACGGTGTATGTATTTGGACAATATGGAGATAAGATAGACACCAGAAATTTAGCTATACTGTACGTGGGTGTCGGACATTGTGAAATGATCGGCCTGAGGGGACATCCTTCTTTATGCGTTTTAATATTTCCATAAATGTACCCAGGGGAGAAATCACCAATGATCTGCTTGAGGCCGCTATGTGGGTCATTAGCGACAACCTCTGCAATGAGACGATTAGCTTTCACTTTAATATCTTGTGTTGGATTCTTGGAGATTTTCTGAAACTTTGTATTGTCTGCGAGGATTTCGTCTAGCTTGTGCAAATAATCCAGTGTGTCGAGAATGACGTACGAGTTGGATTTATCAGATTTTTTAATTACTATATCTGAGTTCTTTCTCAATGAAGCAGCTGCACGAACCAAATCAGTAGCCATCTTTTTACGTGTATTTCGATGTTTGCAGCCTTCTGCCTTCAGTAAAGTACCTAATCTGTCTGTAACTTTCAATTTGCCATTCACCACATATGATTCAATCTGACGATATAACACCTCTAGTTCGACCTGTTTCTTTAAAGGGTCATATTTATCTGGTACATGGCAGTTATAACCCAACTCTAAAAATTTAACTTCGTTTTCGGTGGGAACATATTTTGACAAGTTGACAAAGTGACTGACATTCTCTTTAAGTAGAAAAGAAGATCCGTATAGGTTAGAGAGTTTGTTCATTATGATCGCTTTTTTCCGAGAGTCGTATCTGTCAATGATATCGCTGATGTGTTGCAGCAAAAAACGTTTAGAACGATCATCAGAAACTTCAAAAAGCAACAACTCTTTCTCTTTAAGCAACTTTGCATTCAAAACTTCTAGTTCGTTTATGGCACGATTCAATTCTCTTTCAATAACTACGCGAGCATACGAAAGAGAGTTACGTTGGTCTGAGCGCCTATATCTATTTTGACAATATTTGGGTATCAAATTCTCGCATAAACACGCTCTATTAAATGCTACGGCCCATTTTCTACAACACCATTTCTTTACTACTGCTTCAAACCGTCTAAATTTTCTTCCCGAATTAACTACACAGTCAACAGTACACAAAACTTTATTGTCACAAGGGGTTGACCGGCCGGTTTCGGCTTTATCCATCTTCAGAACCCCTATAATAAAGTAAGGAAAATCAATGTATAGAATATTAGACGAAAGCCGAATATATAAAGATAGAGAAACACTAATAAAACCATTCGAATATAAAACTAAAAACATAAAATTCTAAACACATACCAGCGATACAACTTTCATTAAAACCAACGCTACGACACTACAACAGCTAACGAAACTGTTTACGTATAACTCACCTGGGAACAGGTGCACAGAATTTACAGGTGCATTATTTATATTTAAACTTACTAAAAGACAATACGGTAATTTCGACAGCAAATCAAAGTAGCAAAAATAAAGTTTCATCCCGTGACCATAAAACGAAGGAATAAAGTAAACCAGAATTAAATTAAAACAGAAATGAAATAAACCAGAAATAAAATTAAAATAAATTAAGAATTAAAAAATAAAAAAAAATATATATATATATATATATATATATATATATATATATATATATATATATATATATATATATATATATATATATATATATATATATATATATATATATATATATATATATATATATATATATATATATATATATATATATATATATATATATATAGCATTTTACAAAGTGCATGCCAAGCTAGGACAGACACACAGGGGCGCAACCAGCCAAAAAGTCCTGGGGGGCTCAAGTTTGAAAAAGAAAAAAAGCCCGCCGCAGACGGAAATTTTTTGGACTATCTTCAGTCTGCAGTCTTTTTTTTGTATCTTTAATAATTTATTAATGATAGAAAAAAAAGACTACAAACTGAAGATAGTCAAACTTAGTCTAAACCAGTTAAAGCGAATGTTTAAAAAATAAGTTTATGATATGTATAAACGTATAAATATATAAGCATATAATAGATTGAGAATAAATGTAGCACTCCCCAACTCAAAGAAAAACTTATCATATTTGGAAAAATTGCAAAGCCCTCCGATTTGGCATAGTTGCGTTCATACAGGCTCGATCGGATGACTGAAGGCACTACTAGATTGAAAAATATTAGCAGAAATATATGATATAACTAAATAGATATAATTCAAAATAAATGAAAAACACTACGTTTATCAACTAATCTAAATACTCAAGCATGAGTGAGCTAATAAATATTTTTTTTGGTGGACAAAATCTTGGGAGGTGGCCGTCACCCCCAGCCCCCCAATCGCCGTTTCTGCTTCAGGTTTGGCCCAGTTTGTCTAAAAACACTAAAATTACGGCCTGGCCCGAACCATGCAGTAGGGGGCGATCAGGCACGGCACCCGTGATACTAAATTCCATTTTTTTTGACGAAACTGCTGGTGTTATTGCAAGTTAAGATAAGATAAGATAAGATAACGTTTATTATAGTGGTTTAGAAGATTTTACGCCTATAGACAACCACTTCGAATTAAAAAAAAAAAAAAAAAAAAAAAAAAAAAATAATAATAATATTAATAATATTAATATTAATATTAATATTAATATTAATATTAATATTAATATTAATATTAATATTAATATTAATATTAATATTAATATTAATTAATATTAATATTAATATTAATATTAATATTAATATTAATATTAATATTAATATTAATATTAATATTAATATTAATATTAATATTAATATTAATAATAATAATAATAATAATAATAATAAAAATAAGTAAAATAAATAAAAAATAACAATAATAGATAAATAAATAAACTAATAAAAAATTAATAAATTGTATAAAAATCAGTATCCATGCCTGGATAGTGCTACTTTAAAAGATGTGGTAGTCTCAGATGCTACAGTGTCATCGTAAGTCATTCCATATATTTACCTCTCTAGAACTGAAAAAATCTTTTCTCATAGTCTTTTCTTGTTTTTTAAAAAGCTTGAATCTATGTCCCCTAGTGCTTTGATTCGGTGGTTGTTCAAAAATCATTGCTGGTGTTAAATCCTCTTTTCCTGTTATTTTCTTGTAGGCTTCGATCAAGTCACCCCTACTTCACCTTTTCTCTAAAGTTGTTAAGCCATGCTGTTTGATCTTTCTTTGTATGACATGAGGAAAGCGGCGGAGTGATACCATAGCCTAAGAGAATCATCCGAGGCTGGTTAAATTGCTAGCTGCATTGGAAGTCGATTTGCCGGTCCTTGTCCAACTAATTGCACTTCATGTGCCCACAAAAGCCTTGTGCTTTCTGTGGCCTCCCTGCCTCAAAGCCAGCATAAACACGTCACCAAACACTCAAACATACATACCGTCTAAATTGTCTTATTGACAGATACAGACGTTAATCAAACTACATCACACACATCTTTCTGGCTTACATGTTTAATCAACTTTGTAGCCCTCCTTTGTATCTTCTCCAACACTACGATGTTCTTTTTTAAAACAGGGCTCCAAGCTTGTACACAATATTCTAGATGTGGTCTTACCAAACATTTGTATAGCCTGATAATTATTTCCTGGTTTCGACTTATTATTGTTCTTTTAACCAATCCTAAAATCTTATTTGCTCGCTTTGCTGCTTCCGCACACTGTCTTGATGGTTTGCCGCTATTGCGTACTATAACTCCCAAATCTCTTTCTTCTTCCGATGTCTTCAACAATATTCCTCCCATCTCATACTGAAACTCTTGATTACTATTACCCATGTGCATCACTGAGCATTTATCTACGTTGAACATCATTTGCCAGTCTAGGGACCATTGGTATATTTTTGCAAGATCTTTTCTTAAATTGTCGGCATCCAGCTCACACTCTACTTTAATGGATAACTTTGTATCATCAGCAAATTTCGAAACCTTTGAACAAGTCCCTATATCAAGGTCGTTGATGAACAGAACAAATAGTTAAGCTCTTTATTTAATGAAATAATATTTGTGATATTTTCGTCGGACTATTTTATTTATTGTCTATGCTAATATGCTCGTGGTTTATGTAACAGAATGTGGCCTACACAATCGATTATATAAAAGTGTGTTTTTAAAAAACTTTGTTTTTTGATTCACTTGTTTTGTTTGTTTGTTTGTTTGTTTGTTTGTTTGTTTGTTTGTTTGATTGTTTGTTTGTTTGTTTGATTGTTTGTTTGTTTGTTTGTTTGTTTGTTTGTTTGTTTGTTTGTTTGTTTGTTTGCTTGCTTGTTTGTTTGTTTGTTTGTTTGTTTGTTTGTTTGTTTGTTTGTTTGTTTGTTTGTTTGTTTGTTTGTTTGTTTGTTTGTTTGTTTGTTTGTTTGTTTGTTTGTTTGTTTGTTTGTTTGTTTGTTTGTTTGTTTGTTTGTTTGTTTGTTTGTTTGTTTGTTTGTTTGTTTGTTTGTTTGTTTGTTTGTTTGTTTGTTTGTTTGTTTGTTTGTTCAGCGCAAACGTTGTTTTTAAAAACACCGCTACTCGTCCGATCTACATTGCCGACAGCCCCGACCGTATATCTTGCACTGTTTATTTGGAACTTCGCTTCAGATGCAAAGTTGAGTAAGTTTCTTTTTAAAATAAATCTGAAATGATTAATAAATTTTAGCAAATCGTTCCTAAGATTTTTCACTTTTGTTTTTAACTCTCGCCCATTTATCTCAAAATCATACACGCACTTGAACTTTTGTACATTTCTAACTATTCTGAAACAAGTTAGCAAATGCTATATAGACGCTTAGTTTAAGAGGTCTTCACGCCACATGCAAATGCGTGTTTTCTGTCGCATGGCTCAGTATAAATGTTGTTATTTGAAAATGTATGGTTATTGTGTGGCTGGCTCTCAATAACTCTCTGCGCTGAGCGGATATCTGTTATGTTTAGGATTTGCGTAAATATTCGAATGTCTTAAATTATTAAACATGGCTTGTTGCAAATTGTAAACGAAAGTATCAAATTTTGAAGAACCATAATTTAACAACTTTGTAAAATTTCAACTCAAAGCTTTCAGGCTATGTTGGTGCAAAAATTGAATATTTTTCTGTTTGTCGTTTGCCTGACTGCTGTTATGACGTTTGCATATTTTTGGAAAACGTCTTTCAGTGACATCAACAAGGTTGGCTCAATTTGGTTTTTTTCTACAATGCTTTTATCTACTCGTCGTCTCTGTTTTTCTTTCTGTTTCAAATCTTGCAATCAATTTTTGAGTCACTTCCTGATGATAGATTTTTTTCAAATTTTGCATACATGCTCAAAATAGAAGACAATGCAATATTCAATTATTAGTTTTACAATAAGTCAATTAATTTAGTTAATTTTAATTAATTTCATTTTTATATGGGTAGAAATATAATAATTTATATTCGTGACTAGCAGAACGTCATGAAAATTAAATCAAGCTACAGTGGCTTGGTGGATAAGTCTCTGCCTAAGAAGCTCGAGGTCATGAGTTCAAGCGCACTGATCGACGAATATTTTTTCTTTCACATTTTTAACTTTCAAGATAATTTTGGTTTAAAAAAATATTTGTCGTTAAATTTTAATCGATAATTTAATTTTGTTTCAGTTTCAATACGGTTTCATAATGATTTAAATATGACATTTCGCAAATAAATGATAAGTCATAGTTGTGTGTTGGTGGACGAGCGGTATTGCTCGAGGATTGTATTCCTCGTCAGGTCGTGAGTTCTAATACTTGCACAAGCGAACTTTTTATACTTAATAAAATTGATTTTTGTTCATTTATATACAAAATTTGTGTTTTAATTACATATAAAAGCATTGGGTTTTAAAAATTCGTTTTTTATTTACTTGTTTAAGTAATATTTGTTGAACAATTTTCAAACCTATTATTTTATTAGTTTCACTTCAAACGTTCCCAATGATGGGGGTATCTTTTATGAATGAACTAATTTCACGATCTCATTCATATTAATTTAATAAGTGTTTTGGCTTCGTCGACTTGTTTCTATAATTTGTAGGCGCTGGTGGTCTATCGATAAATCCCGTAAACCTGAAAGTCGGTGGTTTGAATTCTATACTGCCCCACCAAGGCAGAAGGTAGCAAATCACCGAAACATGATTTTCTAATAAACGTAAAAGTAGGTAATCTAAGTTTTACTAATAGTGCTGGAACATGATTCCTTTTGCCGTGAGTTATACATACACAAAAACTATGCAGATTAAAACCAATTCGTATATACCATAATGTAGGTCTTGCTTCCTACGTGTAAACAGACAATTAGTCTAATTTTAGGCCAAAAGTGGAATTGCATGCTGTGTCACCAGCGCCCAGAGGGTTAAGGAAAGCGTCAGAAAAATGGCTTCTGTAGAAAATGCCCTGTAAAACTGTCCTACGAGTAAACAAAATTGGACTGATAAATGGGTCGCTGGCCTTGAAGTCCATTGATGGACTTTTACACTGCAACCACTGTAAAATATGACTGAACTTATGAAAAGCTTATCGATTTGATGGTGATTGCATTTTCTTAAAAAATTTAGTAAAGACAGTCGGAAAACGTCTTCTCTAATTTTTAAAGAGATGGTCCACTCTACTTATTCTACTCTAAACTCCTTAATAAAATAATTTCTTTCTTTTTCTTCTGATGGCCGCATTACCATCTTAGGTAATTACTACAAATAAAATTAAATACACATTTTTAGCAATTATATACTACTTGATTTTATGGAATTTATTACAACATTTTCCATGTTTTTTATATTAACTTCCCCGTGTTTGTTTGTTTGCCCGAGCCATGCCTAAGAACATTTTGACTCCAGACCAGCCAATCGTTTATTCAAAGGTTCATGGAAGTTGGTGGTTCCCAGTGGCGGATCAAAATTTGTTTAAGGGGGCCTGAAATGTTTTTTTTTTTTAATTTGATTATTGTCTTTATGGAGTCTGTTGTAAGATATCTTGAATTTCTTTTATTTAGTTTAAACCAAACAAAAGAAATTGAAATGAAACGTTTTGTTACTCTTTTTCTCTTTATATTAACTTCACCTTTCACTCTGTCTGGTTGAACACAAACCCATTTCCCGTCATCCAATGGATTACAACGAGGTAATATCGATCATTGTTGATTCTTACATATATACTAACACAGTTTTACTTTGTAATTTTAGAAATTCTCCAATTTATAGCTAAAAATAGCTGCTGTTATATCGTTTCTATCGTATAAGTTACTACGAGTTAATTCGTTTTAACTATTTATTAGAAAACAAAATATAACATAAAACAAGTTTTTTAACTTAAACTATTCAAATATATAACAACTATCTCTCGGTAGAGTTCACTAGAAGCCACGGTGTAGACAGGTGAACTCTCTGTACGATTCTCTTTTATAAGCCGTTGCACCTGTAGCCTAAAGTCTAATTATTAGGAATTGTTCGGGTTCCTAACAGCTGTAATACTTTGGTTATCAGCAATAATCTACGGTTAGACCCCCACGTCCAAAACTCCATTCAACAGTTGGAGTATTTGTTAAATCCGCGGCCGGAAAAATCACTCATAGCTTTCGCTCATATTACAAATAATTACTGCTGTACAAACTTGCTGTTAAATCATCTGAGCTCATTTAGACAAATGAAAGGGTCATTTTCAAAAATTTTTGCACGACCTATTAATGATTTTTTTCCAGATATTATTTGAAATAAATTTTTTAAGTGATTTGGTGTAAAAAAAAAAGGCCAGAATTTTTCAAATATATGCCAATTATCAGAACTATTGATTGTCTAGAAGTAATATTTAGTAAAGATAAAGCCTCATAATACAGTTAAACAAACTGTAGTTGCAAGCTTGAAGCGAGTGAGGGATCTCAAGGAAGAAATATTTATGTTCCTGGCGATGAAGGATATTGATTGAGATTTTGTTACTAACATTGTTAATGAAGAGTGGAAGTCAGACTGTGAACAGTTACATTACATACTTCTCATTGATTATAATTGTACTCTGAGACCAGATTGTATGCAAATTATGTTCCTTCTTCATAATTACTATTATAGTAACAATAAACTTTGTTAAATTGATTATGAAGAATACAATCGTTTTTTATTCAATTTTTTTCAGTTCGTACTCTAAAAAGCAATGTGAATGTGTAATAAAATGACATATACATGGTCATTATGAACTTCAAAAAATATGAATTAATTTTCATAATTTCAAACGTTGTAAATTTTTATTAAAATAGACAAAATATATATGCGGTCCGCGATAACAAAACAGTTTTCAATATGGCCCTCCGTCGAAAATGTTTGCCCACCCCTGAAGTAAAGCATTTAAAGCTATTATTATTTATCAAAATATCTGATAGAAACGATTTGTAATGATGTTTTAATTTTTATCAAACTGTTATCGTTACGAAGTGCATAAGGACTAAAGTGAAAAAACGTTTAGTACCCGGAAACACTTTATAAAAATTCTTGATTCAAATTACTATTAAAAATATCAAATTACTAATTATTACAACAAATTCCAAGTTTTTGCTTATAACAAAGTGATTAGCGTGCACAAATTTGTTATATTGAGGGCCGCATTAACTGACAACATCAGTTTGGGGTTTGACTCAGTGGCGTGCAAAGGAGGGGCAAGGGGTGAGACGGCCCCGGGCATTCGGCCGGGGGGAGCATCCAAAATCGGTGGTTGGCGTTGGCCTGGTCTCATCTCTTGCGCTTGTATTGTCGGACAACTAAGGCATTGTGAACTTTTATATTAATTGTTTTTGCATACCTTTTACTCATAGCGTTTATGTAAATAAATCATCACAACAACTTCGGATTTTAGATGTTAAAATTAATGCTATAATTGTTATTTTATTGACTTATTTCATATGTACCTACTTCTATTTATATATATTTTATATATCCGCATTATAATTTCGGCTTGATTTTCGGCTTTTTAGCTCTGATGAATTTTACGCCACTATTACTGCGTATTGGCATTCTACCGTGCTTCATAGGTTTAATTGGGTTAGCGTCGTCTGTTTTTTTTTGGCTAGACGCAACAGTAAGTAGTTTATTTGTTTATTTTGCAATGATTTAATAAAACATTTGCAGACAAACATTAATATCAGCTCTACTCGTCTTTACTTTAGATAAATCTTGTGCTTTTGCAATTTTCTTGAAAATAATGCAATTTCGTTATAAACGCAGTTCACTGTAATATTTGTGTACAAAAAACCAATTGGAAACGGATACCACACACTAGTAAACAAAAATACTCGGTGATGTTCCAGTTAAATAAAAATGTAAATGAAATTCCAAATTAATTTAAAACTGTAGTAACTAATAGTCAGTGTTGGGTAAGTATTTCAAATACATTTGGTTGGAAATACGTATTTAAAAGTATTTTCATTTGTTAACTTCTTTTTCTAAAACGTACTCGTGATGCGACAATGCGTGTTGATGATGTATCAGTATCAAGTGTTACAAAAAGTGTTTTAGTATAGTTGCAACAAAATACTTTAATGTATCTTGTATTTGGGAAAACATTGAAATATAGGTTTTTGTATTTTGTATTTAAAATACTTACCCAACACTGATAATAGTGCAATAAATTAACACGTACACGTTAAAATTGAAAGTTGAGCTGGATTGAGACAAGGTAATTAGGCGTGTCATAACATGGCAGCGCCTACATGCTTGTTGTGTTATTTTACGAAGCAGCTCGTGGGAATGGCGGCTGATGTCAAAGAGTACTGCGTGAGTCGATTTTTGCGGCCCGGCCCGTTTCATAAGGTAATATTCCAGGCATCGGCCCGTTTTTACAGATCTAAAATTTCTATACTTTGCGCAAAAACCTGGCCCGGCCTTGCCTAACCTGACTTTAAGCCTGGCCCGGTCCACTTGAAAACCTAAAATCCCCCATAAATAATGGTTTTCTATCTTTTTTACTAAATGAAAATATGCAAAACCAGTTGAACCAATCCAGTTGAAACTTAGAATATAGATTTGCTCCTCATCACAATGCAGTTTAATAAATTTTAAAAAATTTGTGTCAATAAAATTTTCAACTCTAAATTTTTTTAGCTGTTGTAACCAAACAATTTCATTTCATTTTGACGTCCACGTCAACATTTTTTCTACCAGTTGTTAACTCACAATCAACAACATCAGACCATTTTATAAATTTTTTCACTATTGTCCGACTCACAGTTGTCATTGTTTGAATACTTTTCTTTCAATTATCGCTATAGAGAACATCCCGAAAACCATAAATCGGCGCAAGTTGGACTTCAAACGCCATAGTTTACAAAATTTTACATAATTGAAGCGGATTCACTTGTGCAACAGATGATATTGGTTTTCATAATCAATAGAAGACTCTTAATAAAAATAATCGTGATACACAGTTTATCCAATAAAATTGAGCGAATTCTGGAATCAGGACACCTACTCCCGGTATTGCGATGTCTTCAAAAACATCTAAATTTCTGGATCTCGGGATTGTTGTTAGAGGTGGGCGCGGGGACCAAATTTTGGCTCCATTCCTCTTTGCAAGTGTTATGCTCATCTATCCCCACCAGTATCATCCACATTCCCAACCATCCCGTAGTTCTTAATCCCCATCCACATCATCCCCGCACTGTTTCATCCATAATTTCAGTAAATCCTGCAGTAGTTATTATCTTTCAGTACGTTACTTCACCCTATTTACAAATAAGAATTGATATTAAAATTACAATAACATTGTAACAAGACTAATATAATTGATTATTTTAATTAAGTCGACGAATAAATGAAAGTATATTAATGCTGTTTCGACTTAGGTGGGATCAACGATTTTTAACATAATCTACCCGTGGAGAATGTTCTAACTGAGAATATGCTAACTCAACTAGCTGCAGGTACAATCAAAAAATTTCTTGCCACTTAAGAAAATATTGACAACTTCCTAGCCTTCTTTGTTCAAAAAATTTGCAAGTTTTTGGCACATCCTCTTTTTTATTGCAATTTAATTAGCAGCCTAATAAATATTTACCGAAAAAATAAAAATGTGACCGTCATGTTATCTCAAGCGAGTTTGAATGATTTCCATGCAACACTTTTATTTTCTTTGCAATTTTACTAAATTAAAACTATAGTTTTTTCCATATTAAAAAAAAATCAATGAACGACTATGGACATCTGAAAAACTAGAGCAACGACTTTGGAAATAAAATTTTAGCGATACAAGAACAATGCATTTCAAAAAATAAAAAATTATTAACAAAGAATATGCAGTGCTTGATAACATTTTTGGTTATATGACCGTAAAATAAAATTTCATATTTTAAAAAAACATATCTCTTTGCGGTAATACCGCAAAAACACATTCCCATCTCCGCTGTGGATTTATATGCGTGCATGATTTTATTGACATAAAAAGGATTGAAGCATAGTCAGAAAGTAATTTGCGACCACTTTGCAAAAAATATGCCAATTGGTTGGCGTTTTATCGGCGAATATCCCGAGCAACACCGGGTAATGCAGCTAGACTGTTTTATCGTTTATTTTCATAGTCCTATACTCATAGCATAATAAAAAATTATTTTATCTTGAGTGGCTAATTTGAAATTTAATCAGAAAATTCTTCTTTCGTTATAGCTGAGATCGATGTTCCTAAACGGTCCATCCTGGATTTCGGCCAATAATGGAGCAAGGCTGAACTCATCAGGCACAGTCACTCAAAAAAGTTATGCCAATCTTGCACTCAATGTGAGCAAACTGATCAGCTTGGATGTTCCACCAAACGCAAATGGTACATCTCTCGAAGATATGTTTGCTCTGTTAGTACCAAATTTTATTCCATCACTTTTGTCATAATTATGCAATTGATAATTAATATTTTGAAACTGTGTAAAGCCATGTTTGGTGCAAGTAGTAGCATATTATTTCTGTGTTTACTTAAAAACTTTAATTTAATTTTTTTTTTATTTTATTTAAGGGTAGCAAAAAGTATTGAAATATCTTGTCCCGACGTCAAACGATTGGGTAACTCAGCCGATGGAGGCTGGAACCTGTGCATTTATGGAAAACTTATTCCTCAGAAACCGTGTCTTGTTTATTCTTTTGGGTTAGTGTCTCAATCGATACGCCATCAATAAATCAATTTATCCAACTAAAAATAAATCAAGCTAACAAACAATCAATAATCATTTCTATACATAATTATATGTTGTACGCAGTGGCGGATCCAGAAATTCCTGGTGGGGTGGATGCAGGTACTCCACTTTACAAATTTTTCACCCTTTCTCCTTAAAAAACTGATGACCAGGGAGTAGTTTTCCAAACAATTTTTAAAGACATTTTTTTCTGCCCGAAAAAGCTTATATTCTTAGGTGTTTTTTCAAAAATTTTACTGTCAACTACGGTTATTTTTTAAAAACCGGGACGATGCATCTCCTCATTTTTCCTGGATCCGTCCGTGATTCTATGCATATACTTACTTGATGTAAAATACCACTGTATGTTGTAATTTATTAAAATTTAAATATGTTTCATGATAATAAAACGTAATTGACTCTTGAGTGATAGCTAACAAAAATAGTTTACTTTTGGTTGGGATGGAATTCAAATAAAAATTTTTCAAGGGAAATGAACGGTGTTTAGAAGCAATGCATTACAATTATCTAATTAAACTGGCATTTTGAATGTGAAGCAAAATAGAAATACAGCGCATTGAAATTGCCAAAACACACTAGTGTTTTTAATACAAAGCATGGCTCAGAGGTTTCGAATAAAAATCGCCAAATCAATTTGGCGTGTTCAATTTTGAAACGCTAGAATCGACCATTTTGATGCAACGAAACAAACTCAAGATACTTTGCATTAAAAGCATTTACAGTCCTACAACTTTCAATGAAATATTTAAAAGGTTTTTTAGCACATATTTGAAAATTTGTTTCTAAAAAAAGAGCTTAATAAAACACTTTGTCTGGCTGACTGGCTGGTGAAAAAAATAAACTAGAAAAATAGACACCGTAGAACAGTGGTTCTCAACCTTTTTTCCCCACGCCCCCTTTAGACACACTCTATTTCACCGCACCGCCCTACTTTTGCATATAAAATGGAAGTCATTTGCATTAAGTTTTTTGTTTAATTCATTTAATTCACATAAAATGTAAGTGATTTCCATTAAGGTTCTTATTTAATTCATATTAAATATAATTGATTTGCACTAAGGTTTTTATTTAATTCATTCAATTCACATAAAATGTAAGTGATTTCCATTAAGGTTCTTATTTAATTCATATTAAATATAATTGATTTGCACTAAGGTTTTTATTTAATTCATTCAATTCACATAAAATGTAAGTGATTTCCATCAACGTTCTTATTTAATTCATATTAAATGTAAGTGATTTGCATTAAGGTTCTTATTTCATTCAGATAAAATGAAAATGATTTGCATCAAGGTTTTTATTTAATTCATTTGCTGTTGCTTACCCCCGATTAGTTCAGAAAAATAAAAACCAATCTTCAACAAGGCAATTTGCATATCATCACCTGCCTTAAATCAAATTCTTTACATGGTTTCCACATTTAAAAAAACAGAAAAGTTAATCTCACACAGGCAGTAGCAAAAGGAATTATGAATGTCAGCATTTTTTTGGCCAAAGCTGGGTAGGTATCTAAAGAAAAGTGTGAGGCTTTTCACTTCTAACAATTTGATGAGAAACTAGGTAAAAGGCAATCAGGATTAGTTTGTCAATAATTGACCAAAATCCTAGTTGAGGTAAACTAGCTGCGGCGTCACATCGAGTTCTTCTTTGTTTAAGAACGTCAATCGATTCAGAATTGCTGAAATGCACTGCATTGAAATGCTCTTTTAGCTCGTTCGGTTTTAAATTGTCATTTGACAGGACTTTGACACATTAAAAACAATTCGGTCGTTTGTTATGAGTCGTCTTTGTCGGTGTTAAAAGTGAAACCATATTAAACAATGTCTTCTCAATATTTCCGTTTTATGACACCGTTCAGTTTTGAAATACTAGTTGAAGCGATGATGTGAAAAACAAGATGGATCCAGTGGATGGGAGAAATTCATCTCCCACCAGAGTTTCAATTGAAAATTATTTGGGTAAAACACCTGGTTTTTGGAAAATGGCTGTAGTTGAAAGAAAAATTACTGAAAAAAACCTACGACTAACTCCCGGTCATTAGCTTATTTAGAAAAAAATGTGAAATTTTTTTAATTTTTTTTGAAAAATATTTTCTCTCAAATTTTGGAAGTGCATTCCCCTCCCCCCCCCCAGGCAACAAATAAACTCATTGAATTTCAACTCGGTTTGATAACGGGAAGTTCGTTTTTTTAGTGGTAAAGGGTCCCAATGTATGGCTCAAGCAAACCAACATGGTGAAGTTAAAATAAATGATGTAAAAATACAAACCTTGCAAAAATTAAACATTTTAAAAACTTTCTAATTATTCTCCGCAGAAATTAAAATTGTATAGAAAATTTGTTTCAAATTTAAAAATTTTAGTTTTTCAAATTTTTATTTTTTCTATCCCCTAATCTAGAACGGCACCCCTTTAGGGGGTGCACCCCACCGGTTAAGAACCCCTGCCGTAGAGAGTTTTGGTTTTTTGCATAAAATTTGTGGCCAAAAGTTATTCTGGAGGCGATTATTTTATTTGTTTTCCGCTTTGATTATTTGTTTCGTAGGTGGAAATTTTCGTTATTTCCACCTATGAATAATTTCGGCATGGCGTTTTTATGCAGCAGCATTTCTCGCATTTCTTTGTTTTTGTTCTTTCAATACTGTTCGGCTGATTAAATATTAAACGTGGATGTGCAGTTACAAATATTTGTTGTTTATTAAAAGAGCACTAGACGATTGAGCAACACTTTAATATTAGATTAATAGCTGGTAGTTACTGAAATATAAGCGCTATAGAATGCAGTGTGTATAACATGCGCTGTGCGCCTGTGGCTATCCATTGTTTACGTATACATAAAAATCGATATCTGTTTTGTTAACGGTCCTTGTGCTTAAATTTTCAATCGAATATTTTTAATGTCTACCAGTTTAAATATCAATAATATATTTTCACTTTTATTCAAGTCCCCCACAATTATTATTTAATAAAAATATATGATTTTAATGTTTTATCAGTCTTCTTTATGTGTTTTAATTGAAGAATGTCAACTGTAAAAATGACTAAACTATTTTTAGATTGTAATTATTTATAAAATAAAGAAGAGGTATGCAATTTAACGCGTTAGCCAAAAATGCGTTGAAGTTCCTTCGATAAAAAACGAGTAATTTGTTATTTGATCTACTAGGTTTAATAGGTTGAATCTAGACAAATTGATCTAGCTTGCCAAACTTCAATTACAAGATTTGAGGAAAAACAAACAAGTAATATTATAAAAGTAAACATTTAAAGAGAAAACAAACCTCTATTTAATTAAGTTTGATTTGTTTTTTTTAAACATAAATGATTATTACTTGGAATTAAGAAATATTTTTTCAATTTAAATAGAATGCATTGTCATGAGGAGTAAGCCTTTAATTCAAATTTCAGCTCAACTGGATCGCTGGAAATTAATTAAATTTATCTTCCAAGGTTTACAAACATTCAAGGAAGCAAGACTGACAGTGAAATTAATATACGGGATTTAAAAAACGATGTTTTTTAACAAATTCCTCATATTTAGGATTTCCTGGCTTTTCATTTACTGTAATTTTTTTTAAACAACATTTTTTAGAATTGATATATGTAAACATCTGTGCTGATGCAATCGAATTGAATCAAAAACCACGTTTATTCACTTCACTCTCAAAACACAATAACAACCGGAACAACACACTCGAGATGGTAAGTCACACCATAGACACACCATAGACACTACATAGACACCATAGCACCGTAGACACTACAACATCTATATAATTCTGTTTTATTTGTTTTTTTTTTAAAACATGGACAACTTATATTTGTAATTAAAAAATGTTTTTTTTTGTAAAGTTTTCAAACTTTAATAGAATGCATTGTTGGATCGTGTTGGTCTAGTGGTAAAGATACCGGCTTTGAGAGTCGTAGGACCCGGGTTCGATTCCCGATCCGGGTACGTAATTTCCTTGTGGCCACGTCAACTCAGCGTTATCTAGGGTTAACTTCTCATGTCTATGTAAATAGCGTGTTCTTCGAAGTTTCCTATTCCAAAGGAACCTTCGTAAGCGCCTCTGACTTTATCTGGCGCTATATAAATAAATTCATTCATTCATAAAACGTGAGCCTATATTTCACATTTCAGCTCGATTGGGTGATGGGAAGTTAGTTGAATTTCACTATCGAAGTAGGGATTTAACAAAAACCCCAAACAAAATAAACTTCAACACTTTACTAAAAGGATATTTGATTTTCTTGTATTACTCTCACTCTCTCTCTCTCTCTCTTTCTCTCTCTTTTATTCATCTTTAATACAACACAATATAATCAAATTTAGTGCATAAACAGTGTTAATTAATCGAATTTTTTTATCGTATGCAAGAGAAAACACGAGCAGGTGAAATTGAAAAAAAAAAAGAGAGCATGAGAGAGAAATAAAGAGAAAGAGAGTGCTGCTTGGCCTCGCATCCCTGAGTGTGGAATCGTTTCACCTGTCAGATTAATGCCAGTGCAGAAATCCATGATACGTACGACGTTTGGCTAACAGAGGCAACAGAGCAATCTTTTTTGTTAATTAAAAAAATATATTGTTCTGGAGTCACGGCAACCAGCAAAAAAAGCAAACGTTCTGTCTAGGGTGCGTTTTCTGTTTGCTGCGCTTAATCTATATTCAGTAGTTTGGATATTGATCACAGTTATAAACATTGCAGCATAGAAGATCATAAAAATTGAAATACAGAAAAAAAAAGAAATTGATATATATATATATATATATATATATATATATATATATATATATATATATATATATATATATATATATATATATATATATATATATATATATATATATATATATATATATATATATATATATATATATATTTTTTTTTTTATTTTTTAATTCTTAATTTATTTTAATTTTATTTCTGGTTTATTTCATTTCTGTTTTAATTTAATTCTGGTTTACTTTATTCCTTCGTTTTATGGTCACGGGATGAAACTTTATTTTTGCTACTTTGATTTGCTGTCGAAATTACCGTATTGTCTTTTAGTAAGTTTAAATATAAATAATGCACCTGTAAATTCTGTGCACCTGTTCCCAGGTGAGTTATACGTAAACAGTTTCGTTAGCTGTTGTAGTGTCGTAGCGTTGGTTTTAATGAAAGTTGTATCGCTGGTATGTGTTTAGAATTTTATGTTTTTAGTTTTATATTCGAATGGTTTTATTAGTGTTTCTCTATCTTTATATATTCGGCTTTCGTCTAATATTCTATACATTGATTTTCCTTACTTTATTATAGGGGTTCTGAAGATGGATAAAGCCGAAACCGGCCGGTCAACCCCTTGTGACAATAAAGTTTTGTGTACTGTTGACTGTGTAGTTAATTCGGGAAGAAAATTTAGACGGTTTGAAGCAGTAGTAAAGAAATGGTGTTGTAGAAAATGGGCCGTAGCATTTAATAGAGCGTGTTTATGCGAGAATTTGATACCCAAATATTGTCAAAATAGATATAGGCGCTCAGACCAACGTAACTCTCTTTCGTATGCTCGCGTAGTTATTGAAAGAGAATTGAATCGTGCCATAAACGAACTAGAAGTTTTGAATGCAAAGTTGCTTAAAGAGAAAGAGTTGTTGCTTTTTGAAGTTTCTGATGATCGTTCTAAACGTTTTTTGCTGCAACACATCAGCGATATCATTGACAGATACGACTCTCGGAAAAAAGCGATCATAATGAACAAACTCTCTAACCTATACGGATCTTCTTTTCTACTTAAAGAGAATGTCAGTCACTTTGTCAACTTGTCAAAATATGTTCCCACCGAAAACGAAGTTAAATTTTTAGAGTTGGGTTATAACTGCCATGTACCAGATAAATATGACCCTTTAAAGAAACAGGTCGAACTAGAGGTGTTATATCGTCAGATTGAATCATATGTGGTGAATGGCAAATTGAAAGTTACAGACAGATTAGGTACTTTACTGAAGGCAGAAGGCTGCAAACATCGAAATACACGTAAAAAGATGGCTACTGATTTGGTTCGTGCAGCTGCTTCATTGAGAAAGAACTCAGATATAGTAATTAAAAAATCTGATAAATCCAACTCGTACGTCATTCTCGACACACTGGATTATTTGCACAAGCTAGACGAAATCCTCGCAGACAATACAAAGTTTCAGAAAATCTCCAAGAATCCAACACAAGATATTAAAGTGAAAGCTAATCGTCTCATTGCAGAGGTTGTCGCTAATGACCCACATAGCGGCCTCAAGCAGATCATTGGTGATTTCTCCCCTGGGTACATTTATGGAAATATTAAAACGCATAAAGAAGGATGTCCCCTCAGGCCGATCATTTCACAATGTCCGACACCCACGTACAGTATAGCTAAATTTCTGGTGTCTATCTTATCTCCATATTGTCCAAATACATACACCGTCAAGTCGTCATTTGAATTTGTCAACCTCATTAAAGGACACCGGCAGTTGCAAGGCGTTCTTGCTTCTCTTGACGTCACCAGTCTGTTTACGTCTGTTCCAGTTGATGCCACAATTAATATAATTCTTCAACGGGTATACCATAACAATATTCCACATACACTTTTGATTCCAGAGGGAACTTTAGCACAGTTGCTTCGACTGTGTACAAAGGAATTACCTTTTCAAGATCCTAGAGGTCAACTATTTGTCCAGATTGATGGGGTTGCAATGGGTTCTCCTCTTGGTCCACTTTTCGCCAACTTTTATATGGGGCATCTGGAAGAAATAACTTTCGGTATAATAGAAAAGCCTCCATTATACGTTCGATACGTCGATGACATTTTTCTTGTCTGCCGTGATACGACTCAGTTGGATGAGATAAAGGATACGCTCCATAAAAACTCTGTGTTGAACTTCACTGTTGAGCTGAGTGACTTTCAGCAACGCCTTGCGTTTCTAGACGTTCTTGTCACGCAAACTTCATCAGGTCTTACACATGAGGTCTTTGTCAAACCTTCCAAAGAAGACACATGTATGAATGGCGCTGGTTTCTGTCCTGACAGATACAAGAGGAGTGTCGTCTTTAATTTCATATCTAGAGCTTATGAGATCTCAGCTACGTGGGAGATGTTTCATGCCGATATTAAACGCATTAAAGCTCTCCTCGTCAATAATAACTACACAAACACTATGTTTGACGACATTTTAAAGGCTTTCCTAGACAGGAAGGTTTCCAATGCACACCCTTCGGATGCTGGTGAGAATACTAAGGATATTTCCTTGTTGTATTGCGCCCAAATGCATGACCGCTATAAACTGGATGAAGACATCATTCGATCAATTATCACAGAAAATGTGAAAGTTGCGGATGCCATTAAAAACAAATTTAACTTCAACGTTTATTACAAGAATAAAAAATCCCATAACATGATCATTCGCAACAGCTGTCGATGTCCCGATTTCTTACATCTTACCAATGTTATCTATCAATTTACATGCCCATATCATCATAGTACACCAGAAGTTTACATTGGGCAGACACAAACGACATTATCTAGGCGTCTCACAATGCATATTCAAGGCGGAAATATTGCTTCTCACTTTCTAAAGGTTCATAAGATATGGTTGTCCAGAAAAACCTTACTTGACAATACAATTGTCATTGATCGTGAAAATGATGCTAGTCGTCTAAAGATTCGCGAAGCCCTCCATATTATCTCCAAACGACCTACACTTAATATACAAGATGACTGTTTTGGACGTACTTTACATTTGTTTGGAGGTGGCTTGATGGGAAAGACACCAGCCTGTTTACAACACATTCGTAACCCTTCCAAAGTTGATATGCATCCCGCTATCTTAGGGCATGTGTCGCGTTTACCAGCCAATGATGATTATCCTGAAACGGGTGATTGTAATCTACCAAACTCTGACGGTACAACAGATGCGGGGCCCTCTTCGGTGGTGGCATCTAATCCTTGTGTTAAAAGTTCGAAACTCAAAGTCTCATCGGATAAAAATAAACGTAGTCAAAGCATAGCAAGAAAATCCAGTACAGCAAATGAGAGATCCTCTCCAGTAACAACATATGTTCTCTGTGTTAAGAGTTCTAAACCTGAGGTCTCATCAGAAATGCGTACGCGTTGTCAAAGCACGTGCTTGGCGGCCAGGTCTTGTATCCCTCCACAGTTTGTCCTAATAGATAAAGACATACCAAGAACAGGTGGTACCGATGTCTTCACTGCCAAAGATCTCACAGAAGTGGTTATCTCAACGGAGGAAAATCTGATGTCGCCGGTGGGAGTTTCAGTTCTTCCGATTCAGAATTCAACCGTTGAATTTCCGCGGAGCTCAGAAAATCTTGATAATGATCGTCATCAGCAGGCTAAAAAACTTATGCCTTCGCATATCACTGTTGATTCTGATGATTTTGGTGATGATGATAGCGTTAATTGTACTTATGTTGATTGTCTTGATGGTCGTGAGTGTGGTGATGAGGGGGTTGGTGATGGAGATGCAGGCTGTGGTATTGTTGTAGACAATGCTTCTTGTGAGTGTTGTGTTGCTGAGTCTGATGATGTCTTTGAAGGGGTTGCGAGACTTGACGTCGATGTTGGTGATTGTTGTATTAACCGCCATGGTGAGGTTTGTGTTGATGTTGGTGGGTTGGCGAATGATGATGGTGGTGATGTGGTTTTGCCGTTTGCACATTTGGTGGATCATGGTAATATAACGGTGCGTCGTGTCCGACGCTAGTTCTAACGACCTTTTCAGCTATTATATTTTAATTTTATTTCTTGTTTATTTTAATTTTGGTTTAATCATTTCTTTTTATTTTATCTTTTTATTTTTATTTTTTTATTTTTTTTATTTTTTAATTCTTAATTTATTTTAATTTTATTTCTGGTTTATTTCATTTCTGTTTTAATTTAATTCTGGTTTACTTTATTCCTTCGTTTTATGGTCACGGGATGAAACTTTATTTTTGCTACTTTGATTTGCTGTCGAAATTACCGTATTGTCTTTTAGTAAGTTTAAATATAAATAATGCACCTGTAAATTCTGTGCACCTGTTCCCAGGTGAGTTATACGTAAACAGTTTCGTTAGCTGTTGTAGTGTCGTAGCGTTGGTTTTAATGAAAGTTGTATCGCTGGTATGTGTTTAGAATTTTATGTTTTTAGTTTTATATTCGAATGGTTTTATTAGTGTTTCTCTATCTTTATATATTCGGCTTTCGTCTAATATTCTATACATTGATTTTCCTTACTTTATTATAGGGGTTCTGAAGATGGATAAAGCCGAAACCGGCCGGTCAACCCCTTGTGACAATAAAGTTTTGTGTACTGTTGACTGTGTAGTTAATTCGGGAAGAAAATTTAGACGGTTTGAAGCAGTAGTAAAGAAATGGTGTTGTAGAAAATGGGCCGTAGCATTTAATAGAGCGTGTTTATGCGAGAATTTGATACCCAAATATTGTCAAAATATATATATATATATATATATATATATATATATATTGTTATAATATTCAGGTTCTTTGAAAATGGTCCTTTATTACTTAGAAGAAATACACACTTAATCAAAAACTTGTATCTTAATAACTGTAATTTAGATTGGTTGATTGAAGTTATGTAAACACTCACTGTATATTTTTCTCTCTTTCTTAGTTATAAATCTTCTGAGGTTTATCAGCCTTGATTATAAACCGTAGATATAAAACTACCCCCTTCTTAATCCTGTTCGTCCCGAACAGTTTCATTGCCTCCATAATATTTGGCAAGGCGGTCAACATGAATTACTTTCATCTTAGTAGGTTAACCCTTTTGAATCCAGTAGATGACATCATTGATCTTTTTAATAATTCTATATGGTCCTTCCCAGTCTTGTTGAAGTTTAGGTGATTTCCCAATTTTGCGTTGTGGATTGTAGAACCACGCCAAATCATTTACTTTAAACTTTTTTGCACAATTAATGCATGCCTCCATCAAGACATTTCTCACACAGCCAAGGGAAAAATTATTTTGTTCTTTTCAGTTCACAAAAACGTGGTATTTGAAAAGATTTTTTTAATATTTTATTTATAATTAAAATGCAGTGAGTAAAAAATAAAAGATACAACTAATTGAAAAGAATTAAAGTACAATTTAAGCAAAATTTTTATTTTGTTAAGTACAAATGTTACATCATAAAATTATTTAAATTAAGTTAATTATAATAATAACAGTAATAACCTAATTAATTATAATAATAACTTATAATTATTATTATAATTAATTTAATTTAAATATAGCATAATAATCTAAAAAATTACAATTTTCATTGAAGTTAAAAAATTACAATTTTCATTGAAGTTAAAAAATTACAATTTTCATTGAAGTTAAAAAATTACAATTTTCATTGAAGTTATGTAATCACTCAACTCTATGTTTTTTTAATGTAAAGAATTCATAAAAGGAAGAAATAACTTTTTTATAGATCACAGTATATACTAAAATCGATTACGGTTTCAATGCACCACATGTGGCTAAATATAAAGACTATATGACCTATAAATAAGATTTTTATTGATTACATAAATGCGTTCTGAATTTTCAAACCCAACGTTTTAAAAAATCCTTGGGTGGAGCGAAAAAAAATTTGTTGGCGGGTTTGGGAACAAGGTTTTCTTTTTTTAATTTATGGATGAAAATTAAAATCATGAGTAATTACTTTTTCCAACAGCGCTCATGCTGAAATTCACAAAAGAAAAGAAAATTATTTCAACTATAAACTAAACGTGCGGTAATTAGTTCAGGATCTAAATTCTGGCCAGCCTATATATCATTTTCGTTGTTAAAAACAATTAATTATAATTAAAAATTAAAAAGCAAGCTTCTAAGAAACTCTCTAACAGTGACAAAATTTCATAGAGTATTCATTTCGTAAAATATTATCCCGGCAAATAGTAAACAAATGATATTTGTATTTACTATGAAGTCGTCATTATCATCGCGGACATCTTGGGACATCTTAGGACATCCGCAAACATCAAGAAAAGTGAAAATTAATAAAAGCACCTTAAATATCCTGCGCTTTCGTTTATAGTTAAATATATTTCAATATCTTTAGTGCGTTTTTAATAATAGCATGTTTTTTTAATTATTTCACATCATTATATTTCTACCTTGAAACAAAATAATAGCGTTTATTTTTTTGCGTGCTAAGTAGACTCGAGTATCCACTTAAGTGTAATAAAAACTCTTCATAGTGAAATAGATGCAGTAATTCAATCATTAGTTTTTTATCTTTGTTTCATTTTAAAAAATACGAGATCAAGTACATTGTTTTTTGTTTTATCTTTAATTGTGTTTCGTTTCCATTTAAAAATAATCACAAATCGCGTATTCATTCAACTGGGCTTAAGGCTAAATAATTCCATTGGTAGTTTGAATTTAAAAAGACGTGAGTAGGCCATGAACAGGTGCACATTAAGAAAGAAAAGCGCCTTCCTAAAGTTTCATAGCACATTTATCAGCAAAAACAATCCTATTAAAATAACATAACATATGACAAAACAGTCACTGTAATGTTAATAATCACATTTGTTTATTTTTGCAACACAAACACTAATTTTTAAATCTCTTATATTAACTTCACCGCCTGACTTGCTTGTTTGTTGGTTACTTGCTTGATTGTTTGTTTGCTTACTTGAATGTTTGCAAACCTTGAAAGTAAAATTTGACTAACTTCCCGTCATTCAATCGAACTAAAATTTGAAATATAAGCTCGCTCTTCATGACAATGCATTTTATTACTGTTTGAAGATTTTTTGAAAAATACATTTTTATGAAAAATATTAATTATCTATGTTTTAAGACAAAAACAAATCAAACACAATTAAATAAATGTTTACATATATAAATTCCAAAAAGTTTCATTGTAAAAGAAAATTTTTTGCAATAAATGAAAAACCGTCAAAATTATAAATAAAATGGATTTGTTAGAAAACACTGGTTTTTACGGCATACTTGTTAGATTTCTAATTTAGTTACCTACTGAGGTGGGCACTATTTTAAATACAAGTATTTAAAATACGTATTTTCAAAATAAAATACGTGTTTTATTCGGTATTTAAATACCGTTAATGAATTAATTTGTATTTTTTATAGTATTTGTATTTTAAAAAGCATTTATCAAAATACTTTTTTAAATACTTTTATGTTTTAATTTTGTAAAAGAAATTTTTTTGCATAGAATCTTGACTATTTAGTCACTTTTTTTTACTTTTAACCCGGACTCGGTCTTTACATTTTTTGTTTTGAATTAGGTGGTCGCTATTATTCTAAATCAGTTAAAAATAAACGAAAAAACTCATGTCAAAAGTATTTCAGAAAGTGAAAACAAATAAGATGATCGTATGAAACGTCTTCCTCCTATTCTAGATCACAGATGCAGCAGTCTTACTTTCAAGTCTCAGCCTAATAGCTACAAGTTATATGAATAAAATTATTTAAACTATTCATAATTACGGAAGGATCCGCCATAGTACTTATGTTAAATGTACAGGTGTTTGGAACAAATGTTTGCGATCACCAAAATATTGCGAAAATTATTTTGCTATCATGAACTCTCAATCGATGTGTCCATGCCAACAAGATAGAATTCATTGTACCACAGTGTCTGTAGCTTGTTAAAAACCAGTGGAAAGTTAAAAGATTTGTGTGTCGCTCTCAATGTCGCAGTTTTTAAAGACTACGAAATTAAGTTTTTACATGAATTTGACGATTGCATGAAGCCTATAGCCGATAGCAAGGCGAGCAGAATTGTCATATGGGTCATTTGTTGCCAACACTGTTATGCATTCAAGACAAACTTATATCCTTGTGCATGAAAATATGACATATTGTGCACTATTGTGCAAGGGACTAAAGAAAACCATGGCTAAGCGAATCATGTCTTATTTGAACCATGACATTGGTGTTTGCGACTACATCTGGGCAGCTGTATTTCATCTTTTTTTAAATAAAGATAATTCTCGGCGGAGAATCTTGAAAGAATAAAGAGTCTTTTCTGATGAGAACTAAACAAAAACTTGCAAATGTAACTAACATCGATGAAAGATGCACATCTGATTTAGTCATGCTAGAAAGTAATGATTTTTTTCCTTTGAAAGTGTAGCAACTTTATCAAATGAAGTTGTCACAGATGTTGATGTTTTTCAATATCTTGATGACAAGTCTACTTCATTTGATATTTTACACAAGCATCCTGCAGTGAAGCAAATTGTTTCATATGCAGGGATGGTGCTCAACAAAAAAAGAGCATGTCTGACTGATAAAATTTTTAGCAGCAGTTACTGTTAAAGACAAACAATGAACTTGCTTTGTGATTTGTTTGTGAAAAAACATTTTTTTATTTATATCTCAGATTATGTGTGTCGAATAAACTGTATTAGTGTTTTAAATAAAAGTATTTTGGAATACGTATTTTGTATTTTGAAGCCCTTGAAGAAGTATTTGGTATTTTAGTATTTTAGGATTTGTTATTTTAAATACCTTGAGATCAGTATTTTGCTGCCTACCTGTGAGAGTTGCTTTGCCAAACCTACAAGTCGGTATATATTAACCAATTACTTCTCTTTCTTGAAGGGATCCGGCTCAAAGCCATCGTAAACAGTTTTTTGCATAAAATGTTTAGCCATGTTTATACTTTCAAAAAACCAGTAATGGATTAACGAAAATAGATATTAAATCTCATTATTGGAATATATCATAGTTTAAGAACTAACTTAACATCAAAACATTTTGTTTGTTTTGTGTTTATCTATTTGTCAGAAAAAATTTTTAAGCGTTTTTAATTTATGTTAATTTCAGTTCAATGCTACTTACCGATTACAATTGATTTCTTGAAAAACTAGAACCACTTGTGATTATCTTGTCTTAGTGCAAGTTATCGCTTGTAACATTTAGTACATTCAAACATTAAAAGTTATTTTAATGAAAGTATTAAATTTGTATAATTTGATTTTAATTAGAATAAACAACGACTGGTCATTTGATGATGGCGTAATGAATACATACGGATGCACCGTTCGATCTTTCGACCCAAGGTTATTTAATGACTTTTTATTTTATTTTCACTAGTTTTATACTGCATTGAATGATTTTTAATTTTTTGGATTAATTTTTTTGCCAATGAAACTGTTTTTACCATTTTTTTTATTAAAATCTACGTTATTAAACATTTTTGTATTTACCTATAAGCTCTGATGGCAGCAATGTTATGTGATGTTTTCTCATTTTATTTAATTTGATTAATTTTAATTTGGTTTAAGACACCTATTGTTTAATTTTATTTGGACTCATATATCACATATTAATATGATTATATATAAAACTCCGCCTCGCTAATTGCGAGCCAGTCCCAAGCCTGGATAAAGGAGGAGGGACACCTAAAACGATCAATTTATGATCCACGCCAGGAAGTACTTAGGTGTTTCCTACATACAGCTATTTCAGTCTTAAAACATTTGGTGTAAAGGACTATAAACTATTATGAAAAAAGATTACCTATAAGTCTTATTCAATTACATATATATTATTGAGTAATGTGAGCCAGTCCCAAGTTTGGAGGAAGGAGAGGGAAATAGGAAAAAAGATCAATTTATAATTTTCGGTATTTCCTACATACTGCTATTTCTGGGTTCAAACACTTTGTGTCAAAAACTAAAACCAATTATTTCAAAAACTGATATATTATGATGAAGATATATGTGAATGTACACTGTGAAAAAAATTGGGTTTTTGACAGTTAGTCAACTGACAATTATATTAACTAAGTAGCCTATTTTGTTTTTGTTTTGCAACATTGTTTTCGTTTTTATGTTTCAATATGTAACGTACTAATGCTGGTTTTGTCTGATAACAAGATTTATTTCAATTATCTTTCTTTAAAGGTATTTTAATCATTTTCTGTTTTATATAAATTTGCTACGTTTTAATAGGTCATTTACTGTTTATGGTTTTATTTATAACTATTATTTATTTTATTGTTACAAGCTTTTATTTAGGTTACAATCTCTGTTTGTATGTGTGTGTTTGTGTCTGTGTGTGTGTCTTTCTGTACGCAAATCTTGCAAGTAAAATTTTAGCTTAGTTTTATATTGAATGACAATACATGATTCAATTAAAAAAAACTTAATTTGAAAATTTTTTGTATTTCTAAATCGAGTGTATTTGAAATAAATGTTTTTGTTAAAAAACTCGTTTTTCCTTTACTTGTTTATTATCTAATTATAAATAGTATTTAATTTATTATTTATTATTTATTATCCTCTAAGTATTCTAATTAATATTTTTCATAATACATACATATATTACAACGTTTATCCTAACTTTAATACTTTCTAAATCTTGATTACTCCGTCTATTTTGCTGCTTTTACAACGCTTATATTAACTTGCAACGTTGTTTGTTTGTTTGTTTGTTTAATCGCAACGCCGAGTGCGAATAAGCACATCGACATTTTTTGTTTGTTTCAGCGCAACGTCGAGTGCGAATAAATGTTTATTAAAAAGTCGAAAAAACTGATCAAATTAATTTTTTATTGATTATATACACTTCGCATATCTAGTCTGAATAAAATGCATTGCATAGAGACGGCCGCTTGAATGATATGAAGCATTTATTATTGACGAATATAGATTATGATTCTATTAATTGTTCAGTATTAATGTCGTCAGGTGCGATCCCACCATTGGGGATGTTGGTGATGCATCCCCCCAGCCAGAGTAAAAATATTTATAACAAAATGAGATAAAACATGTAATAACCAACGGCTCATTGCAAAACGTACCTTAATAATAACTAAATAACTACTATATAATATTAGTAAATCTGTCAGGATCAGCAACAACCATTATTTTGCTTAGGGCCATATGCTTGATCGATCAGTGATTATAATCATCAACCAGCTAAAAAAAATTTCAAACATGGATATCTAGGATTCCATGTGTTTATATAGGCTAGCCTGCCAAAATGGCAATTTTGTTTCGTTTTGTTTCTCGAACGATTTTATGAGAGACTTTGCACCAGACAGTTGTGAGTGAAGCAACTTTGCATCGACATCGCCAGTAGATCGCTGACAGTATCATGGCTTAAAAATTTGCTAAACATGGGTTCAGCGCCAACACACAAATTAATACACACCAGTCTGAGTTTTGCCTTCAGCCTCCAGCAAGAGAAAAGAATGAAGTTAAAAATGATTGCTATAATGCTGGTGAGAAATTAAAGGAATACCTAATAAAGTAGAACGGCGTGCGCAAGTTTCTTTAAAATCAAGAGGAAACAACCCTGTCAGCCTATCTTGAATAATGTGGCTGAAAAATTGTCAACCAAAAATTAACTCACCACCCCCCATCTGGGATCGCACCTGCGTGTATGTTTTGTAGTTTCGTTATACTTTTAAAAGACACGAGTAACAATCAAAACTGATTGTTATGAATGAATTATGTTAATTATATAATTTAATTTTCATTAAACCGATGTCTTCATTTGAGTGATCTATTTTGCTGGTTGTGAAAAACATTAAACAATTTCAATAATCGAGCTACCAAAAACTTGTGTGATCGTGTGGAAAAGTATTACATTCTAAATAACTATGTCTCGAAAGTATTAAACTTCTCAGAAACATTGCTCTATGCGACGTAGGAATGTATGCAATTGTGTCGGCTTTAAAAGGGCGAACCTTATTGAACAGGTGTGTTGAAAGGCGTTGTACCTTTGTATTTATGCGTTTGCTTAACAGCTCTCGCTGCAAGGAGACGCAATATAAATCTTTATTAAATAAAATTAGATTACTATTCATGAATGATTCAACTACAGTAGTTTTTCAGTTGCTGTTTTTTGCATGTTTTTTTTCTATGACGTGTCTCTTGTTAAATTTGACGAGTCAAAAGACCAAAAGACGACATAAAGTGTAGAGATCGATAAATGAACAAAGAACGAACATCACTACGACGTCCAAACAAACTTGCTCCTTCTGGGCAACATGCCAAGAAGCTTGATACAGTGTACAATGAAAACAGGATAATCTGCTGCAATGTGTTTAATTCATACATTTGAATACGTAATTTAAAAAAAAACAATCCAACATAGCGTTATAATGTTCAGAGGCAAAAGCTGCTGATCATACTACATTTGTATAAGACACCACTATATATAAAAGCAAAAAAAAGCTCCAAAACGATTGCGTCA
The DNA here is from genome assembly GCA_963978895.1 of Erpobdella octoculata. Lineage (NCBI taxonomy): Eukaryota > Metazoa > Annelida > Clitellata > Hirudinida > Erpobdellidae > Erpobdella > Erpobdella octoculata. The sequence continues at coordinate 19,529,928 of OZ022247.1, read as the reverse complement.
AAACATTCTGCTTTGTAAATAAAATATTTGAGTTTTTGGGTTATTAAAAGAAAAACAAATTTAACAATCTAATTATACCGTTATATGCGTTTTTACATACAGTTTTCTCCTTAAGCGCGTTATATGCGTGTGCATATATTACTAAAAATTATCTATACTTGTATGAATTGCATTCAACACTAAAAAGGCGTGTATTGTAATGTGTACAAATGAAAGAGACTATTCAGGTTATTGTAATATTGTCCTTCAAACTGTCGACCTGCTCAGTTCAAGAGCGTTTGATTACAGACAGCTCACTTATTTCTCAACAAATATGAGACACTTCTGTAGGTGCTGAAGCGTTTATTTGCTTTTAATTAAATTGATTAGAGTATTAATGAAAACGAAAAATAAAAAATGAGAGTCATAGGTTACAGAAATCAACTTTCACTTTCGGTCGTTTTGAAATTTCACAGACACGACTGATGATCTTCTCTATGCTAGGTTAGCTGAGTTGGTAGAGTGTTAACCTTGATTGTGAGAGCTTCACGGTTCGACTCATACTCACTGCCTAGTAGCCCATGTCAACGGAAAACTTAGCGGGTAAAATCGTTCTCTCCGTGGGGCATGTAAAAGAACAGTGCCTTTGAACAACTCTGGAAAAAGCGCTATATAAATTATCAAACATTAACATTTACATTTATACATTGCATTTCAAATTGCAAGTTAATAAGCATCTGAACATCTATGAACTAAAAATCGTTTTTCCGGAAAAGAAACGCACTAATGCACTAGCTTGTGAGTTACAAACTTCATAGTGAAAGGAATGATGAGGCATGGTGTTACCGTGCCTTAGTGGCTTAAAGGCAAAATAGTGTTTATATAAAATTCGAGCAGGCGTTGTAATATGTAAATATTTTGTAAAATTTGCATGCATGATAAAGTTTTGGTTGTAAAGTTTGACAGAAATTGTATAATAAATGTTTGATTTATTGTCCTGCTGCGTTTCTCACAATAAATGCTCATTGTACAGGCGAAGAGCTGTGCTATTCAGATTTCTTGTATTCTTAGTAGGAGCCCTGTCGTGCGTGTTTTTATTTGTATTCCTTTATATTAACTTCGCCTTTCTGTCTATCTGTCTGTCTTTATGTCTGAGTACAAACCCCTATCCCGTTATTAAATCGATGTGAAACTTGGTCCATAGACTCGTGAGGACCAAACATTAATTTTGAGATGGTCAATCAAAAAAATAATTTTTTTTAAATTCTTTATTTGAACGCTCTGCTATTGCGTCATTGTTTATTTCATTGAAATACAAACAATTTTGAATTCCACTTTTAACCATTTCACGCATTACTATCGATCTGAAGTTTTTTATTTTGTTTTTTTCTATATTTATATTGGATTATTTTAATAAAATTATTGATTATCAGATTTAAATACTGTCCTGAAAAATACATTAAAACATTGCAAAAACTCATCTTCTATTTCTAAAAAAAACCAGATATCTTGAATAAACTACTTCAGTTTATTGTAATTTACTTTTAATCCAGCATGACAATAACGAACCAAAAGAGAGGTAGCAGCATCTTGTTCTACAAGGAAGGACTCGCCGGTAAAGACTCGATAACCAGCGATAAGATGTGGAGGCTGAACACTCTGTCTTCGTTCAGGAAAATCTTTGTCGAAGAAAATGTAAACAGTTTTTTTTTATTTATAATTGTACTTTCTAGTGATAATAATAATTTATTTAGATTATTTTTGGTTGCAAATAAGTAATTATTAATAGATTAAAAATGTAAAGGTGACAATTGATTATTTGAAAATCGACATTGAATACTTCGAGTGGGAAAGTTTGGCTACGGCACTAAAAGACGGCTCTCTCGATAATGTCAAACAACTTGGATTTGAAATACATACAGATGAGATTTTCACTAAGACGACCACAATCGAAAACTATCGCAAGTTTTTCGGCGTACTGAAGGGCCTGAGAGACCTAGGGTTCTTGAAGTGGTACACTCATCTCAATCCCGCCAGTATACAGGCCGTATCGACTCATTCGGGTAGAAAGATCATGTGCTGTTATGAATTTGTGCTCATCAATACAAAATATCTTTAACATCAATTAATGTAGAGTATTTATTGTGTGTGAAATATTAATAATGTTCAACGAAATTTATTAAAAGTTTGTTTTTTCTTGTTAAATTTAAAATTTGTATTAATTTGCAAAAAATGTGTAATTCGTAAAATAAATTTGTTTTTTGTAGTTCTTTTAGATATTTAAAGTTTCGTCGTAGAGTTCATTGATTCATTATTCATTATTTCTTGGAAACATATTTTTTTGAATTTTTAAAGGTTTTGTATTTTAATTTTAATAACATATCATATCGGCGGGTTGTCTTTTATAAAATTACTGCATCGATCATGATGATGAAACTGCATTTAAGATGACAAAATTGAATATCTTGTGATGACGAAGACGATGAAGATGGCGGTGGTAGTCATGATGATGATGAATATTTTATTAATAATAAAAATTATTATCAATACCATCGTCATCGTCATAATAAATGTTCATATCTATCTATGCCTTGAGGTTACCTGGCGCGTAATTAATTTCTACATTTATTTTGCTTTAATTTTTCTAAAAAAAATATTCAAATCTAAAAAAATCTATGATGAGGTATATTTAAAATTTATTTTTAGCTTTCTTTGGCAGGTCGCCAGCGGTTTGTTTCTATTTCACTTTAACATTCCGCATTCAAATGCTTTCTTTCTACAATGTTTGTAAAACACACCTGTAACTGTTTGTTGCGTTGGAAACACGTGTCACACTGTCATCCTGGAGTTTGTCGATTTATAGCAAGCCTTCGTGCGAGCATTTGCATTTGTCTGCTTGTCTGTCTGTCGTTCTGTCTGATTGCTTGTTCGTTCGTTCGTTTGTTGTTTCTTTCATTCTTTCTTACTTTTTTCTTTCTATTGTTTTAGTAATTTATATTAAACATGCGAAAGCGTATAATGATCATGTCGATGTTACGTTCATTCAGATCTGCCATTCCGTCCAGTTAGCGATGCAAAGAAGTGTTGACCTTTTTTTTACTTTTTTGGTTTAACCTTAAAGGGAAATTATGCAATCGTTTTATGTTGCTGTTATTATTATTATTATTATTATTATTATTATTATTATTATTATTATTATTATTATTATTATTATTATTATTATTATTATTATTATTATTATTATTATTATTATTATTATTATTATTATTATTATTATTATTATTATTATTATTATTATTATTATTATTATTATTATTATTATTATTATTATTATTATTATTATTATTATTATTATTATTATTATTATTATTATTATTATTATTATTATTATTATTATTATTATTATTATTATTATTATTATTATTATTATTATTATTATTATTATTATTATTATTATTATTATTATTATTATTATTATTATTATTATTATTATTATTATTAGAAAGGGAAGTAGTTTTTGAAATTTCGATAATTTATTTGACAGCCATTTGTTTGTGTTTTCAATAAATTTGTCTGCTTAAACTTATACGCTTGTTCTTCTTCAGTGATTAGTCCGCCAAAAAACAGCTATAAAAACTATCAAGACCATCTACCTACATTCTTTGAATTGAAGGTCTATTATATGGACATTTACTGTTAAATTCATTTCAAATTGTACATCTCTCCGCTCTATAAAAAAACCAATTTCAATAAATAAATTAATAATGTATTATTCTATTGCTGGTCATTTCACATTTAATTAGTCATAATTATTCAATTATAATTATTATTATTAATGCTATTAGAAGTTAGCAGTAATTTATTGCAATCTGCTCGGGCTCAAGAATGATTTCTGACAACTGGTGACCTTTCAGGACTGTAGTGAGAGATACCCTTAAAAGTTTTACAGTTAAAACCTTTCAGTGTTATTAAACAATAAATTATATAAAATAAAATTCAAATAGTGATTTTTTTTTCAATCATAAGAAACATCAAGTGAACATGATAACTTCTAGCAATTCTTTATTTTAAAGAGTTATAATCAATTATCAAATTGTGAAACGTAAAAAATTATTAAATGTAAACCACTGTAAGATACTTTCTATATCATTAATCAAAGGTTGTACGTTTGTAAAAAGTAACTTTTCATTTGGTATTCTTGAGAAATTGAAAATTTAAGAAGAAGCTAATAGTAACGTGCAAGCTTTACAATTTAATCTTTTACCACTTCGTGCTAATCTAAAATTAATGCTTGTGATTGTTAATTCTCCTACACCTGTTGAGCGGCTTCTTCATATCGATTGCCAGGAGCGTAGGTACAATTCAATAAAAATGGAGCGAGCGGATGATATTGATTCAAGCACATCTAGCCTAACATTTGAATAATAATAGATAAAAAAATTCATAGAAGCCCAGTTATAAAACCGAAACTTCCTAATAATCTAATTCTTCATACGTTGAACTTTATAGTTTTCAAGTCTTTGCCAGGTGTTGAATTTTGACCATATGAGTCTTAAAAAGTATTTTATACTTTCTAGTCGTGTACTGAATGAAAAAAATATTTTATTTAATTTTTCTAATTTAAATAATATATATTAATATGCATGATAACGATAACGAACAGACATTGATATAGGAGATCCACAAAAGCATTGTAAGAGCACAAGGGCCACTGCAGTTGAATTAAGACTCACAGTAGCATCGGAAACACACCTCGTGTGCATGAGGTCACACGGTTTCACCTGCCATCCACACGTACGTATACGAAATGAGAGTTATTTTTTTATTCTCAGTTCTGAAACTCGTACTAATTTTACTAACCGATCCAAAAAGAAAGCGGCTTTCGGACATGCAAAACAAACCAACGAGCTAGTGATCATCAACAGACGAATACATTAACTACTTGGCTAGCCAGCTGACATGTTTTTATTATTTAAATTTTTAAAATAAAATCTTGTTTTTTGCAAATCATTACTGTTGTTTGTGTAAATAAACTACCAGGTGATAATTAAATCATGCATCGACTTTTTATGGTAGTTGGATCACTTATCTAACTTTACTCACTTATAGGCGCCTACCCACACCCCTTGCAAAAGCAGGTAACGCCGGCGGGATTCGAACCGCCGACTCTTAGGTCTATTACCCCTTCACCAACAGCGCCAAGTCTAAACTGCTTTTGTTTCGGTAACTATGACAATTACAGGATCCTAACTTTCATTTATGATAGATAATTGTATTTTTAATTGCATTTTGGCTAATGTTATGCTAATAAGCCGAAAAGTGTTGATAAATGTATTTTCGGAATAGAGCAATGCTGAGTTGCTGATATACGCACCTACTTATTTCCCGTCATCCAATCGAACTAAAATTTGTTGTGTTGAATTGTCGTCAATGACAATGTATTCATTCAAATTTTCAGATTGATTGGACAAAATTTTAATGAAATATATAAAAAATTAATAAATATTTTAATTTTTTTTTAATTCCAAATTTGGTTTAATAAAAGCATCCATTCCTAGTTCATTCAAAAAAAAATTTTTTTTTTAATCGAAAAATCATAATAAAATTTTGTTTTTTTATATTGATTTGAAAGTGTCCTTTATTTTCCATCCTTACAAGCTTCACATATCAAGTATTAAAAAGACTGTGGTCAATATTTTTTTAAAGACTTATTATCATAAAAAAAATGTTTTGCAAAAAATTAGAAGCCGTCGAACTACAATAAAAAACATTTGTGAAAAACGAAGTTTTTACGGTTCACTTGTTACCAATTTTTTTTATAAATTTTAGGCACATTTTTATTAACTGTTAGCATCAGCAGATAAAACTTCTTATAAGAAATCAAAATTTGTTTGTATAAAACAAATTTAAGTAGTTAAATAAACTACAATAGTTTTATGTTAATGTCGAATAGTTTTATGTGAATGTCGAAATTTGAAATATAAAGAAAGACTGAAGTATCTCGATCTATCTACTCTAAGGCTTAGAAGATCTAGAGGAGACATGATTGAAGTCTATAAAATATTAAACAATTTTTACTGTGCCAATTCAGCTCCAAGTTTAATAAAAAAATCTAATTTACTCAACACAAGAGGGCACATTCACAAGTTGGAAAAACCATATTCTAGACTGGACATCAAAAAGTTTTTCTTTACTACAAGAGTAATCAATACATGGAATAAACTCCCTGCTTCAGTCATAGAAGCAAAAGATATCTTCCAGTTTAAAAGTCTCCTGGATGCTCACTGGATGGACCATCCTACACGATTTTGCTAGAGGAACGAAATTTGACTTATCTGTACTTTTTGTTTGTTTAATTTATGTTCTTTAATTTATTCTTTTTATGGTTTTTTTTGTTACTGTCGGGGCATATAGGCTTTGCCTGCGCCTTGTAATAAACTATGTTAATGTTAATGTTAATGTTAATGTATGTCATGTATAACATGTTATCTGGAAATTTTTCTGACTTCAATCAGCATATCAATGGTTTCGACCATTTTACATCATTATATGATTTGTCAATATTTGTCCAGCTGCACTGAACAGTTTGTCAACAGTGGCACCATGTTGTGACCAGAGTATACGCCTTGTCCGCGAGACGGAGGCTACCTCAAATTACTGATGACACGGGAATAAAGGGGCACTTAGAAAACTTGAGGAAATAAGATCTTGCTGTAGTCATTGAGTTGAAATAAAATTGGAACATAAATTAGATCATGGAAGGCAAAATGTAAAATCGGTACACTTCTAGTTTGGCCATTTTCCCGCATCATTCATAACGACACTATGAGATCAAGATGACTTAATAAATTTTCAAAAAAATAAAAATGGTAATAAATAAAAGTTTGGCACAGACGAAATAACGTTCAGAGCTGTTAGGCACCTCTGATAATCCTATCTTGTCTTCGGCCGTTCTAGGTCTGTAGCAAACGACCGAATACAGCTGTTCTGAACAGAGATTATTTTTCCAGAAACCAAATTGATTGAAATCGCCGCTGATTTTTTCCACATACATGCAGGAATCTTCATAAAAAGTAAACGTAACAGGAACTGGATAGCCAGGTGACCATCTTTTCAGCGAGATTAATGTACCATTTGACGGATCCTGAAATCGATGGAAATAACTTAAATTTAAGTCATTTTTTTGTATGATCAATGTCTATATAAATTTATGTTAAAACGCTTAAATGAATGAAGCAATTTGGCAAGTGCACTTACAAAAAACGTATCAACTTCGTCGTAATCTTCTTGAATCCAATACCATTGGTCACCTTCAGCATAAGCGCCCAAGATGATGTTGTTGAGCTTGAAATTGTTTGAGTACCTCTTCAAAAACAAATTAAACGAAACTTGAACTGAATTCTTCCTGATTTGTAGTAATTCATATGGAAAGTTGTTGTGGCTCGTTGTTTCGTTGATTGAATTGTTGACGCTTTTACAGAGCTGGATCGCTTCTGACCAATCGGCAGCGAGCGACTCGTTTCCAAGATGACGAAAGCAGAAATCAACGTCACAGTCTTCCTGATAGCTGCTTGAAATTATTAATATTTTACCTAAGACTATAGTATAAAAGATTATCGACATTAACATATCTGAAGAAGATCTAGTCTATCGATTGAAGTAGTAGGTAGAAAACAGATGTTCTTTAAGAAAACAACACGAAGCGATTAGTCAATGGCTAATAATAATAAAAATAATAATATTAATATTAATAATAATTCAAATACACAAAACTACTCGATGTTTCAGGGCTATTGACAAGTAGTCTCACCTTAAGAATTATTGAGTAATCTCTAGTCATAGAGGAAGGCGTATGAATAAACTGATTGTTAGCTCTATTCTAGTATATTAAGGGGCAACGATGATTGGCTGTGTTACTCAACAAAGAAGTATTTACTTATTTTTGAAAAGCTCTTATTTAATTAGACAGTTTTATAAACACAAATATAATAGTTTGTGCTCTAAGGCACTAATTATTACATGTAGTTAATAATTAATTGCCTATCTAGTCATAGAGCCCCTCTATACTGCGGGCTGCTAAAAGATTTTTGAGAACTCTAAAAACATACGAAAAAATTAGTTAAAAATTAGTCAACAGTTTTTTTTAAATTAAGATTCTAAATAATAAACTTCTAATTAAAAGAAAAATGTGTACAAAAGTGTTTTTGATTTTTTTATCCTAATTCACTGATAATTGATAGTAAAAGTACTAATCTGCTGAAATATCCGGTAACTAAAATGCCGATGTAACTATAAAGCCTTGAATCAAGGTTATTATCAAGGATCTTGATATAACAAGAGATCTTGCTCTGAATGAAGCGATTTAGTGTAACTTCAGGCTTATGGTGTTTTTTTTAGCTATTTTTGAGTTTAAATTTGGAAAATAGGCTTGTTTCTCATGACAATGCATTCTATTAAACTTTTAACATTTTCTAAAAAAATAATTCAAAAAATTAATTATCTTTGCTTCAAAAAAACACCAAATCAACCATAATTATATAATTAATTACATTTAAAAATTAAAAAAATTGCCGTTTAAAAAAAATGAATTAAATGAAAATCCAGCGAAATATAAATAAAGAAATGTAAGGTATTTGTGAAAAACCTTGATTTTACGATTTGTTTGTTTAAATTTAATCATATTTAATCTTGTATTTAATCCCATAAATAAATAAATAGAACCTAGCTACTAGCTAGTAAGTGTGACATTAAGGCACAACCAGCCTATTTCGGACGTACAAGCAATAAAGACGCAACTGCATGCAATCGACTGATATAATCTGATAAACTACATTTCGTCCTTTTTCAATGAAGACAACTTTTTAATAATAAACAATAAATTTTTATTTTTATTTCGTTAATTTTTTAACGCTTTTTGTTGAAAAAACTACTTTCAAAATAAAAATAATCAGTTTTAAGTATATCAAAATCTTCAACAACTATACAATCATTCCAATGGCGTAGCGTAGAGGGGAGGGAAGTAGCCCACCACCCCGAGTGGCAATTTTTGTTTTTACAAAATTCTCATTAAATATTATTTTGTGATCTGGAATAAAGCTGTAAACCGTTTTTTTGTTGCACTCGGGACAAGCTGCTTGCGGAAAAATTGCTAAACCCTCTCTGGAAAAAAACATTTCGGGTATTGAATATTTTTTCTGGAAAGGCAGCTTAGAGATTATAAAATTTTGCAATTTTTCTTGAAAAAAGCCTACAACTACCTCTGTGCCTCTGCTTCTTCTTCTTCTACGGTGATCGACCATTTTTTTTTTTAAGTTGCTCAGCGCTTATAGAAAGTATGTCATTTCTGTACCTCCTACTGTCCGCTCTCAGACTTTTGAATTTAAATATCCAAAGAAGGGGTAACTGAAACATACGCCGCTAAGCAACTGAATCATTTCGAACACACAGCATATCATCGAGATACTGAAGTTACAAAACGCATTTTGCAAATACAACGACAGACAATAAATTGTTTCTTTCGACAACAAGAAAGCAGCGGTCAAACAACTAAACGCAAGCACTAAAAAAGAACTAAAAACGAGCAAGAAATTAGCCAAAATAAAATTTCTACAGGCAGATAAAATGTTTTTTTTTATTTTTATTTTTTATTTACAGGACTTTATAGACTTAACAAATTTACCGTTTAACAACAATACGCAATGGCGCTAACATCTTACGTTCATTAAAAAAAGGCATATGACATATATGAACCATGTGCTCTTTAGAGCATCATCATAACAAAACAAAATACAAATTAAAATAGAGTAGAAATGAGTTCGTATAAAGTGGAGTGAGTATATACGAAGTGGAGTGAATTCATATGGAGTGGAGTGAGTACATATGGAGTGGAGTGAGTACACAGAAGCATTATGCTATCGTTTCCGAACTAAGTCTCGCACAGTGGCATGCCTGAGAAGTCACACAGTTTGACTTGCAACACGCCTGTGTTTCTATATCGGAATTGACCAAACCTCAAATGAATGATATATGGAGTAAAGTAAGAACACGCAGAGTGTAGTAAGTATAAAGCGAGTGGAGTACGTATGGAGTCAGCGAGTTAGTATGGAGTTTAGTAAGTACATATGGTGTGGAATGAATACATATGGAGTGGTGTGCGTATATAAGAAGAAGAGCGAGTTCAATTCAATGGACAAAATGATGCTGTCTGCTTATGGCGTTTAAATCCTTCATGAGTCCCTCGATGTTAGCCATCTCACGACTCAAGTCTTCCGTTGAGTTCTGCTTGAAAATATAAACAGAATTAGATTTAGATGTTTTTAAAGTATGTTAATTATTTAAAAAATGAATTTAGTAATCTTAAATATTATTCCTTTGCAGTGGCGTCACTTAAGGAGGTACGAACCACACTGAGCGGCACTACCACAGTGCGACATACATATACAAAATAGAACTGTCTGGGATTTTATGATGCTGCTAGGTTTTATCCCTCTCCCTGTCATGGATTTTGTGGAAGAAATATTTACTAGGTCCAAGGTGTAAGCCATGAGAAGATGTCACCACTAGTTAACGCAGTGAGTGACACCAGCTTTTGAGACACCACCGCACCTTCGATCATATTTAGCCAATTATAAGTAGTTCTTACTTTGGAGCGATCTTCCGCTGAAAGTATCGATGTGACATTGGATAGATGCTTCGATGGTAGAATGATATGTGGAGATGAGAGAGGTTGTAAGGGTGGTGGTAGGTCGGCATCTGGAGGGGGCTGGGAAAGCAGTGGGGGATAGTTCACGTTGAATTTTCTAGAACCTGGTTTGCAAAAAAGTAAAACATTACAATTTACTTGTTTTAGAAACATAAAATATGATTAGATATGATCTTAGTTTTTACAATCGAATAGATTAAAGTCTACACACATCTTTAGTGAATATAGAAAATTACAAATAATCTGACCAATTGTGGACTGTGCCACATCTCCAACGTAAACTCTCGGAGTACTCGAGAACTGAGACTTTTGGTAGAGAGCAGAAGTGACGTGAGAGGATGGAACAGTCGTGTTGGCACTTGTTGGGTGTAGAGAAGGAGACCCGAATCTTATGTCACCTGTGGAATAACAGTTTTTTTTTTAATAATAATTGTTTCCGTATGTTATATAGTTGGACGTTTGTAACAAGATATGAACAGTTGAAATTCTGGCAAATAGAAAAGTGGAGATGATTATCGAAAGTCATGTAACAATATGAAAAAGACTAAGAAAATAGACTATTTTATTAAAATAAAAAGTATAATAATTTTGAAGAAAATGACATGTTTAGCATTTAAAAAATAAGTGGCACCCAAAGAGAATTGCCAAAAAATATTGCCAACCAGTTAGCAAAGATGATGATTCTGTTAATCTGGAGTTTGAGTTGGTTGCAGGTCTAAGTGACGAAGTTTTGAATTTACTTGGTTCCTTGTTATCTTTAAAATAAATTGGATAAATAAACAAATAGTTTCATACTATTAATTTTAGCAAAAAATATTAAAATACAATTAATTAGCAGTAAAGCGTGAATTAACAAGTTTGTGCATAGATAAAACAAGTAAAGGAAAACACGAGTTTTTTAACACAAACTTCAATTTCAATTAAATTTAGAAATACGAAAGATGTTCAAATTATCATTATTTTTTTATTGAATTATGTATTGTCATCCAATATAAAGCTATGCTGAAAGTTTCAGCTTCCTAGCTAGTCAAAGAGCTGTTTAAATTTCACTTGCAAGATTTGCGTACAGAAAAAGCCACACAAACAGAGATTGTAACCTAAATAAAAGTTTGTAAAAGTTGAACTATAAGTAAATAGAATGTTGAAAAAAATTACCAAGTTAATCAATAAGTCAAAAAGATCAATCAATTGATCAATCAATCAATCAATCACTTAAATCAATCACCTGGGGTTTTTGAGCTTCTGAGAGTCCACCTGTCAGCCACAGAGCTATCGTCACTGACTTGGTCAACCTGGTTGTTTGCATCATCCACCACGAAATCATTCAGTCCACCACCGTGGGTCCACAAATCAGGCGGCTTCAATGAACTTTTGCCACTCGAGGGATCAGGCGAACTTGGCACCTCACTGGAATTAGCGATGATTGAAAAATTTTGCAGTTAGCTATTTGCGGCTTAGACGTTGTGTTACCAAAAAGATGCATTTTCAAAAAAAAAGAACCTAGCGATTTAAAAAAAAATTTATAGCAACACGCTTACTTGGACGGCTGTGACTGTGATTGCGACTTATTCCTCGACTTCAGCTTACAAGCGACGAAAGCAGCAACAATGATTAGAAGAAGAGTGACACATCCCCCTATGATGCCCGTCAGTACCCACATGAGAGTTGAACTTTCGATGCTTACTTGGTTAGGCTGAACGGGAGGAGACGAAAGAGCTGGTGGTTCGTTGATCGCTAGGTGGAGAAAAATAAATTTAAATTCATTTTTATTAGCCATTATAGATACTCTTAAGTTGATTCAGTTTTAAAGCTAGATTAAAACTTAGTAAAAACTATAATTATTAACTATTTATAACTAATTATTAATACTGATATTTCTAAAATTATTATTAAATTACATGAAATCAACTTGAGAACAACCTGTATTTCGGTCTACTGGAATTTCAATGACACCACCTCCTTTTCCATCAGCTTTAAATTAAAAGTTACAAAATTGAAAAGATCGAATAAGATAGGATCAGCAGCTTTGCATTTACACTTCAGCACAGTAAGACAAAGTTTTGTCGAAATCAATTTGTGATTTAGGTACCTACGTGCTTATTACCATTTATAGCTTAAGTTTTTAAAATGTTTACAGCATATAATAATAAAAAATAATAAAATAAATAAATACCTCCAGCTGTTCGGAAAATGATAGTAGGCGAAACTGGTCCCAGACCGGCTTCGTTCTTGGCTTGAACTTTGAAGAAGTATGTCGCACCTCTCGACAGTCCCTCTATACTTACGGAGGTTCCTTCGCCTTTGACCGTCTCTGTGAACCATTGTTCGTCGGGCACAGTTACGTCCCTCGAATAGTGGACAGCATAGCCTGTTTAATGTTATGATATTATAGAATAGATCACATGTTTTTCGCTTTATAAAGCTTCAAAATGTAAACGTTTTTTTATTTTGGTCGAGCAGTGAAATAAAAATGAATGATGATAATTCAATGAACTATCAAAAGGAATAATAATAGCAGTAAGCAGTGATGCTTTCCCAAAATTGTAATTGTACCAGGGGGTTCGCATTCACAGTAAATATTTTCTAAAAAAAATTTTATATTAATACACTAGCCGATGAATATTAAACTATCAAGAAAAAACAAGTTATCGTTCATATTTACTTTTATTTTGCTTACAATTGGAAAAGACATAAAATTATTTACGTAAACTAAAATTCTGAAATTTCATGTAATCATAGGCGTAGAGTTCGGGGCAACAACGGGGCAAGCTGCTCTCCCGTATCAAAGCTTGCCCAATCCGGGAAAAATGTCTGCCCCTTCGGAAAAATTAGGAATATTGCATTTTTAATAATTTATGTGTGTGTACATCTGTATTATTTCCCTGTTCATGTGCAAGCCGGAGAAAAAAGCCAAATTATAATGAAGCAGACGAGGTTAAATGTTGTCACTTTAATGAGCAGTAATCAAGAAATCGCAAAAAATTGATATTAACATTTAAATCGATGATTTTATTTAAAAAAATAAAAATAATAGCACTTTTATAGAAATATGTTGTTGAATAACATGTCTGCAACTACTTTTTCTTAGATTTCATTCAAAGCCTCATGGTCATCGATTTTTAATAGATTCATTTGACAGAAAAGTTGCTCCGAGTCTTGCCTTCCCACCCCCGGAAAAATGAGAACTCTACGTCCGTGCATGTAATCATACATATTATTATAAAGTAATTAAATCATTGAAAATATTGCCAAATAGCTACTTGATTTTACTATATTCCTTCGAGTTGGAATTTTTAACTCTGGTTCTTCAACCAACTTCTTACATAGGGAACTGCATTCCAAGTGTTTAATGGGCGACCAATTACGAGAAAGCATAATCAGAGGAGACGGGAAGCAAATGCCTCTCAATTTTCGGGCGTTCATAAATTTCGGGCAATCAGGGGTATGAGATAAAATCATGAGCAAGGTTTTGGTAATATTGACTAGTAAACACAACCGACAAAAAGATTCATTGAAAATAATTTTGTTCTGATTAGCAGGGTGTTCGCACGAACCATAGCATTCACATCAGCGGGTTCGCGCGAACCCCCAGGAAAGCACTACTGGCAGTAAGGATGATGACGATGACGACGACAATGATGACGACGATAATAATGATGATGATAACAATGTCGATGATGATGACGATAATTATTATAATTATCTTTTGCAAGCATTTCAACCTGTGATTTTCCCGTTTGGCTGCCTGGGAGGATGCCAAGTAAGGATGATATTTGATGGATCTTCTTCTGTTATCACGCTCAATTCACGAGGCGATGACGAAGGCGCTGTGATGCAAAAAATGAAACTTCAAATCAGCAATTATCAACAAACAAGTATCAATAAACGATTAGATTCAAATTTAATAAACACTGTATGAAATTGTTATAACAAGCCTGTCAATCGTGGAAAAAAATAACTTAAAATATTAAATTAGTACTTCAAAGAAAATTAACTCGCTATAAAAACCTAACCTGCTTCTTTAGTTTTTTCCGTGGCGCTCAGGCTCCATCCGCTCTGTCTGACCCCTTTCATGACCTTCACATTGAACTCATATTCTGTGTCGGGTCGAAGGTCACGAACATTAACCTCCAGGCCTGTGACGTTCATGTATTTGTAGCGTCGAACTGATTTCGGATTGAATCGAACGACGTATATCCGACCATCCGATGTTCCCTTTAAACGCCATTAATTAAATAGTTATTAACATAATATGTGCTTAATATAAATTTATATAATTATTATTATTTTCCGTAGTCAGTAATACATGTGTTAATTTAAGATGTTTGTTTATAAGTATCTTATTGAGTTATTAAAACATTATTTTTAAGTTATTTATTTATTTGATGATTTATTACACTCAAGAACTCTGTCGGCACCGATAAAGTGTGGTTTGAGTACAAGTTTTTCAGAAAAAGCATAGCTCGGAAAAACCTTTTCATGTTAAATATCTGGATATTCAAAAACCCACGCATATAGAAAAAAATTAAGTATATTTTTGATTATAAACATCATCAAAAGAGTCGGCTTAATTACTTTAAACTTTTGCAGCCTGTTGAAGCTGGCATCGTTCCAAGAAAGAGTGATCGATGTCGACGATACGACCTTCGTTTTCAGAGCCACAGGTGGCGTCATCGGCTGGGGGAGCTCGTGGGGAACTGTAGAATATTATTTTTTATGTCACTTTTAAATAAAATTGTTATTCTAATTTATAACCACTTTTACAATTATTTTTATCAAAAACTTCAAGAATATTTAAAGTTCTATTTTCCTTTATATAAATTTATTAAATAAAATCATTTATCTTTACCTGCTTCTTCTTTAGTGAAAATCGTTTCAAAGATCGGCACACCTTCTCCAGCGTTGTTGTAGGCTTTCAGGTTGACAACATATACCGAGCTGGGAGCTATACATTTTATTTAAAGAATAATGTACTGTTAAAACTCCAGATTATAACAGTATATAACCAATATCTCACTCAAATGTTATTAGAACCACTATTATTAATGCAGTTTTATTTGGCTTACTGAGTTTTTTGATGACTTCAAATCTCTGTCGAGGGTCCAGGACTTGGTTATGCATGTCAGGAATGCCTATGCCGTAGCCGAGGACGTACCCTCTGACTTTGATTCTGCTGTCAGCCGGAGGAGTCCAGCTGACGCTGATAGTGTTTGAGGTTGAGTGGAGTCGCAGTGAAGAAGGCTTTCCAGGCTGTCTTGATTCTGTTGATTGGTTCATTAATCCACATATTAAACTATTTATCGATAAAAATGTAACAAATATCTATTAAAAGTTTACTGTATTCAAATAACTACAAATTTATTTTTTTGTAAGCCATGAATTAAAGTTTATAGGTACCTCCCACAACCCACACCCCTTGCAGTCGCTGGTAATGCCGCTGATTCAAACCCTATCATAGGTCCACAGGCGAATGCCTTACCACTATACCACCGGTGCCCACCAAATTGTCATTGTATCATACCATCTCTACTCTCCAACTAGTCTTACAACTGGTTGGCGTTTTATGGTCAACAATCCAAAATATTTTGGATAACGCCGGGTATCCCAGCAAATAATAAATAAAGACAGTTAAGCAAGAAGTCTACCGTCCAAATCATCAGCCAGGGTCGAAACATGAATTGCAGTTGAGTAAGGACTGGCTCCGTTGGAATATATAGCAGCTATTCTGATTGAGTATGTCGTTCCTTTTTGAAGTCCTAAATAAAACCAGGTCATTGGTTTAATTAAAAACACTGATTATTAGCAACTATGTAAAATTTTGTTCAGATATGTCTAAAAGTTCACCTTGTACTATAAAATACACAAATAACCCCTGTTAACATTACCTAATACTCTATCAATCCTAACTATTTAAATACATTTTTTCCAGCAAGTGATTCAAAAAACTAACACACCTATTATGTCGAAGCTTCTTCGAGTTCCCTCTACTTTTGTATCCACCTCAGAGGCTTCTGATTGGTCCCTGATATGATGACGTAATTCAAATCCAGTCACGTGACTGGCATCGACGTTACGTGGTAATTCCCAAGTCACAGAAATCGACTGGTTGTAAAGAAAGAAAGTTTTTTGTAACAGTTAAAGAAAATTTCAGTTAGATAACCTGCAAAACAGTGACAACTTATTTACAACATTTGGCTGGTATTGGCTCACTACTTCACTAGAAGTAGTCCAATAAAAGCTTTTTTGCACGTTGAGGTTTTTTTGTAAACCCAATAAGATAAATAAACAAGAGGAACAAAAGGACAATTGAGCGACAATTAGTTCAACAGCAATTTTTGGCTCTAACCACAATTAGTCTTAACTGCAATTGAGCCTTGCAGAAATTGACTTCAGCCATAACTAGCCTTAGTCCAACATTACTTTTCACACTTTTTTTTTTAAATTTCCGGTATTTTTAATGCTGCTTTGGCTAAACAAGGCTCTGCAAAAAAAATATCGTAGGCTTTTTTTACTTTTTGAACCCTGTTGAAGTATGTTCAAAAAATTAAATAGTGGCACTGGTATCACTGGTATGGCGCATGATTACCACCATGCCATCTTTAGAATCTTAGATTTGTAGGATATAACCGTATGATATAAGAGTTCGGAACAGCATAGCTGTAGACTAACCATGGCGGTCTTCTGAACACTTAACAAATAATGCTAATGTACTAATGTCAACACCAGAAACAAGTAAATTAAAAACGAATTTTTAAAACCAATCCTCTTATATGTAATTAAAACACAAATTTTGCAATCAATTTTTTCTTATATTACTCTTTTATTTTATATTAAAGTCGAAATATCTTAATTATATCGAAATATTGAAATTAATTAAAATTAACTAAATTAATTGACTTATTGTAAAACTAATAATTGAATATTGCATTGTCTTCTATTTTGAGCATGTATGCAAAATTTGAAAAAAATCTATCATCAGGAAGTGACTCAAAAATTGATTGCAAGATTTGAAACAGACAGAGAAACAGAGACGACGAGTTAATAAAAGCATTGGTAAAAATCAATGCTACCACGCAACAGCTTGTAATTTTGTCTCTACGATATAATTCCATAACATTGAATATAACATGGCCAATTGTTGCAGGGACAACTGTCGCTAGGTACAGTCGTAGAGTAAACAAGTAAACGGGTGTAAACTGTCCTGAAAGCCAAGCGTCGATAGACCAATTGTCGCATCGTGGAGTTACAAATTACTTGAAAGTGTTGAGTAACTTTTGATATTTTAAACAAAAACTTTTTAGAAAAATGAATGTACTAGAAGAAAATATATTATAACACTTACTGTTGAGTCAAGAGCTTCTCCAGTTACATTCCGTGGTACTTCCGAAGTGGAAACTTCAAACGAATAATTTATATTAGTACGAAAAAGTATATATAAAAAAAGCAAAAAATAATTTATGTTATTATATAAAAACATTATTGTTATAATGTTTACAGGCCGATTTAAAAAGCATTATGAACCGCTATGCACTTGTCATCAAATCGTCGTACCAAATTGCAGTTCAAATTATTTTCACTTTATTTTCACCGACTGGAATAAACAATGAAAAAAATTGAATTCGTGTTTTGCGGTTCTCTTACCCCGTGGGATTGTAGTAACATTCAAGATGGTCGGATCAGAAACTGCGGTTGAATTGGGAAGAAACGAAGAGACGCTGAACGAATAAGTTGTTGACGGACTCAAATCTGAAACTGTCATTTCCTGCAAGGTTGTGTTGGCTCTCTGACTGGGACTAATAAAAAATAACGATAATTAATCAGATATATCTTTGAATGACAATAATTTTGTTCAGAATCCAGTTATTTTGATGGTTTAATTTTATATTGATGGATTTAGTTGTTCAAATTTTTTTTATCAACAATAGCTTGTTTGAGTTCTAAACATTTGCAGATAAAAAAATCAAATAAATTGAAAACCAATAAGTTTTGTTGATTGGATATTGATTAACTCACCCGGGTTCGTGTTGTGGTCTCCACTCTACCAGATACATGCGGTCCCCAGTTGCGTCTGCCTCCCAGCTGATTCCGACCGACGTCGATTGAACGAGGAACGCTTTAAGGTTGGAAGGTGAGCGGACTTTGTCTGTTGGTAACGATCCTGACGATGACGATGATGAGGCTGATATGTATTCTGCTGGAAAACTTTCGTCTGACGATGAATCTGGAATTGATTAAAACCAAAACTCAGAGAAATAAACCACTATGAAAAAAAATCAGAAACTTCTTTAGACATTCTCCTGCTCTCAACTAACCTGCTGTATCTATGACAACTAATCGAGTAACCACTTGATCGGATGCAACTTCGTTCTCCGCCATGCACTGGTAGAGCCCTCCATCTGATGGCAGAAGACTGGAGATGCGAAGAACCCCACCGCCTTCGCCGATGTCAAAGTATGCGTTATTGACGAGCATGTCACCGTTCTTGTACCAGGTGACCAAGGGGGCTGGCTGCCCCGTTGTGTTGCACTCCAGTATGACATCGTCGTTCACTCGTCCGATTGTCGTCGGATGGGGTCGAGATGTGAACGCCGGTGGAACTGAGAATGTTGTAAAATTTAATTTATACATGATATTGAGATTGTCTGCACAAATATTTATTCAAATATTCTGATGTAGTTAGAACATTAGAAATTCTTTTTTTTTAGAAGAATTTAAAATAAAAATCACAATTTGTTTATTAACTTAACATATTTATGCTACGATAAACAAAATAACTTATTCAATAAAATATCTCAACCGTGAAGTTCAACCCAGAGATAAACATGGGATGGGTTGGGTTGAATTGGTCTAATTGTTTTGACACATGCGTGGGATGAGGGGGGTTTGGTTGAAATAAGATATATATACAAAACTTAATTTAAAAAACCATTTTAACAGTGTGTTGAGTCAGAAAATTTAACTTTTCATGATGGGCGGGTTGGGTTGGATCGCCAAAAATGAACCCATGTTCATTTTTGGTTCAACCGAATACACGAATACATACTCACCGAGCACATCGAGAAGAACTTCACGGAATATTTCCACACTCGACGTTGAAACTCTACATTCGTAGGCCCCGGCATCTTCGGGACTGACTCTCCACAGGTACAAGCTACATTGGCCTCTCGTGTGGACACGGTCACTGTTAAAAAAACACAGAAAGTGTGCGGGGCACATCAATGAAATAAATATTTTTGTGCGATAATATGGGGCAGGCTGATAGAAGAGGGTCACTCTTTATCCACCCGTGCGTGCAGTGAAAGTTGATTAGATGGGGAACTGCGTGGAGACCAGTTGGATAAAACTTTGCTCCGAAACAAATTTGAATGATGAGAGAAAAAGTGGAAGTGATGGGGGTAATAATGATGGTAGTAGTGGTTGTGATGGTGGTGGTAGTGGTTGTGATGGTGGTGGTAGTGGTGGTAGTGGTGGTAGTGGTGGTGGTAGTGGTGGTAGTGGTGGTAGTGGTGATGGTGGTGATGGTGGTGATGGTGGTGATGGTGGTGGTAACATTGGCAATAAATGATGATTTACTTTAATTTAAGTATTAGTTCTTTTAGAGACGACAGCAATTAAATACGACAGTGTGGTGCCACAGCGGTGATGACGACAATTAAGATAATAAATTAACATTAATAACACATTTATAATCATTATAATCAATAATTATTTATAATTGTTTCTTATTATTATTACATTATGAATGCACGTGGTTCTTATGAAATGTAATTAAAATAAAAGTATTTAGCAAAGCCATAACAGAAACCAAGGTTTTAAGGTTACAAAAGAGTTTAAATCGAATACTTAAAAAAACTAACTTAAAAAACTAAGCTATTTTAAAAAGTTCTGTCATGAATATAATTGTGTTTATAAAATAATATATGACTACCTCATCTTAATTGGCACCCCATTCTTCTTCCAGGAGACGCTCACGTGACCTGAAGTATTATGGACGCCACAGGGGAACAGGGCCAGTTCCCCCTCTTCAATTCTTATATTCTGCGGCTCTCGGCTGAATCTTAAAACGTCCGCCTCCATTGCTGTTGTTGCTGTCCATGTGAAAACAATCGAATTTGTTTAACGTTGTGTGTATTTTTAATTATGCGTATAGATATGTGTGTTTGTGTATATGTATGTACGTACATTTTTATAGGTATGTGTGTTTGTGTATATGTATGTATGTACATTTTTATAGGTATGTGTGTTTATATATATGTATGTATGTACATTTTTGTTTCATGCTTGCCAGCTCAAGAACTCTTCACAGAAAAACAAAGTTAACAAATGTCAAACAAAACAGTGCAATCAAGGTAATCTAGCAAACATACATTCAGTCAAGTCGTCAAACAATCAATCAATCAAGTGTAGTGTATGTAAGTGTGTATGTTATGCTCATTTTTGTGTTTTCGCTTATCACATCCGAAAAAAATTTGTATGTATGTATGTATGCATGTATGTATGTATGTATGTATGTGTGTGTATGTTTGTATATATGTATGTATGTATGTATGTATGTATGTATGTATGTATGTATGTATGTATGTATGTATGTATGTATGTATGTATGTATGTATGTATGTATGTATGTATGTATGTATGTATGTATGTATGTATGTATGTATGTATGTATGTATGTATGTATGTATGTATGTATGTATGTATGTATGTATGTATGTATGTATGTATGTATGTATGTATGTATGTATGTATGTATGTATGTATGTATGTATGTATGTTTGCATGTATGCATGTATGTATGTATGTATGAAATGCATGTATGTAGGTATGAAATTCATACAAATTCATGGGGAGCAAAGTTTTTTTAAAGACCCCTGCTTCCCCGGCATGGTGGTATATAGCAAATGTTGCATGCTATAAGCATGATAAATATCCTATGAATTGATTCTGAGAATGTTTTAACAATAAACAAAAACTGTTTACAACAACTGAAATCAAAAACGTCATCCACATTCCACATACTTTCGTTTTCTACGAGAACGACAGAGCTGATGAGACCCATCTTTCCAATCCCGCTGCGACACTGGTATTCGCCGTATTCGTCTTTTCCAACTTCGGCTATTTCCAGTTCTCCAGACTGGTGCAAAGACAGTTTAGAGCTTTTGTTATTTCTATGTTTGCCGTCTCTGTAAGTTGTCGTGTTAAGTGGCAGACCGTTCATAGACCATTCAACGGTGGAAGTAGATTTACAGGGTAGTATTATCACGTCTCCTTTTTCAACGTGTATCGTTTCTTTGCTGTTTGTCGTTCCTGCTGCTGCTGTTTTTGAAAGCGTAAGTGAATTTACGTTGAGGCGTTATTAAGTTTTTAAAGTTAAAATTATGAATTGTAATTGTAACCGCTGTTGTTTGTTTTTCCCAGTTAAAAGTGTTAACGTTTACAGAGTCGTTATTGTGCAAATAAATCAAATTTTCGTAATATCACCATAGAATCGCTTAATAACAACATCGGCATCATCATCATCATCAAATATAATAACTTACATTCAATTTTCAGTCTGCCCTTCCTAGAAAGGACTGTCCCAATTCCAAGGACGTTCACCGAACACTGGTATGCACCTTCGTCAGTTCCGTACGTTGTCCGCCGATTGGCCGAGTGGATTACAAGAGAGTCGTTTTTCAAAATTTGTCTGTTGGAAGAAAAAAATTATGCGTTTCTATAATCACTTTTTTCTAGTTTTTTTAAATTTATTTTTGTTTCAATCAAAAAAACTTAGACTTAGCTTTAAGAACTCAGAAATTTCAAAGATCTTAACCAGCATCTCTAGTCAAATTTCCATGGTTAAAAATTGTTTATTAATACCTTATTGAGTGCGTTGGTCCTATATAGGGGTTAAATTTATGGTGATAGAGGTCACTCACCTATACTGGTTAGGTCTGAGAGTGGCACCGTCCTTGATCCATGTCACTTCCGTCAGTGGTCCGCCGCTCTGTACTTGACAGTTTAAAGTGACGGATTTGCCGTCGGGCACTAAAAGATTTGCTGGTTGATGCTGGAATAATATCGGTGGATATGTCTGATCTTCTTCTGAGATGACTGTTAAAATAATGTGTAAATTAAAATATTTTTTCAAATAATATAAATAAAAAATAAATTCTTACTATTCATAAGTAAAGTTGTTTATTAATTAAAACTATTAAATATGCTTTTCCTAGGTAAACATTTTTCAAATTTGAACTTTATTTTAAAATATATAAATAAAAATATGCAACTAATTAAAATTAAAATTATTTTGTTTATTTAAAAAACTGCGATTTAACCATGAAATGAGTCATCTACATTTTTTGCTTGTTTCTACAATTAGACGTTAACAAATGAGAAAACAATCCTAAAAATGCTTTAACGATGAGATTAGTGAGATTACAACCGTCGTGAACAAGAAGTGAGAATCTCTAAATATCGAATTTCAACATTAGTGCTTGTTTATTATATAGATCTTATGTGAACATCGCCAACTCATGTAAAAAATATGTTTTTTTGTAAATTGTTTCAAAAATAAAAAAGAATATGATGTTTTTCTGAATGAATATTCGGAAGAACATCATACATTATTTATTCAATTTGTTTCAAACAGTGCTTCTGTCTTTTCAACATGTTTATGCATCTAGGGTACAAAAAACCGGGTAACCCCGATTTTTAGAAATTAAAAAAACTCTTATTCCACCCTCATTATCCCCTCCTCAAGATTTGGCCCACCCTTGAATGTTACAGAGTTCTAATTTAATGCAACAACAATCATTTTAACAGACAACGTCGTGGCGATA